>CAUYUJ010014377.1:0-52500 GCA_963575745.1 Prorocentrum cordatum | reverse complement strand
AGGAAGTGCGGGAGGAGGAGGAGGAGGCGAAGGAGGCGAAGGACGGGGAAGAGGACGGCGATGGGGAAGGGAGGGAGGGGCAGCGGTTGCGCACGAAAGACCTCGCGTGCACGGCCACGCAGGTCGGGCGGCCGCTCAGGGGTAAGGAGGAAGCGTTCCGGGGGGATGCAGAAGTAGGTCCTGAAAGCGTATTGTAGGCGTTTCAGAGCCCACGGTGGAAGCGGCTGGAGGAGGAGGAGGATAGAGGAGGAGGAGCGAAAGGACGAGGAGAGAGGGGGGAAAGGAAAGGAGCGTCTTGGACCGTTGGAAGCTTCTTGCGGCACTCTTGGTCCGCGTTCGAAGCGTTTTGGGCCCTGGGGCCCGGGATTCCTATAGTTGACCATGTTTTATTTTCCTTCCCAAATCCGCCTGTAGGAGGACATGTCCGACCTAACCCTAAGAGTCGTCGGAGATCAGGGGTTCCTCCTCGTCCCACCTTGCTCCGCAGGCACGAGTTCAGTGGCAACGATAGGGGGGGATAGGCATAGGGGGGATGTATCGACCCCCAATCGCCCGTTGATCGCTGATAGGGGCTCCATAGCCCCAACCTGCCCAGGAAGGTGCGGATTCACTATCGGAGGCCCATCTCCGATCTATCGACGATGCATCGCCGATTCCAGGTCGACGCAATCCCCCCCAAGCGCCCATCCCCCCCCCTTATCGTGGCCCCTCACGAGTGCGTCCGCTGCCCGCTCCGGGAGAGGGGATACGTGAGAGGAAGGGGGGCAGGTACGGGGGGAGACTCGCGGCCGGCACGGCCCTGCTTCCGCGGACCTCCTGCTGCCCGAGCACGCCGTCCCCTCGCCCCAGAGGATGAGAAGGAGGAGGAGGAGGAGGAGGAGGAGGAGGAGGATGAGGAGGAGGAGGAGGAGGAGGGGGAGGGGGAGGGGGAGGGCGAGGGCCTAGGGGGAGGGGGAGGAGGGAGGATGAGGAGGAGGAGGAGGAGGAGGAGGAGGATGAGGAGGAGGAGGGGGAGGAGGAGGGGCGCGAGGAACAGCGCGCAGGGCACGCGGCGTCGCGCTGGGCACCCGCGAGCGCGCGGAGGCGGCGATGCCTGGGTGCGCGTGGCCTGCGCCCACGAACGGCCCGCGCGAGGGAGACCACGAGCCGCGCGCGAGGCGCGCGGCGAGCGAGCGGCCTCTCCTCGTCCTTCCCTGCGGCAGCGTCGGGGGTGGCCAGAACCCCCAACAGTGACACGTCGATTAGTGAATCGTCCGTTTTCGGTTCTCGAGAGGGCGTCGTGGCCGTTATTTTCCAGGCTTGCGCCCGCCAGGTTTGGGCCTCAGGTCGTTTTCACCAAACCACGTTTTGCTAAAGGGGGGTCTGTCCATCCCCGACAGCGGAGGCCCATGCCAAGATGCACCCCGCTGGCCTCCAGAGCGCCCTGGGTGCCCTGGGCTTCGATGCCCATCGGTCGTTGAAAGGTAGGTATCTTTGGATTCCCAGATTCCAATCTACTTTCAGTGCCTTCCTGCTTCAAGAGTCGAGTGGTTTTCCCTCTTCCCTCCTCGTCAGGAGGCGGGGCGGAAACCCAACCTATTTCCAACGCCTTCCTACTTCATGTTTCTACCTACTTCTTCCGACCGATGGGTAGTGTTGCTGTGGAGCGCGTGACGTTCCTATACCAAACATCGGTGGACGTCCTAGGGTCTCAGGGTTGGGCTCCTTGTGAAAGATTTCTTCTGGTCGAGCTCCTACGGGAGTCGCCTCCGCGCCCAGCGCCGCCGGGCTGCGGCCGAGGTGATCGACCTGGCCACGGGGACCAACGAGACGATCGAGAGCGAGCTGACCGAGGCCCCGGCTCGTCATCCTCCCGCTTGCCCCGGTTGTGGGTCCCGACCTTCTTCGTGATTGGGTGCGCGTGTCGGATCGCATATCTGTTGCTCCTCCATCGGGCCTCCCTTTTTTCTTGTCCTCCCTCTCTCCCTGTATGTGTTTTCATAATGAATATACGTATGTATAGATGTGTGTACATACACGTGTGTATACTGTCGGGTTTGACATGGGGCGCGACCCCTCCGAACCAAAAATGGTTACGCTGGAGGTTTTAAGGTTTGCATCCCCCCCTGTGTCTCCCTGCGGGAAACACACTCGTCCCTCCCCTTCCTCCTGCTCCTCCTCCTCCTCACGCCCCCTCCTCCTGCTTCTCCTCGTGGTCGTTCTCGTAGTCGTCGTCGGTGTCGTCGTCAAGGCGGAGATTATTTTCCGTCTGCTGCGGGGCGGGCCAGATAATGTTGGGAGCTCTTTCTCCCGAGATTGGTTGAGCATCTTTGCATGATGGTAGCAACAAGAGTATGTGGTTGTGGTTGTAGTCGTGGTTGTAATCGTCACTGTAATTGTTATTGTAGGCATAGTCGTAGTCGTGATTGTAGTCGGTGGCGTAGTCGTAGTCGTAGTGGTAATCATCGTCGTCGTCGCGGCGGAGACTGGTTCCCCTCTATTGCTTGGCTGGCGGGATATTGCTGGGGGGGTTCTCTCCCCCTTGGAATACTGCTGCCTGGGCTGCCCTGTGGGACAGTGGAGTGTTGAGCACGCTTGTGAAAGGAATGGAATCCAGATCGACACATTCTTCGCCGAAGGCGTTGCTCACAATATCCCCCTTCATCTCATCCATCGTCGTCGTTGCAGCGCGGCGGGCGCCGCGGAGAAATCATAAGTTTCCACGAGTGGTGGGACCCTGGACCATGAATGGGGGCATCGAAAAGATAATCAGTTTCCGATGTGGGGGGGGTTCTGTTCTGTTGTCCTGATGCGGTTACCCCTGTGTCCGTCCTCCTTCCGGCCTGTCCCCCCCTTCGCCCCACAGAGAAGTGCCCCACCGCCTTCACGCTCTCTCTTCCTCTCTCTCTCTCTCTCGTTCTTTTTGTCTCTCTCTCTCTCTATCGTTATCTTTGTTCTCTCTCCCTCTCTCTCTCTCTCGCTCTCTCTCTCTCTCTCGCTCTCCCTCTCTCCATATTTATGTACATACACATATGTGTATATATTTATTTATGTTTACATCTATAAATATATGTAAAAAGGTATCGCTCCTGCGTGCCGCAGTTGCGTATTCTCGAGGGCCAGAGTGGCCCACAACGTGTTCGAACTCACTCGCGCGGCGTCCGCGCTCCATACTGAGGCAGAGATGTGCTGCATATCTTTCGGCGATGTGTTCTTCTCTCGCTGAGTGCTCTCTCTATCTTTCTCTCTCTCTCTCTCTTTGTCTCTTCCTATCTTCACACTGCTGAGTTTGATTAGTAAGACTACCCTTCCGAATCAAGGGCACTCTCGTGTCCTGTGTTTCGCACCTCATGTCCTCCTGCAGTTTGGGGCAATGTGGCCCTCGGCAGGGTCTAGTGTGCTTTCGCGTGTCCTCTCCAATCAGACTCGACAGTATTCGCCGGTCTCACAACCTCCAATTCTTCGCCACGGTCTTGCATGCCTGGAGGAGGGGGCAGCGGAGTGTAATCTCACACAGAGCCAAACAAGATGTCCCATCCGTGGGTGCCGAAGAGAGTGCAATGGCAGTCACTTTCCTGCCCCCTTGGGCAGAGGCTGGCGGACTATGGTCCAACGCATACCCCGAGTATACCTCGCCCTTTCCCCCGGATGGGAGTCCAACGACATATTTCTACGCAGACCCCAAGCTGGACCTTGCCTCGCTGGGTGCTGCCACCCGTGCATTTGTCGCCACTTCCCTGCGACCCTGGCGGGCGGGTGGCGGAGTACGATGGTTCACAGACCCAAGCTCGACCTCGCTTCGCTGGGTGCTGCCAGGCGTGCAACCGTCGCCACTATCCTGCGCCCCTCGGAGCGGGTTGCAACGGAGTGAGGTCTTACGCGGACCCGGATTCGACTTCGACTCCCTCATCTCTTTCGCCCACCAGGAGGTTCCAGCGAAGTGCGGCCGCACTTACACCCGTACTCCCACACTGGACCTCCCACCAACGGATTGGCAGGCTCCTGCTGTCACCAGTTTGTTGCGCCCTTTGTCAGTTTCAGCGGATGCGGCCGCACGCACAGCGAAACCAGACCTCGGTCCTTTGGGTGCTGCGAAGCGGGAGCCAGACTGCGCCTCGCCCGCCAAGTGTGCCGCCAGACGCGCAATTGTCGTCACCTTTCCCGGTCCTTGGACGTCCAGCGGAGTGCCTCCTTATGCAGATCCAAGCGAGAATCCCCCTCCCCACTTCGCCCTAACCAGTCAGTATTGTTTAACCCATCCCCATCCCCATCCCCATCGCCATCCAGACCCCCACCATCTCATCCCCCCAGCTGGGGATATACCCTTCGAGCTCTGACAGAAACTACATCTATCCCCACCTAGAGTGGAAAACCTGCCAGTGGGGCCCAGGCCACACGAGTGGGAATAGGGATCGGTCAAACAATGCTCAACCAGTTGAATTTGGTGGGCTCGGTGCGTGCCTGGTGAACATTTGTTGTTCCCCCTCCTGGTCACTCTCGTCACCCGGGCCCCAAAAAACGGTAACGCTAACGATCGTATGGGAGGCGGTGGCGCCTGGGCCCCCCCTTGTATGGCCTCCTCCTTCTTCTCCTCCTCCTCCTCCTTCTCCTCTCCTACTCTCCCCCTCCTCCCCCTCCTCCTCCTCCTCCTCCTCCTCCTCATCCTCCGTCTCCCCCTCATCCTCCTCTTCCTCCTCCTCCTCCTCTTCCCTCCTCCTGATTAGGCGATTGATGCGCCAGTGGCTTCGACGAACCTCGGCGGGTGCGCGCCGCGGCCGCCCTTCCCGAACCCCCCTCTCGCGGAGCACGACCGCGGCATTCGGGGGAGAAGCAAACGGCCCTCGCGGTGCTTCTCGATCTGCGGGGGGGGGGGGGAGCCTCCAGGCGGGCCCTCGCCATCACAGCTGGATTCGCGACGGAGTCACTCAGGAGGGAAAGAAACACACAGACACAATTAATCGACGATTCCCCGGAAAATATGGGAAAATATGGGAAGTGGGGGGGAAGACAAAAACCCAGAAGATGTGGGAAAATATGAGGAATCTGTTTATTTGTGTGTATTTATTTGTGTGTCCCAGTTTCCCTTCAGTCACGGTCGAAGCGCTCTCAAAGCGAGGCCGCGGGGCCGACTTTTTGGGCCCGCGGCGGGCCCCCCGCCGCGCGCCGACGCGTGGGCAGCGCTAATTATAGCGCGGGCGGCGCGGGGCCGAGGGATCCTCCCGCGGCGGCCCCCCGTGGGGGCCCCCGGCGTTTTGGAGCTCGCTCGGCGCCGCAGCGCGCCCGTGCGGTGCCGGAAGCTTCGGGCGAAAAGAACTTCGGGAGCCTCGAGACGGGGGTCAGTGCAGACGGGGGTCAGCCACGGCACCGGATCCTGCAGGATCCTGCGAAGACCCCCTCTGGCTGACCCGGGTCAGGGAGCCGCTCGTGGCCGCGAGGCGGCCGCGCATATTGGCTGACCCGGGTTTGCGAAGACCTGCGTAGCAGTTTTTTTTTTTCCTGCATTGCAGTTTTTGGTTTCCTGCGGACCCGGGTCTGGATTGACCCGGGTCAGAAGATCCCCGAGAAGTACAGTGTCGTTTAACCACATGCTCCGCGTGCGGATCATGCATTAAGAACACGCAGGGATTTAGTATTAAAAACGACGATGAGTTCATGCACACATGTATTCCTAAATCAATCATGCTTTAAACAAATTCTAGGTTAAAACACATCCGATGTATCAAACACTGCCCTGTATGCACATGCACCGATCCTGACAACGCCCATCCTTGACCCAGGATCGGTACATATACCTTCCTGGCCAAGGTCGGAGGGCGTATGCACCGATCCTGGGCTCAGGATGGGCCTGACCAGAATCGGTGTCTGTGCATAGTTCTTGTCCCTCCACAGGTACCCATGCCGCTGTCGTGCGTCCGTTTTCCCATGTGTCGCTCTCCTGGGAGGCCCTCGTCGCCACCGCTGGATTCGCTTCGAGATTCTGGTCAGACCGTGCCCCAGGAGAGGTCTCAGGGGCAGCGGCATCGGTACCTCTTGATTTCTCCAGAGCCGTCGCGGCATGAGCCTGCCATACGGCCAGGCTCGCAGGGTCCGTGCAGATTCAATCGATCCACTTCGAGGTCGATTCCGGCCGACCCAATCCGACTCGATTCCGAGTTTTATTTAATCGCTTCGTGGGGCCTCTTGGGGTCTTGGGGCCTCTTTGCGGGGATCTCGGGAGCCCCGTGGGGCCTCCATCCAGGGGGGCCGCCTGGGCTCCCCTGGGGTCCTCCTCGGGGGGGCCTCTTGGGGTGGCAGGCTCGAATGGATGGTTCGTGTTCCCCCTCGTGGCCTCTCTTGGGGCCGTCTTGGGGCCCTCTTGGGCGATCTTGGGCGCTTCTGGGGCTGTTTGTCGGGTCGGGCGAAAGGGGGGGATTGGGAAAGGGGGGGTTACGAAATTTGCTGCATGCAGCTGGTTTCGGCCTCACCGAGGGGCCCATTCCTCGATACATAGCCGCCTCCTCAGCTACCCCCCCCTTTGCTATCCCCCCCTTTCGCCCGACCCGAGTTTGGGGGCCCTCTTGGGCTCCCTTGGGCCCATCTCGGGGGCGTGTTGGGCCTCTGGGGGCGATGTTGGAGGCCCCTGGGGCAGTTCCGGACGCGGTGATCCCTCAACGTCGCACATGCGAAATCACACGTTTTCCAGAAGGAATGGGACGATGCTTTGCTTGTTGGGGCCCTCTTGGAGAGCCTCTTGAGGCTCTCTTGGGGCTTCTTGGCGGCCTCGAGGGCCGTCTGGAGACCGTCTTGGGCGCCTTGGAAAGATCTTTCGACGTACGGGGCCATCTTCGAGCCTCCCTGGGTCGCCTTGACACGCTCCTGAAGCGTTCTTGGGATCGAAAGACGGCGTACTGGGGGTCGAAAGACGGCACCCCAGGAGGAAAACCATGTCTGACCCGAGGTTCGCCGGGCTCATCTCAGGGCTCAGGGTACTTGCCACGCGCGCGCGAACTAGAAGACTGTAAACCTGTTGCCGACGATCTTAGCACGCCTCTGACCCCCTTGGGCCAGCGAATTTCCGTCGATCCGCTGCGGCCGGATGCTTGCATATGGCGTTCTTGCACACCGTGGCGCAGCCGATTTGGTTCGATGTCGATTCCCTGCCGACGCAGCCCGATCCGAGGCACATCTCGACTCGGCCCCGTTTAGCGTTCAGTCGAGCACGTCCTTCTACAGGAGGAAGATTTTAACATATGTACAACATAGTTGCAGGACGATGTATCCACTATTGGTTGATCAATGTTAAACCTTCTTTGACTATGTTATACCTTACACTAGCGTAGTATGAACTCTCTCGCTATGACCTCGCGCTGGCATGCCTGTCGCCGCCGCCCGTGTCAAAGGACGCCGTGCTCCTGAACGTGGCTTGCCTCCGGTAAGAGGTATAATACAACAAACAAATCTGGACACCCGAAATGGGTACCGAAAGAATGGGTACACTGCCCAACAGCAAATGTTGTCCCAAACCAACAGCGGCCGCTGTTGGGCAGGCGGCCTCCTGTCTCGAATGGACACGGGCCGCGGCGGCGCGGACAGCGAGTCCTGTTCAAGATGAACAGGAACTGCTGTTGGGCAAAGTGCCCATTCTTTCCGTGCCCATTTCGGGCGTCCAGAACAACAAAAAATTGCGATTCGGTGCTGGCCGCTGCTGGGCTCGTGCCCGTGCCGCGCGAGGGCGCGGTGGCGAGAGTCGCGCCGGGGCGTGCGAGGCTGGGCGCCGCCCGTGGCCCGGGAGCTGTCGGCGTCGAGCGGACCTCGCTGCAGTGGGGGCCCCTGCCAAGAGACGCCCTGCTCGCCTCCGCGTGGTCGGCACTGGAGTTATGGTGCTCCAACCTACTGCACTCCAGATTTCGTAATAAAAAGGGAGGGGGTCACAACCCTCCCAGACGAGAAGTTTTAGACCCCCGAGACTATCCATCAAAGGGCGGCCCTTTGCCCAGACCCCCCTACTCCACGTGGTCGACACCTTTGTGGGCCCCGGGAACGGCAGTGCCGTTTTTTCACAGTTTTCCAAAAAGCTGTCCCTTGAACATGGAAGCGGCAAAAAAACGGCGACCGGAAACGGCAACAAAAACGGCTCCAGGACTGGAACCGGAGCCGGAACTGGTCAAAAAACGGCAACGGAACCGGTAAAAAAACGGCGTCGGAACCGGCAACAAAAACGGCAAACCGGAACCGGTAACAAAATGGCCCTGTCGATTCCAGGGCCCATTAAGGTCGATGTTCGAGTTCTGATGCTCCAACCTACTTCAGCCTGGATCACCAGGAAGAACATTTCGAGCGCCCGAAAAAAAGTATCCCCAAACTCGAGGTCTCCACGTGTCGGGCCCTGGGAGACACTCGTCCGACACTGTTTCGACACTGTTTCGACACTCTTTTGGCACTTTTCGGGGTGCTCGAAATCATGTCTGGGATGCGGTCCTTAAGTAGGATCGGAACAACATAGCACTCGAGCACACATACCTCAGCATTTCGCCGACACTCACGGCCATGTTGTCCTCCTCTCCCCCTCCGCCACAACTTTTTTTTGTGTGAATGCGTGTGAGTGTATGTGTGTTGTGTGTTGTGTGTTGTGTGTTGTGTGTGTGTGCGTGTGTGTGCGTGTGCGTGTGTGTGTGTGTGTGTTGCGCAGGTTCCCAACGTTCCGCATGTCTCGCAGCTCCTGTGCACGTCCTGCATGTCTGCGGGGGGCTGTGGCCTCACCCACCAGGGCTCGGCAGGCCCGGGCAGCTGTCCGATGCGGTGGTTCCGTTCGTTCCGGGGTGCCCCGGGGTGCCCTGGGCTTCCTGGTACTGGGTTGCGCGGGCCTCGCCGCGGAAGGCGCGACGTGCCCGTACCAGACGTCCGTATACTCGGGCCGGGCGAAAGGGGGGGATTGGGAAAGGGGGGGTTACGAAATTTGCTGCATGCAGCTGGTTTCGGCCTCACCGAGGGGCCCATTCCTCGATACATGGCCGCCTCCGGCGCCGGGAGGCGCCGGGAAAATCAGCTACGTGAGCTGATTCTCAAACCCCCCCTTTGCTATCCCCCCCTTTCGCCCGACCCGATATACGTCCTGGGGGTCTCAGGGTTGGGTTTGTTGTGACAGGTTTCTTGTTTTCGGGCCTCCACTGTATTCGGGGGCGGAAAAGAGGGGGGTGATGACGAAGCGGATGCCCCTCTCCAGGGTGGCGGCGCGGGGGTGCGCCCGGCGCGGAGAGGTCGCCGCGCATCGCAGGCCGCGATGCGCGAAGGTACACAGTCAACCCGCATAGATCGGGGGCGGAAAAGAGGGGGGTGATGACTAGGGGGGGGGGGAATATATATATATATATATATATATATATGTATATACATATATATATATATATATATCATGGCGGCGGGGGCCATGATGTTCCCCCAGATTTCATGGCGCCTCTTCCGGTTTCATCACGTCCCTGCCCCCCCCCCGCTGGACCGGCGGCACATGCCGCCGGTCATGATGTGCACCCTCCCATCTTGGACACCCCCCTCTCGGCCGCTCCCGATGTATGGGAGGACCGCGCTCCTCCACGGTCGAGCGTCGCACGCGGCGTCCGACGCCCGCGCGCAGGTCGTCGCGTCGTGAGTCTGTCGTGTGCCCGCCCGCGCCCAGCTCGGTCGGGCCGGGGCCACTCTTGGCCCCGGCCCCGGTATTGAGTCGGGCCTGTCCCTCTACAGGGGGGATATTCGGAATTAGTCAAAAAATTGTCTGGGGACTAGTTTCTTGGCATGTGTTGGCCATTCTGGAGCATTGTGTGAGTATTTTTTGTTTTTCGTTGCAAATCCCCCTGTAGGGGGACACGCCCGACTTAACCCCAGTATCGATCTGCCCCGATGGGGCCCAGCCAGGAGGTCCCTCCAGACCCGCAGATTCAGCGAGTTTTTGTTGGAAGCTCATTGTATCATCCAGGGTGCATTTCTTTTCGGGCCGGACGAAAGGGGGGGATTGGGAAAGGGGGGGTTTGCCTATTCCTCGATACACTGTCGCCTCCGGCGCCGGGAAAGCTGATTCATACCCCCCCCTTTGCTATCCCCCCTTTCGCCCGACCCGATCTTTGCATGTCAGTAGTGGCGACTAGAGGCAGCTGAATGCCACCAGAGGCAGCTCAAGGCAACTAAAGGCCGCCAACACGGAGCCAAAGGCCACTAGAGGCCGCTAATCATGTACGAAAGGCCGATGCGTGCCACTAGAGGCTAGTACAAACCGAGGCGGTATATGTTAGAATGAGCTTCCAACAAGACCTACCAAGGCCAGATTCCTGGCCGTCGTGATTCTGGTCGCGACGTGTGCCCTCAGAGATCTTGATTGGTTGAAAGCCCAGGGTCCTCGTGAGGGCCGCTAGAGACAGAAAGTCGTTGTATTGTTATATTGTTGGTATGCACGACACGAGGTGTTGGCTTCCCCAACTGTTCGTGTCTTTCTGACGCGGCTCCCGCGCTGTCATGAAGACACTCACATCCTAGGCTGAAATAGTCACACGCTTTCAGAAACCAACGCAGAGCCGAGCCTTCACGACTCGAACCTGGCGTTATCCACGCACCCTTTAGGATGCAATAGTTGGGACGTTGAATTCAGCATGTACGCTGGTCTATTTGGAATGGGAGGCAGGCCGAACCTGGCAAAAGCCAGTTTCGTTCTGCTGGATTTGGCTTTAGGCTGGCCGTAATCTGAGCTAATCTGGCTGAATGGCCCCTGAATCGATGTTCAACATCCGTTATCGTTCTTGCGGAGAAGACCCTCCAGGAGCTGTTTCGAGCATCGTGTTTTACCCTCGTGCGCGTAACCATCGCTACCTGGGACCCTTCCACCCCGCCGGGTAACTGTAACGATCGGACCCCCCGACGCTTGATGGTGTTCGCGCGCATATCATGGCGATGAGAGCGCACCCCCGCCCCGACGTGCCCCACTCGGCCCAAGCGTTACCTACCCGATCCCCCCCCCTTCCCGCCCGAAATAGTGCAAGACTATTTTCGCCAGTGGACCCTCAACAGTAAGTGACTGCATTCTGGATATGCAAGCTATGTGGTGCGAGCAATTTGAGGCAAGCTATGTGGTGTGAGCTATGTCGTGCAAGCTACTTGGTGCAAGCTATGATGCAAGCTACGTTGGGGATGCCACGAAGTGGCCACCACACACATCCTCGGCCTGCCCGCCCAATCTCTCTGCAGAACAAGCAGGGCGAACCATTGAGTGCAAGCCAGATCGCAAGCTACGTGCGGTTTGGCGATTTCGTGGACCGTGCTCGTGCTGATCTCGATTTGCAGCCAGGTCGGAGCGAAGGTATCACACGAGAAGCGGCAACAGCACGAAAACGGAAAACGCAGATTCACGAAGGTGGAGTACATTTAGCATTGGTCGCCCCATGCATGTGTCGTCCTCGTGCCCTCTGCTTCTGTCCTCTCTTCCCTCTGCCTCCGTTTGCACCTCGCTCTCATCGCTGGGCCGCTGCGGTTCTTCGCAATGCAAGAAACATGTGAAGGGAGCGGGCTAACACTGTACAGTGAAAACCCATGCCAAGACACACCCTGCTTGCCTCCAGGGTGCCCTGGAATTCTTGGATTTTGATGTTTTCATTGCAGTGAACGCCTGACGTTCCCACACCAAGGATCAATGGACGTCCTGGGTTTCGGGGTTGGGTTTCTTGAGGAAGGTTTCTTGTGGTCGAGCTCCTACTGCACCATGGCCGGGGTCTCCAGACTTGGGCGTCGAGTAACGGGGGGGGCGGCGATGAGTGGGGGGGCAGCGAGGATTGCAGACAAAGGAGCCCTCGCGGGGGCCTCTTTGGGGCCCGAGAGGTGCGCGTTGCTTCCCCCCCCCCCCGCCATGGATCGTCCCCCCGTCAGGCGGCGCCCAACAGACTCCACGGCGCCTCTTCCCATCCCAGTGCGTCCCCTGGCCCCCCGTCCCCGCCCACTCCTGGGCCGCGCACGTGCCGCCTCGGGTCACGGCCTGCGAACCCCCTCCTGGCCCCCCCCCTTCCTCCTCCTCCTCCCTCCTCCCTCCTCCTCCTCCTCCTCCTCCTCCTCCTCCTCCCTCCTCCTCCTCCTCCTCCTCCTCCTCCTCCTCCTCCTCTCCGCCTCCTCCTCCTCCTCCTCCTCCTCCTCCTCCTCCTCCTCCTCCTCCTCCCCCTCCTCCTCCTCCTCCTCCTCCCTCCTCCTCCTCCCCTCCTCCTCCTCCTCCTCCTCCTCCTCCTCCTCCTCCTCCTCCTCCTCCTCCTCCTCGTCCTCCCTCCCTCCCTCCTTCTCCTCCTTCTCCTCCTCCTCCTCCTCCCTCCTCCTCCTCATCCTCCTCCTCCTCCTCCTCCTCATCCTCCTCCTCCTCCCTCCTCCTCCTCCTCCTCCTCCTCCTCCTCCTCTTCCTCCTCCTCCTCTGGGCGCCCCCGAGCGAGGTGGGGCTGCTGGGCCGCTTCCCCGCCCTCGCGGGCGAGCCGGATCTCGGGGGCAGGCCGCCAGATCTCGCGGCGGCGCCGGGGTCAAGAAGCCAGCTCTCGCCGGGGCCTAAGAGACGGGGGTCAGTACAAACGGGGGTCAGCCAGGGCACCAGATCCTGCAGGATCCTGCGAAGGCCCCCCCTGGCTGACCCGGGTCAGGGAGCCGCTCGTGGCCGCGAGGCGGCCGCGCGTATTGGCTGACCCGGGTTTGCGAGGACCTGCGTTGCAGTTTATTTTTGTTCCTGCATTGCAGTTTTTGGTTTCCTGCTGACCCGGGTCTGGATTGACCCGGGTCAGAAGATCCCCGATCTCGGCGGGGCGGCTGCAGCCAAGACGCTGAAGTACGGCCAACCCACAAATGTTGAGGCTGGGCAGCCTTCCCATGGGCGCCCTGGCATCCTTTCGCTTTCGGCCCATGCTCAGCGGCTTTCGCCGGCCAGCCTCGTTCGAAAGACGTCAGCATGGCCCTCCAAGGCCCTTGCATCTTTACCGCGCATCCGTACTCTACGGGTTGGCTGTGAGGACCGCTTCGGCTTCGGGTTCGGAAGGGACTCGCTGTTCCTTAGGCCACGCCGTGGCCGTTCCTCGACCCCTCCTCGTGCACCCGGGCGCTTTGGGTGGCGGGACGGGGCTGCTTTCTTTGTCTGGCGTTCCTGGTTTCGGCAGCCCTTCTGCACGATGGGTGTGGTTACGCCAGGGTGCGGCTTGCGATCGGTGCCCTAGGGGCTTAAGGGTCATCACCTTGCGCCAAAGGTCTGTCTAGCCCTCGTCGTGGCGCGGCAGAGATCTGAGTCGAGATCCTCGCAGGCCCTTCGGGCCCGGGTTGCAAACCACACTCCGAGGAGGTCGAGCTTCGGGACGAGAGAAGTGGGTACGGAAAGAGTGGGCACGAAGATTGGCAGAATTTCCTGTTGGTTTTGATCAGGCCTCACCGTCGGCGTCGCCGCGGGTGTTGCCCCTTCGAGATAAACTGGCTTGACCAACAGCGGCCGCTGTCGGTGTTGGGCAATCTTTGCTGGCGGGCATCGTACCCATGTCGTTCCGTACCAATTCTGGGCGTCTCAAAAAAAAAAACGTTTGTATGCCCCTCTGAGGAGGGCAAGTTGAGGCAACGGTAGCCGGCCTTCGCAGACATGCTTGCGTCAAAAAGCTCCTGGCGGGATGTTTTTTCGTTGTATTGGGCCTCCGTCGGGGCCCTCGCTGGGCCTCGGGACCGTCAACAAAAAGACTGGGGTGACGAGCCGTAGTCCCCGGGAATGGCTCACGACTGCCGAAGACCCCGTCTTGAAAAAGTCAAGACATTGGATCTTCGCAGTGTCCCTGTCCCTGTGATTGGCATGTCCTTCTCTCGATGCCGATCAAGGATTCCAGCAGGTTCTGAGGGGGGCATCCCTGAGATTTTCGCCGCCCGTGGGTCTGTCAATCTCGGGCATCGGGATGCCGAAGCTCGGAGCTGGTTAGGCTCCGTCGTCGCCACGGCTGGTCGCGGCTCTGAAAACTGCTCGGCGGCGAGCGAGGGGAAGTGAGAAGGAGGAGGCCTTCTCAGAAGGCGGCTGGACTTCTCAGAAGCCCTCGCGCCTTCTGAGAAGTTGTTTCTGTCTTCGGGGGAGGCTTCGACGACTTCTCAAAAGGCCGGGGGAATTCCGAGCCTTCCGAGAAGGCCCGCTTCCTCTCACTTCCCCCCGCGCTATCCCGCTAAACCGCTGGGTTTGGACCCCGGTGGGGGATCCTGGGACCGCCTTTTGAGCTGCGGTTGTCTCCCGTCGCCCTGCGCCGACCCGCGCCTCCTTCGGCGGGGAGGGCAGGGGGATGGGAGTCTCGGAGGGGCCACGCCTCCGTCGCGTGGCATTTTTGTTGAGTCAGGCGCTCGAGTAAAGTGGGGCCCCGTGGCGGCATCGAGCTGGCTTTAAGTCGGGAGTGTCCCTCTACAGGGGTTATATCAAGAACTAGTAAACAAAATAATATGGGGACGAATTCTAGTTGTTCTTACTTTTTAGGATTTCCTGCCTATTTTCAGTATTCGTCCAACATCACCCTGTGGGAGGACATGCCCGACCTAAGCTGGCTCGAAAGAAAACGTGCATAAAGATCGGGTCTGGGGCAGTCAGCATGATTTTTTTACGAGGCTGAACCCTGCCCCCGCCTCCCATCGATGCAGGAGAATCCGTGTTTGGTGGGGGTAGGGTTCGGATGTCGCCACTTGCAGGAGGGGGGAGGAACAGGACGGAAAAGGAGGGGAATCGGTGAGGGTACGGGGTGGGGAGAGGAGGGGCCGGGGAACCTCCCCAGAGAGCCGATGTCTTGTGTTTGTTCAGCACGGGGTCTCCGGAAGTCTCGACCCCTTCCCGTGGACTGGCTTTTCGTCCCGAGTCGATTCGACGGTCCCGGAGCTCAGCGAGGCCCTCCAGAGGGCGAAAGCAACAACAACAACAACAACAACAACAACAACAACAACAACAACAACAACAAAAACAACACCAACAACAACAACAGCAGCAACAACAACAGCAACAACAGCAACAACAACCACACCACCACCAACAACAGCAACAACACCACCAACCCCACCACCATCAACAGCAACAACCAAAACTGATTTGAGCGGCGCAAGGAAGAGGGGGCCGTCTTTACCGACTTGTGCGCGTAGGCTGCCCGCGCAAGGTCGCGCGCAAGCGACCTCGCTTCAATATGTGGCGTGAAGCGGTGGCGGCCCGCGCAAGCATCGGCGTATGGCCTCTGTGTAATCTTGCTCAAAACACGTCTCTGATCGTCAGGGCTGGACCTAAACGGTGTTTTGGCCATCTCGTGGGTTGTTTTGCGTTGCGTCTTCTTTTGCATTCAAGGAGAAGCGAAGGCAGAACGAGGAAGAACGAAACACCAAACGAAACCGGAAACACAACACCGTTCAGGTTTGGCAGTGCTGATCGTCGCTCCTTTGCTCTTGACCGTGCCCACGAGGCGGGTCCCGCCAGCCTGGTGGCCTCGGTGGTGAGGCTCCACGGGGCGAGAGTGGTCGTGCACAAGGCGTACGACGCGGCGTTCCAGCACCTGCTTACCAGCAAGGCCTGCGGGCAAGATTGGCATCCGCATCCACTGCGTCTTGTCGTGGAGCCTCGGGCTCCGAGAAGCCAGGGGCGCAGTGGATATGGATAGACACATGGCGCCCTAGAGGCTAGAATTGTTATCGAGATCCACTGTGCCTCGGCCTTTGGGCGCCCCTTCCCCGACAGTCCAAGACGCAGTGGAGACGGATATGCGAAGGATATGGATCTGGATATGGATATAACGTATGGATGTGTATATATATATATATATATATATATACATACATACAGAGAGTGAGAGAGACACTAACAAAAAGATTGCCCCCAAGGCTGGGGGCCAGCACGCCCTCCAGCGCATGTACCCGTTCGTGGTGTCCTGCGCCACCGCGCGCTTCAAGGCTCCGAGCTGGGGATGTGTCCACAACCCAGAGGTCCAACGCATCGGGCATTGGAACAAAAAACAAGAGGGGGTCTTCTTCTGTTCTCGGCCTCCAGGGGCCCTCGCCAAACCCTCCGCACAGTCAGAAAACGATTCAGGACGAGAGCCTGGTCCCCGAGAGAGGGCCGCGAACCTTCCGGGGGGCCGCATTGAAGAACACCAGCCGTCGGATCTCTGGGTAACCGCCGCCTGTGGGATCGATCTTCGGGGATCTCGGCACGCAGTGGACGCGAACACGTTCGGGCCCCCCTGGGGCCAACAACAATGTACGTAGTCATATCCACTGCGCCCTGGCCCTGAGATCCGACAGCGCGGAAGAGCTGCAACACCGTGGACAAATTCACGACTGCTGCCCCAGACCCCAGACCCCAGCCTTTGGCTGCCTCTGTCGAGCCGAGTCGAGACGTGAGGGCCCAGGGCCCCGAAGGTGACCGACTCGAGAGACCTTGCGACGCCAGGGTCTCGGGGGGGGGGGTCCCAGGGCGTCGAGTCCCCAGGCGGTGGACATGGACAACTCTTACGCAACTTCAAGCCTAAAGCAGTCGTCATCACCTATACCTCTACCCCTGTGATCGTCATCGCCTCATCTTCATCGTCGTCTGCTACGTCAGCTTCATCTTCACCGCCCACGTCCCTGCCTCTACGATCGTCATCGCCTCATCCCGATGCCGATCTGAAGGACTCCCTCCGTTTCCGGGGCCGCAGCCCTCAGACTGTCCTCGCCCTTCGGCTTGTGCCAAGCTCAGGGGGCAGGGAGGTGCTCCAGGCTGGCCAGAGGCCCCGTCGTCGCCGCGGCCCGGCGCGGCACAGCAGATGGGTGCGTCTGGACCCCGCGGGGGGGCTCCTCGGCGCGGAGGGGCGGGGGGGCGGGGCAGCCTCTCGGAGGCTTCAGGAGGGAACGGAACACACGGACACAATCAATCGTCGGTTCCTCAGGAAATATAGGAGAATGTGGGAAGTAGGGGGGAAGACAAAAACCCAGAAAATGTGGGAAAACATGGGGAATCTTTGTATTAGTGCGTCTTTATTCCCAACCCTCCTGCGTTGGGTTCTCGTTTTGAATAGAGCACTGCTCGCGCGTCTCCTTGCTTCCTTCCTTCCCGTCCCTCTCTTCCCCCCTGCCATCCCTGGGGGGCTGCAATCTGTGAAACTGTGCCACTTTCGAGGCCTGCTGGGGGGCCCAGCACAGTGGGTACTCACCGCAGACTCAAATTAGACCTCGCCATCCCTGGGGGGCAGCGATCTGTGAAACTGTCGCCACTTTCGAGGCCTGCTGGGGGGCCCAGCACAGTGGGTACTCACCGCGGACTCAAATTAGACCTCGCCATCCCTGGGGGTCTGCGATCTGTGAAACTGTCGCCACTTTCGAGGCCTGCTGGGGGGCCCAGCACAGTGGGTACACACCGCGGACTCAAATTAGACCTTGCCATCCCTGGGGGGCTGCGATCTGTGAAACTGTCGCCACTTTCGAGGCCTGCTGGGGGGCCCAGCACAGTGGGTACACACCGCGGACTCAAATTAGACCTCGCCATCCCTGGGGGGCTGCGATCTGTGAAACTGTCGCCACTTTCGAGGCCTGCTGGGGGGCCCAGCACAGTGGGTACTCACCGCGGATTCAAATTAGACCTCGCCATCCCTGGGGGGCTGCGATCTGTGAAACTGTCGCCACTTTCGAGGCCTGCTGGGGGGCCCAGCACAGTGGGTACACACCGCGGACTCAAATTAGACCTCGCCATCCCTGGGGGGCTGCGATCTGTGAAACTGTCGCCACTTTCGAGGCCTGCTGGGGGGCCCAGCACAGTGGGTACCCACCGCGGACTCAAATTAGACCTCGCCATCCCTGGGGGGCTGCGATCTGTGAAACTGTCGCCACTTTCGAGGCCTGCTGGGGGGCCCAGCACAGTGGGTACCCACGCGGACCAAATAGACCTCGCCATCCCTGGGGGGCTGCGATCTGTGAAACTGTCGCCACTTTCGAGGCCTGCTGGGGGGCCCAGCACAGTGACCCACCGTTAGACCTCGCCATCCCTGGGGGGCTGCGATCTGTGAAACTGTCGCCACTTTCGAGGCCTGCTGGGGGGCCCAGCACAGTGGGTCCCACGCGGACTCAAATTAGACCTCGCCATCCCTGGGGGGCTGCGATCTGTGAAACTGTCGCCACTTTCGAGGCCTGCTGGGGGGCCCAGCACAGTGGGCACCACCGCGGACTCAAATTAGACCTCGCCATCCCTGGGGGGCTGCGATCTGTGAAACTGTCGCCACTTTCGAGGCCTGCTGGGGGGCCCAGCACAGTGGGTACCCACGGCGGATTCAAATTAGACCTCGCCATCCCTGGGGGGCTGCGATCTGTGAAACTGTCGCCACTTTCGAGGCCTGCTGGGGGGCCCAGCACAGTGGGTACCCACCGCGGATTCAAATTAGACCTCGCCATCCCTGGGGGGCTGCGATCTGTGAAACTGTCGCCACTTTCGAGGCCTGCTGGGGGGCCCAGCACAGTGGGTACACACCGCAGACTCAAATGACCTCGCCATCCCTGGGGGGCTGCGATCTGTGAAACTGTCGCCACTTTCGAGGCCTGCTGGGGGGCCCAGCACAGTGGGTACACACCGCGGACTCAAATTAGACCTCGCCATCCCTGGGGGGCTGCGATCTGTGAAACTGTCGCCACTTTCGAGGCCTGCTGAGGGGCACAGCACAGTGGGTACACACCGCGGACTCAAATTAGACCTCGCCATCCCTGGGGGGCTGCGATCTGTGAAACTGTCGCCACTTTCGAGGCCTGCTGAGGGGCACTGCACAGTGGGTACCCATCGCAGAATCAAATTAGACGCCGTTTTCGTCCTTGTTCTCCTCCTGCAGTCACCTTCCCTCTGCTGCTGCCGTGCTGATGGTTCGGCTTCCCGCACGTTTTTCTCCTGCTCTGCGTTCCCGACTCCCCCCTATGTCCTCTTCGAGCCTGTAGCTGTCGCCCCTCGTTCTTGTATGGTTTTCCTGCGCATCATGCCATAGGCGCGTGTCCCAAGTAGCTTACACATCAAGTTGATTGTCCATGCAAGTTTCGGCCAACTCCTCGTTTCCATTGATTTAAATGGGTTGGGTACGTCACAGGGTAATGTGTGTGTCCCAGGGCCCCTTCATACGCCTCCGTCGCGCTGCTGAGACGCAAGGCTCGAGGCTGCTCGAAGCTCCCGACTCGCAGACGCGGGCAATACCTGTGCCCATCTGCAGCTTGGAGCTTCTCTTGTTCGCTACACGTGCTATGTACCATATCCAACTATTTCGTTCGTGGTTTAAGCTAAAGTAGCACTATGTAGGCGATGATTCCTTGAGGAGGAGGAGGAGGAGGAGGAGGAGGAGGAGGGAGAGGACGAGGAGGAGGAGGAGGAGGAGCGGCCCCTCTTCTCACCAGAGGCCCCCGGCGCACCTGCCGTGGATGCGGACCTGGCCCCCCTATGGAGGCTCCGGGCGCCCTGGCCTCGCGGGCGCCCCTTCCCCGAGAGCCCCAGACGCTCCGGACGTGGATGAGAAAAGGCTGCCCGCGGCAGACAGTCGGGGGCAGAAAAGAGGGGGGTGATGACTAGGGGGGGGTGGATATCATGGCGGGGGCCATGATTTTTCCCCAGATTTCATGGCGCCTCTTCTTAGTTCATCACGTCCCTGGCCCCCCCGCTGGGCCGCGCACATGCCGCCGGTCATGATTTGCACCCCCCCCTCTTGGACACCCCTCTCTTGGCCGCTCCCGAGACAGGGCTTGACCTAAACGGTGTTTTTCGTGATTTCGTGGCCTCTTTCGTTTCGACTTCGTTTTGCGGTGAGGGCGGATTCGAGACGAGCGAGGAAAAACGAACACAACACGAGCACGAAAAACACCGTTCAGGTTCAGCCCTGGCGGCAGAGGCGCTCTCCGAGGGCGTCAGGGCCGCGGCGGCCGCGCTGGAGGAGGCGGCCGCGGCGCCGGGCGCGGAGGAGGCCGTGGCCGAGGCGGCCGCGCTGGTGCGCCGGCTGCAGGGCCTCGAGGCGGCGAGGCTACAGCTGGTGGCCGCGCACCACGTGGAGCCCAGACCTCCGACGGTCCGACGTGTTTCAGCATCGTGTCACCGATCCCTGCAGTGACGGCCGACATGGGTACGGAACGAATGGGTACAATGCCCAACAGCAGTTCCTGTTCATTTTGGACAGGACTCGCTGTCCGCGCCGCCGCGGCCTGTGTCCACTCGAGACAGAAGGCCGCCTGCCCAACAGCGGCCGCTGTTGGTCTGGGACAACATTTGTTGTTTGGAACTGTACCCATTTTTTCCGTACCCATTTCGGGCGTCCAAAACAGTCAACCCGCACAGTGAGGACGGGCAGTCTTCCCAAGGGTACCCTCGCATCCTTGCCTCCTGGTCCATCCTGGGCCACCATCGTTGGCACCCCAATCGGAAAAAGCGTCGAGATGGGCCTCCCAAGGCCTTTGCATCGTTCCCGCGCATGCTTATGATACGGGTTGGTTGGATCCCCAGAACCCCCTCAGGTCATGGACAACTCCTGACGTTAGGTTTCTGTTGTTATCGGATCGACGGGAAAGCAAAACCGAACTCGAATCGGATCGGGCGGACCGGGATCAACATAGACTCGGTTCGGTCGGATTGGAATATACCGAGCAGGAGCAGACAGCGGCAGAAGTTCGAGCAATAAGTGTTCGCCAGGGGCAGCGATCCCAGACCCCCTCGGGTCATGGACAACTCGTGATGGGAGGTGTTTGTTGCGATGTTCGGCCTCGTGGGGCCCTCCCCAGGCCTCGGGACCGGCAAACAACGACTCGGGATGAGAAACCCGTCTTGAGGAATGGGTCGATACCTCCGGGGGCCGACGAATGAAAAATCCATACTCGGCCACGCACAGAGGGGGATAGGGGGAGTCGGGAAGGCTTCCCAGAAGCACCCTTGCTTCTTAGAAGCCCTCCCCCTTCGCCGATATGACCCCCCTGCGCTTTACCAACGCATCCGCAGACCTCTCGACGACCTCGAAGAAACAAAGGCATAAACATAATATGTTGGCGTTCCGCGCGGTGTTCTTGGATCCGCGCCGGGGCCCCCCTTGGCGGCGCCTCCGGCGCCGCCCCTGGCGCGCTCCGCGCGCCAGTGAGGGGGGTTGGGCGCAGATCCAAAAACTCTGCGCGGACCTCCAAAAGTTGATAGTTATGCCATTCTACGTTCCTCAATCGATATCGTTGACCATCCCCATTCCCACCATACCAACACCCTACTTAGGGATTTGCCCCTCGAATGTCAAAGGAAACAGCTTATGTCTCACCCGTGCGGGTAAATCGGCGAGTGGTGCCCAGGCCGCACCACTGGGAATGTGGATCGGTGAAACGATGCTCATCGGTTCATCAGAACCAGAGGCGGAAGAGGTGCCGAATTTCGTACACCTCCTTTTTGGTTGTCCTTGTTGGGCCTCGTAGGAGGTCTTCGTCGCCACCACTAGAATCGCCTCGGAATTCTGGGCAGAACGCAGCCCAGGAAAGGTCCAGAAGTCGCGTTTCGGTACTTCCGACAATTTCTTTTTGTTGGTCATTGAAGGCGAACACCGAGAGATCCACCGCATTGAAAAATCAAGACGGCGATTTCCCTAGGGAGCGGCTCCAGATTTATTTGGATCCTGCAAGAAGTAAGACATGGGATCCCTTGGGACGATCTGATGTCTTAGTAGGCGAAAGAAACGCGTCGTAAGCATGACCTGTCAAAGATCCGAGCGGATTTCGTGGATCTGCGCTGGGCCTCCCTGGTGGACACCGACCGAGCGCTAGGGAGGGCGGTTAAGCACAGATCCAAATCCGCGCGGGCTTCCCAAAGTTGATGTTTATCCAGTCTTCTGTGTTCTTGCTTCTCACCGAGCGCGTCCCACTACTCACAGAGTGCCTACTCGCAAACGTCCCCCCAAAAAACACGAGTCTGCCTCGATACCATGTATCGCGAATCCCCCATAGCGGACCCAGGCCATTGGCAAGTATTTTTGTTGTCTGTGAGTAGTGGAACGCGCCTGTCTGATTTCAGACAGGGGGCTCTCTCTTCGTGCGGGCCTCCCGGGGCAGACGCTCCTGGGGCAGGGCTGCGCCGCCGACCCCGCTCTGGGACGGGGTTGTCGCTGTGCGGGGTCCCGACGGGAGGCCCCCGACGCCACGGCTGGATCCTCCCTCGCCCGGGAGAGACGTCTGGGGTGTCTGGCGGCTCGGATGCAACTCCCCTCCCCTCGATTTCCTCTTTTTCGGGCCTCCTCGGAGGCTCTTGTCACCACCGTTGGATTCGCCTCGAAATCCTGGTCAGAACGCCCCCCGGGAGAGGTCCGGGGAGTAGCGGCATCGGTACCTTTTGGTCTCCCCAACTCCTGGGAGGTCAAAGTCTAACTCTTGCCTTAGTCCGACATCCGGCTGAATCCCGCCCAGTCCTGCAAAACACAGCCTCATCCCGTTCAATCCCGCTCAATCCGGCCTGCTCCCGCTTGATCCGAGGCCCAATCCGGCGTAACAGCCCCCCAACGGGACTTCAGCCTCCTCAGTCTTTCCGACGAAACCTCCCAGTAGTTGCCTCCTGATAGCGGTTTCCGATCGGATGTTTCCCATACAGGGGCCCCAGATAATTGGTTCTTCACCCCGAGTACTATGATGTCCCAGCCTACTTCAGCCCTGATCATCAGAAAGAATTCCGAGCGCCCCAAAAAGTACCGAACCTCTGAGGTTTTCACGTGTCGGGCCCTGGGAGACACTCGCCCGACACTGTCTCGACACTCTTTCGACATTTTTCCGGGTGCTCGGAATCATTTTTCTGGGATGCGGTCCTCGAGTACGATGGGGGCAGCATCACCCGGGCAGTGTTGTTGACAGTCCCGGAGCCGGCCCGGCGAGGGCCCGTCGAGGCCGATGGCGGTGAAAGAGTTTTTTTTTGTTTGTTTGTTTTTTTTTCAAATAAAAAAATCTTTAAGTTTGATATGCCAAGAGGGTATGTTTGGCGTTGTTGGGGATTTTTTGGGTATGTTTGGGATTCGTTGTATTCGTCGGTCGTTGACAGAGGGTATTCTTGGGATGCCAGGATCCCCAGCTGCTCCAGGCGCCCTCCTATTGCAATCATCGCGCGGCATCCCCGCTTCCTTCTATCTGTCGGTGGCGGGCGGAGGCCCAGGTTTGTTTCCAGCGCTCTCCCACTTCATGCTTCTACCCACTTCATCCGACCGACGAGTGCAGTGGAGACCCGACACAAGAGACACTTTGCTTGCCTCCAGGGTGCCCTGGGTTTCTTTTTTTGATGATGATTTTGTTGTGGAAGGCGTGACGTTCCCGAACCGAACATCAATGCACGTCCTGGGGTCTCAGGGTGGAGTTTCTTGTGGAAGGCTTCTTGTGCACGGGCCCCTGCTGTAAAGGAAACTTTCTCTGGCTTGGTCCATCGGCCGGCGTTCTGGGCCTTCCGGCTTCCCCCCCAGGAGCAGAGCAGGCTGAAGGCCCGGCCAGGCGGCGACGAGGGGCCGTGCCGGGACCTCGGGGGTCAGGAACATGCCACATGTGCTCGTTCCGGGGACCTTCCCGGGGGCCCACCCAGCGGATTTGCTCGACTCTGGCTCGACCCAAGTCTGATTCGGGTTCGACTCCAGTTCGACGCAGGCTCGATCCAGGCTCGACTCCTGTTGCACTCGGAGTCGATCGACGTTCGACGCAGCTTCGACGCACGGGTGGAGCGAGTGGCTCCAAGAAGGTCCCCATAAGGAGCAGCTATGGGACATGACCGTTACACGATGTCCCCAACCACCACCGCGAACAGTACAGGGTACAGTTTTCGGGGCAGGCTCCCCAGGCATGCTCGCGTCGTGAAAAAGTCACGTCTCGAGGTTGTTGGGCCATTCGCTGCCTCTGGCGGCCCTGGCCTGGCCCCAGGACTGTCGAGAGACGGCTCGGTGTGAGAGACGGAGCTTGGAGAGAGGGTCGGGATTTCTGGGCGCCGCGCACCGACAATCAGGACATGACATGTCTGGGTCGTGAGCTTGAGGCGCGTAGCAGAAGACTTCTGACATGTTTTTGGCGAGCAGCATCCCAGAGATCCGATGTTTCAGTACGGAGTCCTCGGAAATCTCGAGCCACTTCCTGGGACTGGCCTTGCATCATGAGTCGTATTTGCTCACTGTCCCGGGGCACGGCGAGGGCTTCTAGAGGTGCAACACTGCGAAATCATTGATTATGGTTTAAGGCACGTTGGATTATCTCTGAGTGCACGCGCGGCTCCGAGGACATCCGGCAGCGGCTGGGCGCCGCCGCCGAGGCCATCGAGGATCGAATGACAAAAGCACACCTCAGCATAACATGCCTACACACCCACCACCCACACACTCCTCCTCCTCCTCCTCCTCCTCCTCCTCCTCCTCCTCCTCCTCCTCCTCCTCCTCCCTCTCCTCGCTCCAGCCTCTTTGCTCCAGCCTCCTTCCTCCAGCCTGCGTCCAGCCTCCTTTCATTTCTCGGAGAGCCGCGCGGATCTTGGGCTCAGCGCCAGGGGCGGGGGACTGGCGCTCAGCCGAGCAATCCGCGCGCGGACCTCCGAGCGCGAAAGTATGGTCAGACCGTTTTGCTGTTTCTTCCAGATGAGAGTGCGCAAGTCTACTCGAAGGCGAAGACCATATCCGTATCCTTGGCCTCGCGGGGACTGGGCTTCTGGTCCGCGCCCGCACGCGGGTATATGAGGTTTTTTCCATGCCTGTCCCGGGCGGAGCGTATCCGTGCGGCCACGCATCCGCGGGATCGCGCCCCGGTGTCCAGATCGCGAGGCGGACACGAGTCTGTTCCCCACCTGGAAGGCACTGCGCCGCCGCCGGGGCCCCCCTCCCCGGCGCGGTGAGCGCGCCGAGGGCGGCGAACGCGCCGCCCCAAGAGATCCGCGCGGCTCGCCGAAGCGTTCCGGTTGTGCCGCTGTCCTCCCATCGACTAGACGTAAGAGTGGCCTTTCGCCGGAGTGACCTTTGGTGCGGGCGCAGATGGGTCCCCAGATGGCTGGAAGCGAAGCAGGAGCAGCGGCTTGCGCGCCCAGGTTTGGTCCCCCGCGGCCCCCCAAATGCCGCGCACCAAAGGTCACTCTTACCCGGGGTCACTCCTGCGTGTAGCCGATCCCTTGCTGAATGAAAAATATCAGATCGTCCCCAGATGTTCGACTCCTTCAATTCAGGAGGGGGAAAAACACACAGACACAATCAATCGTCGATTTCCACGGAAATATTGGAAAATATTGGGAGTGGGGGGGAAGACGAGAACTCCCCAAAACATTTGAAAATATGGAGTTTTTTTATCTGTGTGTGCTTACTTGTGTGTCCAGGGGCCCCCTGATCAATGCTCCAGCACGGGACCCCCGGAGGTCTCGGGCCACCCCCGGGTTGAACGGCGCCTTGTCCCGAGCCGTCCCCCCGACGGCCCCGAGGGCTTCTAGAGGCGAGGGCCTCCAGTGAGGCCGAGGGGGGGCGAGGCTGCTCCTGCCGGAGGAGGCGTTCGTGGCTGCGTTCTGCGACGCGACAGCACCGAGGGGCACGGTGACGCCATTTTCGGGGGCGGCAGAGAGGGGGGTCATGACTAGGGTTAAGTCGGGCTTGTCCCTCTACAGGGGGAATATGAAAAATAGTCAAAAACAGTCAGGGGACGTTTTTGGAGTACCTTTGTTTTAACCCTTTTTGGATTATTTTTAATGTTGTTTAAATGACTTTTAGTCGAAAAATCTTCTGTAGGGGGACACGCCCGACTTAAGACTAGGGGTGTGTGGATGTCGTGGCGTGGGGCATGATGTCTCCCCAGGTTTCAGGGCGCCTCTTCTTATTTCATTGCGTCCCTGGCCTCCCCTTGGCCGCGGACGTGCCGCCGGCCATGATGTGCGCCCCCCCCCCTCGTGGACGCCCCCCTCTTGGCCGCCCCTGACACTAGACCCGACGGAATTTAACCTTGAACGATCGGGGCCGTAATCGATTCAAGGTTGAACGATCGACGCGGTGTCAAAAATCTTTGCGCGTGCCGATGCCGCCGAACTTTCCGCACATCCCAGACCCCCGACGTCATGTTTTTGTGCATAACGTCGACCCTCACAGGCCTCGACCCCGGTTTCTCGTTCTGAGTAGTTGTTTGACGTTCCTTTGGCCCGGTGAGGGGCTCCAGAGGGCGAAAATAGCAGAGCAATTCCCGTCGTGTTTTTTTCATGACCCGAGGGGGTCTGGGATCGCTGCGCTTCACGAAAGCTGATTGGTCATGCCTCTGCCGCTGTCTGCTCGTGCCTGGTCCAGTTCGATCTGACCCATCCGATGCGATGTGGACTTCGGCCGGCCCGGTCCGATTCGATCTCGGTTTCGATGTCCCGCCAATCCGATGCGACCAGACGCTTCCATGGCGTTGGTGTGCATCCTGGTGCAGCCGAGCTGATCTGAGCTCGACTTCATGCCGACGCGGTCCGATTCGACGCACAGTCCGATCCGACCCGATTTGATCGAGAACAAAAGGACCCCTAACACTGATAAATGTGAAGGCGTGTCCTCACTCAGGACACCGCCTTTGCAATAGGGGTCATAATTCTGGGCGGTGTGGTTCGATACACCTCTAGAACAGACCCCCTTATCCCTAATGTCTTGGTCCTCCCAATTCAGGCCCCCTCCCAAAAAGGATTGGGGGTCCTTGTATTGCTAGTGACGATTGTCTGGTTCGATGCTGCAGGAGGCCGTGAGCGAGCAGCGGCACGACGACGACGACAACGACGACCACGACGACGACGACGAAGCGATGACGACTACGACGACGATAACGACGACGACGACGACGACTACGACGACGATAACGACGACGACGACGACGACGGCGACGACGACGAAGACGACGACGGCGACGACGACGATCCTCCTTGGAGGAGGCCGTGAGCGAGCTGCGGTACTGCGCCGCGGACCTCGGCGCGTGAGCGCGCCGTTCCCCGGCTGCCGGGGGGGGGCGCGGTGCGCGCGCTGCGCTCGCCGCGCGCTGCCGCGGCGAGGCGGCGCGCCCCGCGCCGCGCCTCGCGCTGCGCCTCGCGCCGGGGGCCCTCTTCCTCGGAGGTCACCACCCACCAAACCACCCCAACCCAACCCGAAGGCCCAGATTTACCCTCGATTTCCAGTGGGGGGGGGTCGGGAAACATCGAAAAATCACATGTGGAACCCTTACCCCCCCCCACTCGAAATTCGAGTCTTCGGGTTGGGTTGGGGTGGTCTGGTAGGTAGGCAGGAGGGGGAGAAAGGCTCGAGTCTACGTGGGCCTCTTTCTGAGGCCTAGAGGTTGACACCAAGACCAGCATCGGCGGGGCGCCTTCACAGAGGGGTGATGCTCCCGATCTCGGTGATGGTGGTAACATTCGGGTTCTCTAAGCGACCGAACCATTACCACCAGCACCGAAGTCTAGGATCATCTTACCCGTGTGGTGGCAACCTCTCTTGTGTTGGTGTTGATGCCCATTTCCAGGCCTCCAACTCTTACGTAGATGGGGTCCGAGTAGATGGGACCAGGGGATCGCGCCGCATCGCCGATGCATCGACGGTGCTGCTCGATGCGGAGACCGTGTTTCCGCACGCCAGCGTCGCCGATGCAGCGCCGATGCAGCGCCGACGCAGCGCCGATGCAGCGGCGATGCATTGGCGACGCGGCCAGATCCTCCGACCCCGTCTACTCGGACCCCATCTAGGAGGCCTATATCGAGGCTTTCGAGGGGTTCGAGGTTCGAGGCGTTCCATTTAAGTCGGGCATGTCCCTCTACAGGAGGAGTTCCCAGCCTAGTCCAAAACATGGTCTCAGGGGGCGATGGCTTGTTCTCTCTTTGGGCTATGTTTTTACATGTCCTGACTGTTTGTCATTTTTCTTCCAAAGTCCGCCTGTAGGAGGACATGCCCGACCTAAGAAAAGGTTCGAAGCTTTCGAGGGCTACGAGGTTCGAAGCTCGAGGCTTTCGGGCATGTTCATGGGCCCTCGGCGTGTTTCCAGCCTCGGGCTGCAGCAGCTGTGCCTCGCCGAGAGCGTTCCAGGGGCGCCCGGATCGGCCCGAACGGCCGCCAGAGAGCCGAGTCGTGGCCCGAAAGCCAGGAGGAGAGGAGGATGTCAGAGCAGGAACACGTGCCGATACCGATGCCGATGCCCTTGCCTCGTGTTCGCCTTCCTGGGCCTTCTGGGAAGCCCTTGTCGCCACCGCTGGATTCGCTTCAGAATTTCGTTCAGAACGTCACCCCATCAGAGGTCGGGTGAGAAGCAGTATCAGTACCGTTTGGTTTCTCACAGAAGCGGGGGGGAGGAAGGAGGAGGAGGAGGATCAGAGGCAAGGTCTAGGCCTCCCAGATGGGGTCCAAGCAGATGGGTTCGGAGGATTGCGACGCACCGTCGATGCATCGCCGATGCGGCTCGATGTGACGCCTGATTTGCTCCCAACTGGCGTCGCCATGCACGGGCGACGTCGCCACTGCATCGATGACGCATCGCAGAGGCATCGCTGATGCATCGGCGACGTATTGCGTTCCTCCGACCCCATCTACTCGGACCCCATCTTAGAGGCCTTTAGAAAGGAGATGGTGACGAGGAGGAGGAGGAGGAGGAGGAGGAGGAGGAGGAGGAGGAGGAGGGCAGGCTGCTGTGCATCTTCGAGGGACTTTTCCTGCCATGTAGATGGCAGCTTTTTCTTGTACTCCGATGTGGGTTCGGTGCGGGTTCGGCACGATTTCGAACGTGATTCGACACGGATTCGACACGGACGCGACACGGACGCGACCCGTTCGACATGGATGCGACACGGATAGTTGGCGCGACGGGACAGATTAGGCCACCGAAACATCCAACAAAAGCCATGGCCGTCCTTTTGACGAGGTAACGACCGAAGAACGAACAACGGCACAGCGGCACAACCATAATTTCTTTGAGCCCCGCGGGGGTTTCTTGGATCGGCGCTGGGCCCCCCCAAGCGGCACCTCTGGCGCTGCCCCTGGCGCGCTCCACGCGCCAGGGAGGGGGGTCCGACGCTGATGCAAGAATTCCGCGCGGACTTCCGAGAAGTGGTTTCGATGTAGTGGTGTGTTTAATGGATTTGCCCCGAACTCTTCTGACAAAACGCACCCTGTGAGAGGTCCCGGGGCAGCATGATCCCACCGGTGGAGCTCCCTTTGGGGCCACGAACCGTGTGAAAGGAGTGCCGATTTGGGTGGCGGGGACGCATGCAACCTCGGCCTTTTGCGCCTTCGGTTGAGCTCCCTCTGGGGCCACGAAGCGTGTGAGGGGAGTGCCGAATTGGGTGGCGGGGACGCATGCAACCTCGGCCGTTTGGACCGTCGGTGGAGCTCCCCCTGAGGCCACGAAACGTGTGAGGGGTGTGCCGAATTGGGTGGCGGGGACGCATGCAGCCTCGGACTTTTGGGCCTTCGGTGGAGCCCCCCTGGGGCCACGAAACGTGTGAGGGGTGTGCCGACTTGGGTGGCGGCGGGGACGCATGCAACCTCGGACTTTTTCCCAACCCTCCTGCGTTGGGTACTCGTTTTGAATAGAGCACTGTGGTCTCCACCTTCCTCCTCCTCCTCCCGCCCCCTCTCCTCCTCTCTTCGTTCCTGCTCTCCTCTCTTGCTTCCCTTCTCCTCCTCTCTTTGCTCGTCCTCTTCTCGCTTGCCTTTTACCTAGCTTGCCCCTCGCCATCCCTGGGGGGCGGCAATCTGCGAGACTGTCGTCACTTTCGAGGGCTGCTGGGGTGGCCAGCGGAGTGACGCCCCACGGGGACTCAGATTAGACCTCGCCATCCCTGGGGGGCTGCGATCTGTGAAACTGTTGCCACTTTCGAGGACTGCTGGGGTGGCCAGCGGAGTGACGCCCTACGGGGATACAGTTTAGACCTCGCCATCCCTGGGGGGCTGCGATCTGTGAAACTGTCGCCACTTTCGAAGGCTGCGTGGGGGGCCCAGCGGAGTGACGCCCTACGGGGATACAGTTTGGACCTCGCCATCCCTGGGGGGCTGCGATCTGTGAAACTGTCGCCACTTTCGAAGGCTGCTGGGGTGGCCAGCGGAGTGACGCCCTACGGGGACTCAGATTAGACCTCGCCATCCTTGGGGGGCTGCGATCTGTGAAACTGTCGCCACTTTCGAAGGCTGCTGGGGTGGCCAGCGGAGTGACGCCCCACGGGACTCAGATTAGACCTCGCCATCTCTGGGGGGCTGCGATCTGTGAAACTGTCGCCACTTTCGAGGGCTGCTGGGGGGCCCAGCGGAGTGACGCCCTACGGGGACTCAGATTAGACCTCGCCATCCCTGGGGGGCTGCGATCTGTGAAACTGTCGCCACTTTCGAGGGATGCTGGGGGGCCCAGCGGAGTGACGCCCTACGGGGATCAGATTAGACCTCGCCATCCCTGGGGGGCTGCGATCTGTGAAACTGTCGCCACTTTCGAGGGCTGCTGGGGGGCCCAGCGGAGTGACGCCCTACGGGGATTCAGATTAGACCTCGCCATCCTGGGGGGCTGCGATCTGTGAAACTGTCGCCACTTTCGAGGGCTGCTGGGGGGCCCAGCGGAGTGACGCCCTACGGGGATTCAGATTAGACCTCGCCATCCCTGGGGGGCTGCGATCTGTGAAACTGTCGCCACTTTCGAAGGCTGCGTGGGGGGCCCAGCGGAGTGACGCCCTACGGGGATACAGATTAGACCTCGCCATCCCTGGGGGGCTGCGATCTGTGAAACTGTCGCCACTTTCGAAGGCTGCTGGGGGGCCAGCGGAGTGACGTCCTACGGGGACTCAGATTAGACCTCGCCAGCGCTGGGGGGCTACGATCTGTGAAACTGTCGCCACTTTCGAGGGCTGCTGTGGGGCCCATGAAACTGTCGCCACTTTCGAGACCTGCTGCGGGGTCCAGCATAGTGACGTCCTACGCGGACGCAGATTGGACCCGTCATTCTACTTCGATTATCCCGCATCTGCGATCGACTGTATGTGTGCGAGGAACTAGACATGGAGTGGTCTGGCACTGACTGACGTCAAATCGTTGTGTGCCAGTGTCTCCTGGGGTGTTGCCTGATGTGGATGCAGCTCGTCGGCGCTGCGACTCGAGCTGGCGGTCGTCCTTCGGACCCGCAGAAACATCTGCTGAGCTCGATGAGCTAGGGGAACTACAGGAAAGAAGTGCAGGAAACGGAGGCCGGTCATGCACTCGCCGATACCTCGTTGCTCTGTCATCGTCTTTGCTGTTGCATGATCCTTATCTGGCCTGCCGGCGCCGCGGCTCGAGCTGGCGGTCGCCCTTCGGGCCCGCGGGAACATCTTCTGAGACAAGTGGACGCCGCCGCCTTACTTGCAGGCAGCGCATTGCATTCGCGGACAGCAGCATGGCAGACCGCAGTGAGATCCTCAGTCGCGTGGTGTTGCCAAGCCTGGTGGAGACGCGCGTGATCGACCTGAAGTCCCAATCGCGCGTGCACTGTACCTGCGTGGCGTTCAGGCACGCGCGTGATGCTGCTCGCTCCGCGTTCAACCAGTACGTCGCCAGTGCAACTTTGGACGATGGACAACCGATTGATGATACGCGACCCCGGCCTTGAGTTTCTTTCCCGCGGGCCGCCCGCAGACCTGGCGGCGCGCCTGCGAGCGTTCAGCTCCCGCGCTGAAATGTGCGGGAAGGAGGCGGAGAAGCTAGCGGGCGAGCTACGCCTCGCTCGTTCCTTGCACTCTAAACAAGTTTTATCATGTGGAACTCTGCGACGACATGGCGCAGGCAGCGCTGCGGGTTTAGCTCGCACTTGAAAAACGCGGCAGTCTTCTGTCTCCTCCCGCCACTTTCATCGTCGTCCTATTCCCCGCCTCACCTTCTCCATGCATGCTGCTGCTTCCGCGATGGCCTTTCGCCCCCCCCGCCCTCCATTCCATCCCTCTCCTACCCCTCGTTCCCGTGCCCGTTCTTCTTCGATCCTGGGGCCTCAAGCCTCGTTCTTTCGATCGTCGTCCTGTGAATCGCGCAACGCATGCGCATCCCATGTAGATTGCGCAGCAAATCGCCGCGTCTACACTGTCGTTGTTCCTGCTAATGTTGGCACACTCTTCTTGCCATTTGATGCACGTGGGTTGGGTACGTCGCAGGGTAATTGGCCTTCGGTGGGGCTCCTTCTGGGGCCACGAAACGTGTGAGGGGTGAGCCGAATTGGGTGGCGGGGACGCATGCAGCCTCAGCCTTTTGGGTCGTCGGTGGAGCATCCTCTGGGGCCACGAAGCGTGTGAGGAGAGTGCCGAATTGGGTGGCGACTACGCATGCATCCTCGGCGTTTTGGGTCGTCGGTGGAGCCCCCTCTGGGGCCACGAAACGTGTGAGGGGAGTGTCGAATTGGGTGGCGGGGACGCATGCAACCGCTGCCACTGGAGCCTTCGGTGGAGCTCCCTGTGGGGCCACGAAACGCTGTCCTGGCTGGCGTTGACGAAGAGGGAGGAGGGGGGGGGCTGCGCGGGAGGTGAGGGGCCACGAACCGTAAGAGGGGTGTGCCGAAGTGGGTTAGTATGACGCATAAGGTGATGAAGTGATGATGCTGATGGTGGTGATGATGATGAGGAGGAGGAGGATGGAGGGAGCATGGAGGGAGGAGCGGCAGGAGGAGGAGAGGAGGGGAGAGGAGGAACGCGAGGCGCTGCCTTTTCAAAACGAGAACCCACCACCGCAGGATGTTTGGACAAAACACACCTCGCCGCCGTGAGCGCTCCGCGAGTCGCGAGCAGGCCCAGGCCCCGCCCTCTCCCGCCCGGTCACGGGCCCAACCGCTCCCGGTGTCCCTCGACTCGCGCTTGAGTTTTCACGATTTGCTCCTCCTCTGCTGCCCTTCCTCCTCCCTCGCTTCCCTCCACCCACCCTCCTTCTCATCCATCATCCTTCCTCGCTCTGTCATTCCCTGTCGTCCTCCCTCCCGCCATCCCTCGCTCCTGGCGTGCGTCAACTCGGGCATGTCCCTCTGCAGGAGGGATCCCCAAAAATAGTACAAAAAACCGTCTCTGCACGAGGTTTGACTATTTTTCAACACGCGTTGCTTATTTATGGTTTTTTTACACCGAGTTCTTCCAACAACCGCTTGTAGGAGAACATGCCCGACCTAAGGCTTGCGGTAGGTTCGCGTCGTGTCGATAGCGCCCCGCCGCTGGCGTTCAACGTTGAGCGCCGCTGGGCCCCAGAATCGGCCGATGTTGAACGATCTGACGTTTCGGAAACGACCGATCGTTCAAGGTTGAACGTTCCCCGTGGTGTCAGTAACCAACGCCAGCGTCGACACGACATGAACCCGCAGTACCTGGACAACCTGGACACCCCTGGACTTACGCGTGCCTCGATTTGTCTGCACGGGCCTCGACTTGTTCGGATGTACCTTGCTGTATCCATGTTGTCCAGCCTGATCCCTGCAAGTCGGTTGGAGTAGAGACGTCAAGCCCTCCGGGACGCCCCCCTCCTCCTCCTTCTCCTCCGCCTCCTCTCTCCTCCTCCTCCTCCTCCTCCTCCTCCTCCTCCTCCTCCTCCTCCTCCTCCTCCCTCCTCCCTCCTCTCCTCCTCTCCCCTCCTCCTCCTCCCCCCCCCCCCACCGCCGAGGAGGCTGTGGAGTGGCTCCGCGCACAGGGGGCCGCCGAGGTCCGCCGTGGGGGCCCGCGCCCCGCTGGGCGGCGTCGCCGCCGCCGCGCTGCTGCGGACACCATGCGGCGGCGGCGACGACGCCGAGCGGCGGCGGCGACGACGACGACGACGATCGAAGGAGGAAAAGGTACCCCTACTTGAATCGCCGCCCTGTTTGCTAAGCGTTTAGGGTGGTTACAGGAGGTTAGGGTGTGTTTAGCGAAACTGTTTACGGGAGGTTCCGTGGGGAGGATACTAAACAGTTTACCGCGCTTCCGTAAACACTGTATCCTAAACGCCTAAAGTGTTTAGCCCTCCGCTCGTAAACACTTTAGCGCTTACCGTAAACTGTTTCGCCAGACCCCAAACAGCAAATTTCAAGATGGCGAATCATGGTTTTCATCTTGGGATTTCGAAAACCGAAGAAGCGGAGGGGGGGGAGGCGGCCTTGGACGAGAGGGCGAGCATAGCGGATTGAGTCCAGGGAGAACGGAAATCGACTTCTGCGGGCGCCGAAGGGCAGGAGTGAAAGAGCCAGGTGACGTCACTCGCACCGTCTTGGGGACCCGTCTCGGGGCCACATCGGAAACCGTTCGGGCCGTCCACAATTCGCGAAACGCTACCCCAGCAAGGCGCCCTCAATAGCAAGGGGGCGCGGAAATGGCACAAGCCCAGGGAATAAGGAGGAGGGGGGGCGGAGTGGCAAGGGGGAAGGAGGGGATTTCTCGAGGGCAAGGGTTTCCAGTCAAACATGGCGTTGGAAAACAATGGCGAGCCTCTCCATAGACATCCTGGGGGGAGGAGGAGGAGGAGGAGGAGGAGGAGGAGGAGGGAGGAGGAGGAGGAGGAGGAGGAGGAGGGAGGAGGAGGAGGAGGATGGAGGAGGAGGAGGGAGGAGGAGGAGGAGAGGAGGAGGGAGGAGGAGGAGGAGAGGGAGGAGGAGGAGGCGGAGGGGGGAGGAGGAGGAGGAGGAGGAGAGAGGAGGAGAGGAGGAGAGAGGAGGAGGATGGAGGAGGAGGAGAGGAGGAGAGAGGGCGGAGGAGGAGGAGGAGGGAGGAGGAGGAGGAGGAGGAGGAGGAGGAGGCTGAGGAGGAGGAGGAGGAGGAGGAGGAGGAGGAGGAGGAGGAGGAGGAGGAGGAGGAGGAGGAGGAGGAGGAGGAGGAGGAGAGAGGAGTAGGAGGAGGAGGAGAGGAGGAGGAGGAGGAGGAGGAGGAGGAGGAGGGAGGAGGAGGAGGAGAGGAGGCGGAGGAGGAGGAGGAGGAGGAGGAGGAGGAGGAGGAGGAGGAGGAGGAGGAGGAGGAGGAGGAGGAGGAGGAGGGGAGGAGGAGGAGGAGGGGGAGGAGGAGGAGAGGAGGAGGAGGAGGAGGAGGAGGATGAGGAGGAGGTAGGAGGAGGAGGAGAGGAGGAGGAGGAGGAGGAGGATGGAGGAGGAGGGGAGGAGGAGGGGAAGGAGGAGGAGGAGGGAGGAGGAGGAGGAGGAGGAGGAGGAGGAGGAGGAGGAGGAGGAGGAGGAGGAGGAGGAGGAGGAGGAGGAGGAGGAAGGAGGCAGAGTGAGGAGGAGGAGGAGAAGGAGGAGGAGGAGGAGAGGAGGAGGAGGAGAAGGAGGAGGAGGAGGAGGGGGAGGAGGAGGAGGAAGGAGAGGGAGGAGGAGGCTGAGGAGGAGGAGGGCGAAGGAGAAGGAGGACCCCCTCGCGCGCCAGCCAGTGCACGGCCTGCAGCTCGCGGCGCCCTCGCGCCAAGAGAAAGTGTGAGAGAGACCTCGCCTGCTTGATATCTCCTATCCTCATCCTTATCCTCATCCCTCGTCGTCGTCGTCGTCGCCGTCGTCGTCGTCCTCCTCCTCCTCCTCCTCCTTCGACCACGCTTCTCCTCCTCCTCCTCCTCCTCCTCCTCCCCCTCCTCCTCCTCCTCCTCCTCCTCCTCCTCCTCCTCCTCCTCACCCTCCTTCTTCTCCTCGTGCCCCCATCGCCCAATCCATCTCCCTAAGGAGGTGCTGCCCTCTGCCTGAGCTTAGGGGCGAAAATCACGGTGCTCTCGCACCCCACTGCAGCACGTGAGTACAGGCAAGGCTCGACGTGAGTACAGGCAAGGCTCGATAATGAAACGTGTGTGAAACATGTCAGGGGCCTCACGCACAATGCACCTGGCATGGCCATCGTCGAACGACGTCGTCTGCCACAGAGACAAGCACGTGAAGAGCACTCCGTCCACGCTGGCGTGGAAACACACCTGCCCGAACCGAATGCCGCCCTCGTGGTGCAGAGCGACCACGTCGCTCATCAACACTGCCCGCCCTCCGCAATGCACGGAGCGCGAGGTCAGAACCTCAGCTGCACAATCTAAGTTAAACACGCTCTCGATTGCCCTTCGCAGCTTCTGGCTGGGGGGATGCGGCGCGAGCATATCTGCATTGAACAGCAAGTGCTTCTCCAAATCGAAAAGGTGCTGAACTGTAATCTCAGCCATCAACCCAAACTCGTAACCGACCGTGTTCCTGCGAGGAGCGATCATAGTTTTAGCTACTCAGTGTTTGCGCTCCATCAAGAAGCAGGACAGCAACATCCCGTGGTTCAACAATTGGCGGGGGAGATGCAATATCCAGTGGTCCTTCGGTTTAAAGAGGGACAACCCATATACGGCCCTGAGGCGGCCAAGGTGCTCCACTATGGCCACCCCCAGGTCGGTCGGGGAAACCAGACCGCGATTCACGATCGACAACATTCCGAGAACGCGGCAGAGGGCGCGGCAGCATTCGGCCTCTGCTAGGCAGACGCCAGTTGGCACCACGTGGTCCTTCACGCACTGCTCGAGGGCTGGCGCCAAGCTGATTGACTGAGACGCGCTCCCGCTCAGGTGGCCAGCGTGGAAACACTCCCTGCCGCTGGCATACCCCCTCGGCCACTCCCACCCCTTGAGGAACTGGTGGATCTGCTTGGGGCCCATGTTGCGGTCCTTCAGGCGAGTGGTGAACTCGGTCACCTCCCGCTGCCAGAGCCCGCCCACGACGTAGCAGTGCATCCAGTCCCAAGCGCCTATGACAGCTAGATCTATTGCCAAATGGTCATATTGCAACAGGCCGTCCTCGTTGTAGGCAAAACCCATCAAGGTCTCGGCCTTCTCGAGCTCGCCCTTGGTGGTGGTCGCCTTGAGATGCCGTAGGTGCAGCTGTATCTCGCGTATCGACTCCCGTGTGTGAAGCATGAATTTTGACACGTCGATCTCGTCCACTGGCACGTGAAAGCCAGTTGGATCTGGAAGCAGATTCGAATGCCTATCCACAATGTTAGCGCACAGGAAGCAGGGCTTGATGCCCGTGGCGCCCTTGCACTCTGTCACGTACTTGTGGGCCCTCTCGTCCTGTATCATGATCTTCACGTCGCCGTGAACGAGGACGGGGGCGCCGTCGATCATGAGCGTCACGCCGCGGCGCAAGTCAGGTGCACCAGGGGAGCCCATGAACAGCTGGAGGCAGCGCTTCATCATGGCCGAGAGCCCCGCCGATACCCTGTCGCACTCGGAGCTTCGAACACAGCATATCGCATTCCAGCACAGCTCATTGGATAGCCCAGGGAATCCGATCTCCTTAAGCGACCAATATATGGCCTGGACCTTCCGAAGGTTCCTGTCCGAGGGCACGTTCCCTAGCACCACTTCGTCCGAGTAGACGATGACGCTAATTCGGCCAGAGGATCGGCGCACCGTCTCAAGAAACATGCTCTTGAATGCTGACGAGACTTTGCACGCGCACTCGATGAACGCAAGCGGATGTTGCAGCCATGCGTGCACGGGCCCATCATCTTCCATGTCAAAGGTGTGGCGTTGCAGGAGCGGGCCGAAGCTGGACCCCTGCGTCGCGATCTTATTTCGACGCCTCCTCTGGGTGGAGGCGCTGAAGCATGGGGGCAAACCTTCAGCATTCACCACTGGGTTACGTGCGAACGCTTGCCGAACGTGCTAAGTGTTGGCCTCTTGGTGTCGGGCATGGCTGCCCTGCTTGAGCCTGGAATGGCTGCGGACGGGACGAGACGGCCCTCCCGCGCAGGTGCCGTGGACCTTGCTGGTAAAGCAGCACACGCACTGCACCATCTGACCCGCGCCCCGTGCATTGCACCCCCAGCTTGCACCGCATATATTGCGCCCCGATCTAGCAAGTTTGTGTTGTAAACTTGGTTTGGCTTAAGTTTGGTGTGTAAACTTGGTGTGCCTTTCCGCATCCAGATCTCTCCCCGTAGATTGCACCACATAGGCTGCGCCACATAGATTGCACCACATAGGCTACACCACATAGGCTCCACGTAGATTGCACCACATATGGCACGAGCTAGCCTGCACCACGTAGCCTGCACCCCTCAGCTTGCATCGCATAGTTTGCACCCTCCTCCCCATCCTCCTGCCCCTCATATTTCTCCTCATCCTCGGTTCGCTCGGGGTCTCGAGGGCTGGCCGCGGGCGGGCGCCCCCTCTGGCGACGGGCCCCAGGGCATGAGGAGGAGGACCTGGATGATGATTTCATCATCGAGCATCCGTAAGAGCGTGCACGACAATAGTTGGCGCCGTCCCACATGCGCGCAGATGCCAAACCCCAATGCATATACATGCGCACGCTATCGGCCTCGGATGCACCGAGTCCCTTAAGAGCTGCACGTTGCTAAGCTGTCGTTGCAAACAGCCGCCTCCGAGGAGGAGGATGAGGAGGGAGGGGGGAGGGAGGAACAGGAAAGATGGGGATAGTTGAGAAGGGGACAGATGGAGAAGGGGGAGGGGTGAGGATTCTTCAGGAGGAGGCAGGGGAGATGAGGGAGGTATGACAGCCGATCTACTCTGCACTCAGCCGCCCCCAAGCCTCGGAGGCTACGCGGTAGGCTTCCTTTGCCATCTCTGTGATGGCATTCCCCTTGACGCCTTGCTGGGTTGCCCTGGACTTAGCCAGGCCGTAGGCCCAGCTGGCAAAAACGTTGCGGCTCCGCCCAGCCACCGACGATTTCAGAAGGATATCGGAGATATCAACCGTGACCTTGCCTTTCGTGATCTTGCCTACGTTGGCGCTCAGCTTCTTAGCGGCCTTGGGGGTCTGCTTCACCGAGGCCGCGGCCTTCGCCGCGCCTGGTTTGCCCGAGGCGCCCGCGGCCGCGGCGCCGACCGTGCCTCGGCCGCGGCCGCGGCCGCGTCCACCCCCACGCCCGCGGCCAGCCGTGGGCGCCGCATCCTTCGGGGCGAGGTGGCTCCCAAGTGCCTTCGCTGCCTGAGCCATGGCATGCACCAGCCCTGGCGCAGCCTGCTGGCCGCCCCCCGCAGAGGCGTCGGGGAGAGGCGCGGGTGGAGCCTCAGGCGGCATCGGGGCGGCCTGGCATGCGACGATTGTTGTTGCCCCAGCGATTGGCATTGGTGAGGCTGCCTCCGATGTGGTCACAGAAGCGCTCGTCTGCTGGCTGCCCTGGGAGTCGACGAGCGACGCAGGCGAGGCGTCGCGCCCAATCGGGAGCGTGTCAGCGCTGAGGGTACCAGGGCTACTATCCCTCCTGCGCGCTGCCCCCTTCGGCGCCGCCGTGTTCAGCATAGTCAGGTTCGCCTCGTTAAGCGTGTGCGCGTGTGTGTTACCGCCTTGCATCGACTGGAACATCATCCCGAACTGCATAAATGCATTCATCATGCCCTCCACGTCCATGCCGCGCTGGGGCGCCGAACCCCCGAAGGGCGCCGAACCCCTGCTCACGCGGGAAAGGGCGGGAACGATCTGGCCTCCAGCGTGGCCGACGGCATGGCACCTCCTGAGGGAATTGTGAGAGCCACGGTACCCGAGGTTCTCGTCGTGCATGTCAAGGAGTTGCTTGGTGATCTCGGCGGGGGGCTCCACTGCGGGCCCGTTAACGCACGCGAAGTCGAGCACGGCTTGCGGCAGGCCCGCTGGAGTAGCAGGGTAACATTTCTGGTGGTCGAAGGGCCGCCTCGTCGAGCTGTCCAACCCCTTGACAAGGGAGCGGATCGTGCCCATGTGGCCCCTCATCTCGTTGGCGCTCATCGTCGTGCCTGCGGGGACGCCGACGATCAAGATGATCCCGAATGCGCGCTTGAGCAAGCCGTTGCCTGGGCACACAAGCCCGACGCGGTACAGCCTCTGAGCAATCACCTGCAGCTTGGGCGGCACAGTAATGTCGGGGTTCTGGATGACGTCCCAGTCGTTGGCGGTGAGGAACATGTGAATGTGATCGCACTTCTGCTAAACACGCACAACTCCGCTGTTCCTGCCAACTTTGTTCGTCTCGATGGCGTTGGCGAGGGCAGACGCCAACATCACCTTCTGATCCTCGGTCCACGGACCCGCGGCGACCTCCTGGGGCACTTCTGTGGCCACCTCCACAGAGACGTCCGCGGTGGCCTTCACGGCTACCTGCAGGGCGTGCGCTTGGTCTTGCAGCAAGCTCGCCTTGGGGATCCCAGCGGCCACCTGGGCGTTGATGAAGGCCACCCGTTGGCGCACCATCTGCACGAGGGTTGCGGCCACCGGCGGCGACGCCATCGGGTCGCAAGAGCACGAGTCTGGGGCGAAGCAAGCCAAACGACGAGACCCTGGCAGCCAAAAACGGCTACGGGTGATGGTGGTGATGATTTGATGGCGAGGATGCTAGCGCGCCTTGCTGTTGCTTGTGGATGCAATGAGTCTCGGTAAGGATGCAAGCCCCTTGGGCGCCCAAGTCGAAGCTGTAATGACGCATGGTTCATGGCACATATGCTTGGTAAGGGTGGAAGCCCATGGGGGCGATACATGTTTGTTAACGGGCGTCCTTAGGGTATGTGAAGAGGCCCAACGCCAACCGTCATTATCTTAAACATAATGACCCTCATCATCCACCTCCTCCGCCTCCTCCTCCTCCTCGTACTCCCCCTTCTCATGCTCCCCCTCCTCCTCCCCCTCCTCCTCATCATCCTCCTCCGCCTCATCCTCCGCCTCCTCCTCCTCATCATCATCATCCTCATCAGCATCATCCTCATCCTCATCATTCTCCTCCTCCTCCTCCATATCCTCCTCCTCCTCCTACTCTTCCTCATCATCCACCACCTCCTCCTCCTCAGCATCATCATCGTCATCATCATCATCATCATCATCATCATCATCATCATCATCATCATCATCATAATCAGCATCATCCCTCTCCCTGCACATGTCCCATCTCCCCCAAACAACCCCCAGTGTTCCGTACTGATGTGTGTGGGGGGGGCTTCGGGGAGCATCCAAGGATGCTCGAGCTGGACACCGCAGGGGGAGTAGAGGGAGTGTGAGCTCGACCCCCAGGGGAGTCGAGCGCAATTGAGCTCGACCCCCAGGGGAGTCGAGCGCATTTGAGCTCGACCCCCAGGGGAGTCGAGCGCATCTGATCAGGTGAGCTCGACCCCCAGGGGAGTCGAGCACAATTGAGCTCGACCCCCAGGGGAGTCGAGCGCAATTGAGCTCGACCCCCAGGAGAGGTGAGCGCATCTGCTCAGATGCGCTCGACGCCCCTGGGGGTCGAGCACAATTGAGCTCGACTCCCCTGGGGGTCGAGCTCAATTGCCTCGCCCCGCCCCTGGGGGTCGAGCCTCCCAACTCCTGGTCCAGATGCTCTCGACTCCGCGGGGGTCGAGCTTCATATGCGCCTCGAGCTCCCCCTGGGGGTCGACTCAAATTTAATTCGTCGACCTTCGCAAGTGCCGGCGGACCCTTCGAGATGCTCTCCGCCGCGGTTCGGGGACCCCCATTATGGCTCCGCATTGCCCACGAGACCCTCATGGCGCGCAGCGCTGACCTCCATGGATTCCCAAGATCGCATCATCCCCGATCCTTTCATTGCTTTTCCCCCGCGCCCCCCTCCCGACTCCTATGCCCTCATACGGCGCGGTTGGGTTCCCCGGGTCTGCTCAGGCGGAACCCCCCCCCCCCCCAGCCTCCTTGGCGCCACGGCTGGGCTCGACCCGAGCAGCAGACACATGGCGTACACGCATTTTCGCCTAGACCGCTAGAGTGAGGTGCGTATAGGTTCTAGCGCCAGTGCGCGGATGTCTTGCCAAGCTTGAGCACATCATATCTAGGTGAGGCCGAGCGGAGCGCTAAGGAGTATGCGCGCATACCCCTTCCCACATGCGCGTGCAGCGGCACGTGCTACTATAGCGAAAAACAAAATTGCACACTGGCGCAGCCGAGGGGCGATATGTACACATGAGTCCGCACGTGCGTTCACTAGAGGTCCTGCACATTGTGGCTGTTGTAGTGAGCTTGGAGCACTGGCGCGACCTTGTCTGCCTTCTCCTGCATCTGCTCGTTGGTCGGGGCCCTGATGCACTGGGTTTTCGTCCTGGGGGTCCCACTCAACGGATCGATCCAGGTGGTCTTGAGGGAACACCTGCACGGCAAGTAGGTGACGTTTTTCTCTCGAATCACTGGAACGAACCCTGGGTCGCGAACAGTTTCATGGCTCGGGGTCTTCCTCAGCACCTGGATGTGTTCGGCCTTCAGTTCGACCGATAGTTTCGAGCGTAGGTAGGCGGAGGTCTGCACAGTCATGCAGTGGTCCTGGCCCAGGGCGTCCTGGACCTTGATAGAGCAGAACCCTGAAAGAAGGAAACGCCGATGAAATCGCAGGCGCTGAAGGGGGTGCTGATTGGGCTGGGAGGTGTGGCCCACGTTCAGACCAGGGCGCCTGCGATTCCATCGATCCTTTCCTTCTTGGCCCTCTTCGCACATTGGGAATCGGGAGCATGATCTGCCAGGTGGTCGCCCTCGCGAGCGGCCTTTGCTTCGGCCTCATCCATCATTTGTTTTGTGGTCTCCAGGCGGCGTCTCTGGCAGAGCTCAAGCATCTCGAAATTGTTGTCCAGCAGCCTCTTGAAGGCTGCGTTCGAACGGTCGCAGGAAATCCATTTCTTACCATCAGCCTCGTGCACGCGCGCACCCCACGAGTTGGCGGGCTGGGGGTCCTCGGCATCTCCGATGAGCACATAGCCCTCCTGAACGGTCAAGGGCATGATGAGTAGCACTGGGAGGTTAGATACAAATACACGCCAAAACTCGCCAAGCGGCTTGAGCCTTCATGGCTATGCGATGGTGGAGGCTTTGTTATGCTATGCTATGCTATGGCATGCGCCGTTGTTCTGTTTACGTTGATGTCCGACGTGACCTGTGATGCGCTATGCTATGCAATGCTATGGCGTTCGCCACCGTGCTATGCTAAGCTATGCAATTGCGCACTGTCTGGTTCGTGTTGTGGCGTATTGTTTGTTGATTCGGATCTCGCTTTTGTTTTGCAAATGTTATGCAATGCTGCGCTATGCCATGCCGTATTGTCTGGCTGCGACCTTCTGCGTTGGTCCTTGCGCGCCCTCCATCCGACCTCCAGCCTCCTCTGGCCCCCCCGCCCCGAACTCCAAAGTTAGCCGGAACTCAATGAAAAAAAGCCATCTTTCGGGTGGGGTCGGGAGGGCCATGCCGCAGCTGGATTTGCCTCGACATCTGCGCCATCGCGCGCCCAGCACAAGGCGGGCCGACGGCTTCGCCCCCCTCCCACTGGACGTCGCGGCCCTGACTGGAGGAGGAGGGGGGCGAGGAGGAGGAGAAGGAGGAGGAGGAGGAGATGAACGGCGAGGATTTCTGCGAGAGCTAGTGCGCTGGCAGCACGGGCGCCCTCCGCCCAGCAACGACGCTGGCCGCCAGCGCCCTCGCCGCGGGCGCCAAGGGCAGAGCGAGATGCCTCGCGCCTGCAGCGGAAAGCAGCGAGCCCCGCAGAGAGGGCGTCGCTGCTGGAGCCCGCGTGGGGATGGGAACGCCATGCCGAGTTAATGCGCTTGCGCTGATCATTATCATCATCATCATCATCATCATCATCATCATCATCATCGCCATCATCATCACCATCATCATCATCAACAGCATCATCATCATCATAATCATCATCATCATCATCATCGTCATCGTCATCGTTATCGTCATCATCGTCCATTCCCATCCTCTCTCGGGCGACTCGACAACGTCGAGCACCTACTCGCGCGGCCTCTCGTTGGCGCCGCTCAGGGGCACATCGGGCGAGCTAGGAGACGGACGTGCGAACGCCGTGCCCTTCTTCAGCTTCGTCGTGTTGCGCAGCACGGGGATCAGCACGTTGCGACTGCAACCGCCCATGCCACGGGCGTTGGGAGCGCACGCGAGGTCGAGCTTCAGCTTGCCGACAGCGAGCGGCGCACTGTCATCATCCTCGGCCTCAGGGATGCACCAGTACGGCACCGCGAACGCCTTCTTGTCGCCCACGGGGAGCTGGCAGCACTTGGCGAGGTACACGGCCGTGCCCGACGGGGCCCCGACACCATCCACGATGACGGCGCCCTCGGGGACCTTGTCTGTGGAGCATGCCCCGACATTGATGCTCAAGGGCACGATGATCAACTGGCCAGGCTCATATGGTCTGTTGCACGCCACCTCCTGGACCTCGGTCTTGCCCGTCGGCGACGTGGCGTACTTGATGGTGAGGTCCACGGCAGGGCTCGTGATGCGGTACGCGGTCATCACCGTGTCCCGCACCGATGCTTTGCACCCCTCGGTCAGGACATCTTGGTGGTCCTGCGGCGGGGTTCCAAAGAAGCTACGAGGGAGGTAGACGAGGGGGTCGGGCAAGCTAGGTGCGCTCGCGTCATATCTGACGTCCTACCCCTCCCTCCCACCCCTTACCATGGCGCTGATTTTCTCTATCCGCGGACGCGTGTCGTAGCGGACTTGTGGCTCCGCGCGCGCGTGCGTAGTGGGTGGTGGTGCGCGTGCGTGCGTGCGTGCGTGCGTGCGTGCGTGCGTGTGTGGTTGTGGTTGTGGTGGCGGTGGTGGCGGTGGTGGTGGAGAGGGAAGAGGGGGCAGGGAGGGTGGGAGGAGGGAGGGTGGAAAGGGGGGAGGGAAGAGGGAAGAGGGAGAGGGAAGAGGGAGGAGGGAGGGTGGGAGGGAGGGAGGGAGGGGCTCAGGGCCCGAAGCTCCAGGGCGGAGGCCTCGTCAGGGCCGACCGTCACGGAGAGGTGCGTCCAGCGCTTCATGACCTCTGCGGGGAGGGCAGCCCCCCGCCTCTCCTCCTCCTCCTCCTCCTCCTCCTCCTCCTCCTCCTCCTCCTCCCCCTCCTCCTCCTCCTCCTCCTCCTCCTCCTCAGATTCCCCCTCCTCGCCTTCCGCATCATCCTCCGCATCCTCATCAGCGTCGTCGTCCTCGTCTTCCTCATCATCATCAGCATCATCATCCTCAACATCACCAGCAGCAGCAACATCAGCATCACCAGCGCCATCGTAGTCACCATCGCCATCCGCAGCATCAGCATTACCACCGCCACAGCCATCATCACCACCATACCAGCATCACATCACCATCGTGATCATCATCTCTACGTCGTCGTCGTCGTCGTCGTCGTCGTCGTCGTCGTCGTCGTCATCAGCAGCAGCATCATCATCGTCGCCATCGTCATCGTAATCGTCGTCATATCATCCAACCCCATCCTCATCCTCCCCCTGCCCTCTTCCTCGCTCGTATCAGTATCCTTATCCTCCTCATCCCCCTCCTCCTCCTCCTCATCATCTTCCTCCTCCTCCTCCTCCTCCTCCTCCTCCTCCTCCTCCTCCTCCTCCTCCTCCTCCCCCATCCCCCTCAGTATCTTCATGCATCCCCTCATGCTTCTCAAGGTAGCCCGAGGTACCTGGTACTCGTCCAGCAGTTGGCCCGTCGGCACCTTGAGCTGGTCGGCCTTCTTGCTCGTCGCCCGCTTCTTGGCGTCATCATCCCCAGGTTCTGGCTCGAGGATGGCGCGGGGGCCCTCGCACCTCGCGATGGTCCACGGGCCGCCGAAGAACGGCGGCACCTTGCGCTCGACCACGGCCTTGGCCAAGAGCCCGCGCTGGACGAGCGTCTGCTGGGAGACGTCGCCGTCGCGAGTGGAGACTTTGAATCCCACTGGCCCCGACGCCGACGACGCTTGCCCCTTCTGCTGCATATCTGGCTCGACGTCGAACGGGGCCTCCTTCTGGTCGCTCCCAGGGAAGCGCAGGTAGACGTCGCCGAGGAATTCGCACGCGATCTGGTTGAGATCATCGTAGGTCTTCCTGCCTTTACCCTTTTCCCCAATAGCATCATCATGCCGCGGACCTGGAGGTCGCCAATGAGCCTGTTCTTGTCCGTGGCATTCGGGCTCGGCGTCAAATCGCTGAGGCCATCAAGAAACTGCTTCGCCATCCTGACGATCTCAGAAAACTCCAAGCACTTGTTCTTGTTCTTGCCGACCAGGTTCTGGACGTCCCAGCTGGTCAGTAGGGTGGACACGCCGTTCTTCACATAGTTCTCAGGGCTGCACATTGCGCTCTTCACCATTGCGATGATGACGTCGGGTGCGCTCGCGAACTCCACGGTACCCAAGATCTTGAACACCGAGCTCGGGACATCAACTTTGGTCCTCATCAACTTCGACCAGATGTCCAACTCATTGAGCAGCGGCGCCTGCTCATGCCCCCCAGACCAGTTCTCGACGAACTTGGTGAGGTCCTTGATCTGCCCCTTCAGGCGTGGCTTTCCCGACTCGATGTTCGTGACCACTCCAGGCCAGTCGAACTCGCCCTTCTTCTTGAGGTTCCGACCACCCTTCGCGTGAATCTCCATCAGGAGCTGCATCTTCGTCAAGGTCCGCTCCGTCTGGTGCCCTGAGTTGCCTGCGTCTTGCAGGAACTCGGGGAGGCCAGGGCACCCGTGGAGGATCTCATTCCGAATCATCACCCACTCGATGCCCTCGTCGAGGAATTCCTTGATCGAGGGGTTGATGGCGATCACCTTCTCGCGCGCCAGCTTGCCGTCCCTGCACAGGTGCTCCAGGTCGGCGATGTCGCAGAGCGCCTCGGCGTTGACAGCGTTCACTCAATGACAATAAAAACTAAATTCAAAAAAAAAAAATATTAAAAAAAAAAAAACAAAATTGGAAAAGAAGAATCAAAATGAGACAACAGAAAAAAACAGTTTCAAAAAAAAAGAAAAAAAGGCAAAATTTAAGACAAAGAAAAAAACAATAACAAAAAAAAAAAACAAGCCGAAGTTGGCGTGAGTGCACGTGACCGACACCGCGCGTATGTCTTCGCGAGACACAGGCGCCAGCATGTCGTCTGAGTTCGACGCCATATCCACGTTGAACTTGATCTCATCCGAGTCGTGTGGGCCCAGCTGGAAGCAAGTGGGGCTGTCCAGCCTGCTCTTGACGAAGCCCTGCTCGATAATCCTGGCCAGCAACAGGTGCACATCGACGGGGTCGACGCCGTTGCCGTGCCTGTTCCGACTCGACGCCGCCACATGCTTGGGTTTCATCCTCTCTTTGGTGGCGAGCCCGTGTTGGAGCAAGTAGTTGACCAGCTCCTCGCTCTTGGCTTTCTTCTGCTGGCACTCAGCCTGCGCGGCGAAGCTCGCGAGCCGACCGTTGATCCACGGGATGGCAGCCTCCAAGGCCGCCTTGAACCCGCCCGACGCCATATATTCCGCACGTGAGATAATCGAGATACCTCGAAGCTTGAGCACTAAATGGCTACTTAGGGGGGTGCATCGGGAGGTCCCTTCACCATCCAGCACAGAGCCCCCCACGAGCGATGATATCGCTGCGAACCCTCATGGGGCCCTCTCGGGGGGGGGGCTTTGGATACTACTCAAGACGCCATGAGGGCCAACGAGTAACCCCGAGGGTGACCCACAAAGGCCCGTGGCCCAACTGGGTCCCAGTGCCCAAAGAGGCCCCTCCTCTTCCTCCTCTTGTTTCTCCTCCTCCTCGTCCTCCACCTCCTCATCCTCATGTTGGTCCTCCCCTTTTCCTCCTCCTCCTCCTCCTGCTACTCCTCAACCGAAAATCGCAAGTCCGCACGCCGACTTGTGACTATCGTGGGGCCAGATCGGGGCCATGGCATCCCCCTTCTCATGACCCCCCCCCCGCCATCATCATGTCCCGCCTCGTCTTAGTGCGATGCCGAACCCCAACATCGCGATCACCGAAACCGCGTTTACGAAGAAGCTAAAGTGTTTAGCTAAACTGAGTTTCCGAGTTTAGCTAATCGAGGTTTCACAACCGCTAAACAGGTTAGCTGAATATCGTAACCACCTTAGATATCCTCCGTATTCAAGTTAGCAAGATAGCCTAAGCATTTTAGTAAATGCTTATATGTGTGCTATGTGGTAACTAAAGGCGCTAAATGGTTGCACCTTGCGTCGTCGAGGATACGATGATATAACCGAGGATATGCAGTTATAATTTGCTTATAAGTTGCTTATAATATGCTTATATACATGATATATATGCTTATATCATGCCTAAATGGTTAGGAACCGCCGCGGCGATTCAAGTAGTCTGTACTCTCTGTTTCAACCCTTTACTTTGGGGCAGTCTGTAAGGTGACTGCGAGCTGTCCGGCATGACTGTCAGACAGCTGGGGCTGCAAAACCTAGGAGAAAGTTCTACCTGTGTAACAGCAGAGCAGATTTCACGATATAGGTTTTGCATTTAGTTTATCACTCAAGAGCGTCTCTCGTAACTTGACGCGTTGGCTCAAGGGAAAAGCATCTGCGTACCTTGCTGCTGCCACAGACTACTACTACTACTACTACTACTACTACTACTACTACTACTACTACTACCGCGATTACTACTACTACTACTACTACTACTACTACTACTACTACTACTACGACTTCTACTTCTACTACTACTACTACTACTACTACTACTACTACTATTACTACTACTACTACTACCACCACCACTACTACTACTACTACTACTACTACTACTACTACTAGCTCTACTAACTAGTACTAACTACTACTACTATATACCACTACCTCTATACTACTCTACTACTACTACTACTACTACTACTACTACTACTACTACTGCCACTACCACTACTCTACTACTACTACTATACTGACTACTACTACTACTCTACTACTCACTACTACTACTACTATGGAAGTTGGGTTTGTTGTGTGTGGGAAAGATTGTAGTTTACTAGTACTACTACTAGTACTACTACTAGTACTACTACTACTACTACTACTACTACTACTACTACTACTACTACTACTACTACTACCGCCGCTGCTACAACTACGACGATGAGGAGAAGGAGGAGGACGGCGTTTACCGCTCCTCCTAATGTTGCTTTCCTAAAGGCTCCAACTCCTAGGTCGGGTCGCACTGGGATGCTTGACAACAAAACGTCTGAACCACACGGCTTCAACATACCAATGTTCCTAAACTGTCTCGAACGAACGGGCCACTTTAGGGGGAACCTGACCGGACAAGAACGGGGGGCGCCGCTTTGCACACAAGGCTTGTCAGATAACGTCTGGTTGAGCACGCCAAAGAACTCCGCGCTGGCGTGCCGCGCTGGTCTGCCGTGCTGGTCTGCCGCGCTGGACTTGCCTCCTCCTCATCCTTCCCCTCCTCCTTTCCTTCCCCCCTCCCCCTTCAAGCGGGATTAGTGGTTGCTTCTCCGAGCTTCGTGGTTGCCTGTGGTTGCTGTGGTGACTTTGGTGCGAGCGTGCGTGTACGCACGCGTGCCTGTGAATGTGCCTGTGTGAGCGCGTGCGTGCAGGGTTGTGCTATGGGAGCGACGTGGCGGGGGGGTGTACGGCGTGCGTGCGGGTTGTGTTATGGGAACGGCGTGGTGGGGGGGAAGCACGGCGCGCGTGCGGAATGTGTTAGGGGGGCGACGGGCGGGGGGAATGTACGGCGTGCGCGCGGGGTGGATATGGGAGCGCGGGGGGGGACTGTGTTACGGGGGCGCACAGCATGCGCGCGGGGGGGACTGTGTTATGGGGGCGACGGGCGGGGGGGGGATGTACGGCGTGCGTGCGGGATGCGTTATGGGGGCGACGGGCTGGGGGGAAGTGCGGCGCGCGTGCGGATGTGTCATGGGGGCGACGGCCGGGGGGGATGCACGGCGCGCGCGCGCGTGGTGAACGAGAGAGAGAACGAATGGGGAGGAGGGGGAGGAGGACCAGGAGTAGGAGGAGGAGGAGGAGGAGGAACGAACGAACGAACGAACGAACGACGCGCTCCATCGGCCCGGAGGCCGTCCCGAGACGGGTGGCGGAAGAGAGACGGAGGAGGAGGAGGAGGAGGAGGACGAGGAGGAAGAAAAGGCAGAGTAGAAGGAGGAGGAGGACGGAGGAGACGGAGGAGAGACGGACGAGACCTCAGGGACGGAAGAGACGTCAGAGACGGAGGGGACGAAAACCTCAGAGACGGAGGAGACCTCGGAGACGGGGGAAACGTCAAAGACGGAGGAGACAGGACCCCGAGCTAAGACGCTGCGAGTGCCGTGTTCCGAGGGTGCCTCGAGCGAGAGCCTCATTGTTAACGAAAGACGTGTTAACCACGCGGCCTCAACATTTCAATTGTCCGAGGATGTCCCAGGCGAAACGGCAATTTCTAACGATTCGCTGAATTTTGTGAGCGCGCTCCGAAACTCATGTTTCGAGGATGTCTCGAGCGAGAGCCTCAGTGTTAACGAAGGCGTCTCAAACATACGACCTCAACATCCCAAGTGTTCGAGAATGTCTCGGGCGAAACATCTCAATTGTCAGATAACGTTTGGTTGAGCACGCCAAAGAACTCCGCGCTGGCGTGCCGCGCTGGTCTGCCGTGCTGGTCTGCCGCGCTGGCCTTGCCTCCTACCCATCCTTCTTCTCCTCCTCCTCCTCCTCCCCCTCCTCCTCCTCCTCCTCCTCCTCCTCCTCCTCCTCCTCCTCCTCCTCTCCTTCCTCCTCCTCCCCCTTCCCCCCTTCGACGTCATCTGCCTCTTTGCCTCCTCCCGCTCCTGCTGCTGCTGCTGCCGCCGCTGCTGCTTCCGCGCGACCCCCCTCCGCAGACGATTAGCCAGGGATCGCGCGGGGCGGAGGGGGCCCCGAGCGCCTTCCACACAGAGAATTCGCCAGAACTTGCGCCGCGCGCGGAGAGCGGGATAAATGTTTGCTTCTCCGAGCTTAATGGTTGCCTGTGTTTGCTGTGGCTACTCTAGTGTGACCGTGCGTGTATGCACGCGTGCCTGCGCATGTGCCTGTGTGAGCGGCTGCGTGCGCGCGCGCGTCTTTACAGGGTTGCGTTATGGGAGCGACGGGAGGGGGGATGCAATGTGCTATGGGGGCGACGGGCGGGGGCGCACGGCGTTCGTGCGGGATGTGTCATGGGGGCGACGGGCGGAGGGGATGTACGGCGTGCGCGCGGGATGTGCCATGGGGGCGACAGGCGGGAGGGATGCGCGGCGCGCGTGCGGGGTGTGTCACGGGGGCGACGGGCGGGGGGGGGGATGCGCGGCGCGCGTGCGCGATGAAGGAGAAAGATAATGAGGAGGCGGAGGAGGAGGAGGAGGAGGAGGAGGGGGAGAAAGGGGAGGAGGAGGAGGAGGAGGAGGAGGAGGAGGGGGAAGAGGAGGAGGAAGAGGATGACGGAGGAGACGGAGGAGAGACGGAGGAGACCTCAGAGACGGAAGAGACCTCAGAAACGGAAGGGGGCGGAGACCTCACAGACGGAGGAGACCTCTGAAACGGAGGAGACGGAGGAGACAGGACCTCGAGCTAAGTTGCTGCGAGTGCCGTTGCCCGCGAATGTCTCGAGCGAGAGCCTCAGTTTTAACCAAAGGCGTCTTAACGACGCGGCCTCAACATATCAATTGCCCGAGGATGTCTCATGCGAAACGGCAATTTTCAACGATTCGCTGAATCTCGTGAGCGGGCTCCGAAACTCAGTCTTAGTTTTAACGCAAGGCGTCCCAAACATTCGATTTCAACATTTCAATGTTTCCTAGATGTCTCGAGCGAGACTGCCATTTCAGGGGGAGACCTGATGAGATGCTTGTCAGATAACGTCTGGTTGAGCACGCCAAAGAACTCTGCGCTGGCGTGCCGTGCTGGTCTGCCGCGCTGGCCTTGCCTCCCCATCATCCTTCTCCTCCTCCTCCTCTCCTTCCTCCCCCTCCTCCTCCTCCTCCTCCTCCTCCTCTTCGACGTCGTCTGCCTCTGTTCCTTCTCCCACTCCTCCTGCTGCTGCTGCCGCTGCCGCTGCTGCTGCTGCTGCTGCCGCGCGAGCCCCCCCCCCCGCAGACGATTAGCCAGGGGTCGCGCGGGGGGAAGGGGGTCCCGAGCGCCTTCCCCACAGAGAATTCGCCAGAACTCGCGTCGCGCGCGCGGAGAGCGGGATAAGTGGTTGCTTCTCCGAGCTTAGTGGTTGCCTTTGGTTGCTGTGGCTACTCAGGTGCGAGCGTGCGTGTATGTGCGCGTGCCTGCGCATGTGCTTGTGTGAGCGGCTGTGTGCGCGTGTCTGCGCGCGTGCGCAGGGTTGTGTTATGAGGAGGACGGGAAGGGGGATGCGCGGCGCGCGCGGGATGTGTCACGGGGGCGGTGGGCGGAGAGGACGTACGGCGCGCGCGCAGGATGCGTTGCGGGGGCGACAGGCGGGGGGGATGTACGGCGTGCGTGCGGGATGTGTTATGGAGGCGACTCCAGCGTCTGAATACGCGCTGATGATCCCCATCCGCCCCCGCACGATGTTCCCAGATGCGCCAAGGCAGCGCCGAGACGCACCGACGCGACTCTGATATATCCCATTATGATAGAGAGGGGGTCGGCGGCAGGGGGCGAATCCCTTACGGATAACTGCTGAAAGCCAGCCACTCATGGCGGTCAAAACTCTATGGAACACGTAATTAACCCTTGCCATTAATTATGAGCGCGCCAACCCGCACTGTCAGAGGCCGAGGATGCGGGTGAGATGTGACGAGTTCATCAAAGTGCCTTCTGGGCCTTTAGATACACCATCCGACGACCCCGAACAAGATGCCATTCAGGATGGCTCCCGAACGGCTCCAGCACGCCCTAGCGGCCTAACACAATGGCGCTCCCCCCTGGGGCCCTCGGGATCTCCTGGATCCCCTCCCGTGGGCCCTC
>CAUYUJ010014376.1:372930-410635 GCA_963575745.1 Prorocentrum cordatum | reverse complement strand
GTTCAGGAGACCCCCGCGGCGGTTTCTGCTGGGAGGAGCTGGGATTCAGGCCTCGTCCCTCCGGAGTTGCACTTGGGCTGTTCACTTACTGCTGCGACCCGGACCGTTACCCAGGGAGGGCTTCGCTGTTGCAGCGCACCACCGACCCAGACACCATCCTCACATCGGAGTCCTCGCGATTCTGGCGGCATCATGCGCCAGGAGCGTGAGGGGGATCGTCATTGACAGGCGTTGCCGATTCAGTTGCCCGCCAGGGGTCAACGGGAGAGCAGTCATGCACGACCATTTGCCTGGAAATTGGCACCTGAGGTAGGAATGCGCAGCACCCGAGGGGATCGATTGCACTGGCGACGCGATGCAGCTCACACCAATACTTCACGTGTAGGTACCGCCCAGGGTCACAGCATCACCTACGGGCGGTCTTTGGGGGAAACAAGTTGTATTGTGTCCCCTTGCTCCCATCTTGCTGTATGCGTCCTTCCCTCCTCCCCATTCGGCGGTCACGTCTCGGGCGCCACCCTGGAACCCATAAGAACCCACGGGCGGAAATTGGAGCACGCCCAGGAGGGCATAACTTCCCAGACACGACAGGCCCTTACCATGAGGACGCAGGGGACTAGTTATTGTTCGAAGGTCCTCCTTTTTCTTCTTATTCCTCTTCTTCTTTCCCCCGCTCCTACGCACGTCCTAGGTCTTCGTCCTTCCCCGAGGAGGAGGAGAAGGAGGAGGAGGAACTGGGGGTACAGAAGGAGGATGAGGAAGAGGAGGAGGAGGAGAAGGAGGAGGAGGGTGACCAGTGTAAGCCCAAGAGCTATCAACGATGTTGGAATGCACCCTGTCTCCAAGCTCCCTCTTCAGAGGCCCCTACAACGGTTCATTTCCATTGAAGGATCTGCCTTGTTAGAAGACATCCGTGTGAAGACCCGGAAGCATGCCAAAACGTTGTTCTCGGGATTCCAGCGCCACGGATCAACCTGACTGCTGCGTTTTGACGATCCTGGAACGTGCCAGACAGCCATTCTTGGGATTTCAACACCGCGAATCAACGTAACTGTTGCACCCGCACAATCCTGAATCTTTCCAAAACGCCATGTCTGGTACATTGAACGCGGGAATCCGTGAAACTCTTGCAAATTGTGATAACAAATGTGCGCGGCGCTAAGGCGAGAGCCACATTTTGAAAAGGAACCGCCCTCAATCCGTGAAACGCTTGCAATGTTTAAAAAAAACGAATGTGCGCGGAGCTAAGGCGAGAGCCACAATTTGAAAACGGGTGGTCCTCAATCCGTGAAACTCTTGCATGGTTTAAACGAAGGTGCACGGCGCTATGGCGAGAGCCACATTTTGAAAACGGGTGATCCTCAATCCGTGAAGCTCTCTGCAAATGCTTAAAACAAAGGTGCGCGGCGCTAAGGCGAGAGCCACATTTTGAAAACCACCCGCCCTCCATCTGTGAATCGGTTGCCAATTTTCATTTTCAAAGTCATAAATGGTGAGGAAGTCTCAGGCGAAACGCCTGGACCGCCCTACAATCTGGCCTCGGGGTGCGACAGGGAGAAGCTGCTTATAAGGAAAAGGAATGGAGGAGGAGGGGTGGGAGGAGGAGAAGGAGGAGGAGGAGGAGGAGGAGGAGGAGGAGGCCCCCGTCCGACCTGGATGCCGCCACACGGGATACCATTGCACGCGTGCGTGGCGGCGGCGCCCACTTCTGCACGTAGAAGCGCGTGGTGGCATCCGCGGTGCTGCCATCCCCGCGCCAACTCACGCCTGCAGAGTCTTCGTGTGCGATACTCCCGTGGCTCACCTGGCGAACAGCCGCGCCAACAACTAGACCGGATCACGAGTCCAGCGCCGAGTCTCGAACATTTCAGAAAACAAATGGCATTGCAACACCAGCTATCCAAAAACAAATCTGCGCGCGCACTCTCGCGAATGCTTAAGAAAACCATAGGTTCTTCAGCATTTTCATCACATGCGACCATACGGGCCTCGCGCTCGCGCGTGTCGAAATCGCTCGAATGCCCTTGCGCGCGCCAGGGGGGGGCACGATCCTTGTCAAATAATTCAATGCGGGCCCCTCGCGCCCGTCGGCCGCGCGCGCATGTCGAAATCCTTCCAAAACCTTCATCACCCACGCGCGGACACCATGATCATCACCGGCGTGATCAGCATTGGCGCCGCCATGTGCCTTGCCGTAGTCATCGTCACCGTCGTCAGTAGCACTGTTGCCGACTTACGTCGCCATGATACCGCGCCCGCCCCAGTGACCGACTCGCACCGTAGTGCCCGCGCGTCAGCGCGGCTTGTGAGACGCGCTGGAAAGTCCCCAGCGGTCAGCGCCACCGCGGCCGCGTCGGTCGCGCCAGAGTCGCTGGCCGCTCTGCCGCGAGCCTGCGCGCGCTGGTGCGGCCGCAGCGATGCGCCAGGCAGCGCCAGGGAGGCATCACAATTGCCGCCTCATGGGTTTGCAAACAAACTTGGGCTGGATGGTGGGACAAGTGCGCGAGCAGTGGGGTTGGCAACTCGATTGCGAGCATTCGCTAAGCGCACCACGTAGATTGCGCCACATGGCTGGCACCACGTAGATGGCACCACATAACTTGCACCCCGTAGATTGCGCCACCTCCGTGCACCACACAAGTTGCGCCATGTAACATGCTAGAGCGCACGGTTTGGGACCCGCGCGGGCTGACATTTCTTCTTTCTGCGGCGACAGCCCCAAACACACACACACACACACAATGACGCGCTGCCGCTTGGCGTAGATGTTTTTCGCCCGGGTTGGTTTTCGCCCGGTGCGTTTCGCCCATGCAGTTCGTTTCGCCCGGGTTTGCTTTCGCTTGGTTGGCTTTCGCCCAGGTTGGCTTTCGCCCGGGTTGGCTTTCGCCCGGGTTGGCTTTCGCCCGGGTTGGCTTTCGCCGGGTTGGCTTTCGCCCGGGTTGGCTTTCGCCCAGGTTGGTTTTCGCCCGGTTGGCTTTCGCCCGGTTGGCTTTCGCCCGGGTTGGCTTTCGCCCGGTTGGCTGTCGCCCGGGTTGGCTGTCGCCTGGGCTCGTTTTCGCCCGGGTTCGTTTTCGCCCTCCTCTTCCTCTTTTCCTCTTCCCGCTCCTGTTCTTTCATGCTGCTGCTGCTGCTGCTGCTGCTGCTGCTGCTGCTGCTGCTGCTGCTGCTGCTGCTGCTGCTGCTGCTGCTGCTGCTGCTGCTGCTGCTGCTGCTGCTGCTGCTGCTGCTGCTGCTGCTGCTGCTGCTCCTCTCCCTCCCCTCTTCCTCTGGCTTCTCTTGCCCGCGGCCGGTTGGCTGGAGCCCGACCCAACCCGCCCGTTAGGGTCCGCCCGACCCGCCCCGCCCGTTAGGGTCCGCCCGCCCGATCGGACCCGCACGCTAGGGTTCGCGCGTGCGCACTCGAGCGCGCCCCCACACCATAGTGTCCCGCCCACCTGACCCCACCCGCCCGTTAGGGTCCGCCCGACCCGACCCGACCCGTCCCGCCCGTTAGGGTCCGCCCGACCTGACCCAACCCGCCCGTTGAAATTCGCGCGTGCTCGTTCCGGCGCGCCCAACACTTTAGTGTCCCGCCCGCCCGACCCGACCCGCCCGTTAGGGTCCGCCCGGCCCAGCCCCACTCACCCGCCCGTTAGTGTCCGCCCGCCCGAACCCGACCCCCCGCTAGGGTCCCGCCCGGACCCGACCCGACCCGAAAACCCTCCCGTTAGGGTCCGCCCCGACCCGACCCGTCCCGTCCCCGCCCCGTCAGGGTCCTCGTCGCCAGCCCGACCCGCCCGTTTTAGGTTTCATGTGTGCTCACTATCGAGCGTGCCCTCCACACTGCCCCCCTGCCCGACCCGACCCGCCCGTTAGGGTCCGCCCGACCCGAACCCGTCCCGCCGGTTAGGGTCCGCCCGACCCGACCCGACCCGCCCGTTAGGGTTCACGCGTGCTTACTCGAGCGCGCCCCACACTTTAGTGTCCCGCCCGCCCGACCCGACCCGCCCGCCGTTAGGGCCCGCCCGACCCGACCCGACCCGTCCCGCCCGTCAGGGTCCGCCTGCCCCACCCGACTCGCCCGTTGAAGTTCACGTGTGCTCACTCGAGCGCGCCTCCACCATTTAGTGTCCCGCCTGCCCGTCGACCCGCCCGCTAGGGTCCTCCCGACCCGAACCCGACCCGCCCGTTAGGGTCCGCCCATCCCGACCCGACACGCCCCGCCCGTCAGGTTCCGCCCGCCCGACCCGACTCGCCCGTTAGGGTCCGCCCGGCCCGACCCGACCCGACCCGCCCCGCCCGTTAGGGTCCGCCCGACCCGATCCCGTCCGGCCCGTTAGGGTTCGCCCGCCCGACCCGACCCGCGTGTTAGGGTCCGCCCGGCCCCACTCGACCCGACCCGCCTGTTAGGGTCCGCCCGACCCGACCCGTCCCGTCCCGCCCGTCAGGGTCCGCCCGCCCCGAACCCGAGCCCGCCGCGTTAGGGTCACGCGTTCTCACTCGAGCGTACCTCCACACTTTAGTGTCCCGCCTGCTGAGAATATAGACCGGAACCGCCCGTTCGGGTTTGCTCGACCCGACCCGATCCGCCCCGCCCGCTAGGGTCCGCCCGACCCGACCCGACCCGCCCGTTAGGGTCCGCCCCGACACACCCGACCCGCCCCGCCCGTCAGGGTCCGCCCGCCCGAACCGACCCGCCCGTGAGGGTTCACGCGCGCTCACTCGAGCGCGCATCCACACTTAAAGTCCCGCCTGCCCGACCCGACCCGCTAGGGTTTGCTCGACCCGACCCGATCCGCCCCGCCTGTTAGGATCCGCCCGACCCGACCTGACCCGCCCGTTAGGGTTCACGCGTGCTCACTCGAGCGCGCCCCACACTTTAGTGTCCCGCCCGCCCGACCCGACCCACCCGTTAGGGTCCGCCCGTCCCGACCCGACCCTTCCCGCCCGTCAGGGTCCGCTCGCCCGACCAGACCCGCGTGTTAGGGTCCGCCCGGCCCGACCCGACCCGTCCCGCCCGTTAGGGTCCGCCCGCCCGACCCGACCTTCCCTTTAGGGTCCGCCTGGCGGGTTTCTCGGCTCGGCGCTGCCCGCTGCCCGTCCGTGCGCTGCCCGCTGCCCGGCCTGCAACAAGGGTCTCGAGCCTCTTCCTTCCTCGCCGCGCCCCCGCCCCCTACTCCTGCACGGCGACTTCCGGCCCTGACCTCCGACCCCCAGATTTGTTTACGCCGTCGGCTCCCTTGGGTCCGCAGTCGTCCCCAAGGACATACTTTTATCCTGGCGCGTCCTAGGGAAGGACGTGATGGCCTCCCTGCGGCCGACCCCGGCCCCAAAAACTGACCGTTTTGTTTTTCCCGGGCGTCGGAAGTCTCGGGCCAACGCCCCCACCAGCTGCGACCGCCACCACGACCGCCAGCCGCTTCTGGAAGCGGCCCGACACAAGAAATTGCTAAGAGGGGACAGGAGACATCGATACCCCATTACCATTCATCGCCTGCCCCTGAGTCTGCCCCGCCTGCTCCCCGCCCGGCCCCGGCGAAAGCCAACCCCGGCGAAAGCCAACCCCCGGCGAGCGCCAACCCTGGCGAAAGCCAACCCCGGCGAAAGCCAACCCCGGCGAATGCCAACCCCCGGCGAAAGCCAACCCCGGCGAAAGCCAACCCCGGCGAATGCCAACCCCCGGCGAAAGCCAACCCCGGCGAAAGCCAACCCCGGCGAAACGAAGCCCGGCAAAACGAAGCCCGGCGAAACGAAGCCCGGCGAAAGCCAACCCCGGCGAAAGACATCCGTGCCTGCCGCTTCACTCGCGTATCGGGGAGCCTGGCGGGCGAGATCGCAGCGGCACGGGGAGCCCCCCCCCCCACCCGGGAAGTCGGCCTCGGCGTCGTGGTCACGTCGTGCGCGCGGGCGAGGCGAAGCTCAATCCTCCTCCTCCTCCCTCCTCCTCCTCCTCCTCCTCCTCCTCCTCCTCCTCCTCCTCCTCCTCTTCCTCCCCTCCTCCTCCTCCTCCTCCTCCTCCTCCTCCTCCTCCTCCTCCTCCTGCTCCTCCTCCTGCGTGGGCGCGCGAGAGGGCTGACCCCGCCGCCGCTGGGGCGATGCGGATGCAGCGGGCCGCCCCTCCGCCCACGGCGGGCGCCGCGGCGGGCACGCGGTGGCCCGGCGGCGGTGGCCCGCCGGGGCGTCCTCCAGGTGTCCCGTGTGCGTCACGTGGGTGTCCCGTCGGTGTTCCGTTGGCGGTGGGCGGGCTCTGGCCGCCGGGGGTGTCCTGCCACGGTGTCGGTACTGAGAGGTCGGTAACGAGGTCGCTGCAATGGGACGGATCGTGAGATCGAGAGTGGGATCGGCAGTGAGGTTGGTTGTGACATCGGATGTGAGATCGATAGTGAGATCGTCGATCGTTAGATCGATCGATAGGAATCGATAGTGAGATCGCTGGTGGGATCGATCGTGGGATCGATCGCTGAACCCACTGGTGCTAGGAATGGCCGCGAGGTCGATAGTGGATCGATCGAACGAGATCGAAAGCGGGGACGATTGCGGCATTACATCGCAGCGCAACCAGCATCGTCATCACGCGTCGCCGCTAACGCGAGGGACCGTCACCAGCATCGTCATCATCACACCAATCGCATTGGCCAGCTGTTGGGTCTGTCCCCACCACCACCCAACCTCGTTATCACTCGAATAATGGTCGTATAAGTGAATCTATATATATATATATATGTACATGAATATATGCATGTGTGTTTGTTTGTGTGCATGTATGTATGTGTGTATGTATGTACGTAAGTATGCATGGATGGACGAATGAATGGATGGATGGATTGATGGATGTGTGTATGTGTGTATGTGTTTGCGGGTTTGAGTGTATGTGTGTATGTATGTATGTGTGTATGTATGCATGTATGCATGCATGTGTGCATGTGTGTATGTATGTGTGAATGCATGTATGCAGGTAGGGAGGTAGGTCGGTAGGTAGGTGGGTATGTGAGTCGGTAGGTAGGTACGTAGGAAGGTAGGTCGGTAGGCGGGTATGCACGTAGGTAGGTAGGTTGGTAGGTAGGTAGGAAAGTAGGTAGGCAGGTAGGTAGGTGCACATATATATATATGTGTATGTGTGTGTTTGAGCTTAGATCTGTAAGCACTTGAGGGATGGTCGCAAGGATGCCGCATGTGATACCTTACGCTTCGCGTGTACGATCCGCTGCACACGGCTCAAGCTCTTGAGGGGGCGGTCACCTCATCGCCTTCGCGCGCGCATGCAGGCGCTGGCCCAGGCGCTGGCGGCCGAAGGCGCGCGGGCTTCCACACCGCGGCGGTGGTCTGGGGTCTTTCGCGTCCGCCACCCGCCTGTCCCGACTGCCACTGCTCCCCGCAGTTGGTGTGCGGGCCAGGGGAGTCGGCGAAGGAGCTCTTGCGGGAGGAGTGCTACTGCAGCTTCCCGTGGACGCTCCTCGTGCTGGTGGCGGCGGCCGCTGGTCTTGGTGGCTTCCTGGTGGGCTGGCAGCGCCCCGCCGAGATCCACTGCGCATCGACGGCGGTCGAGGTGATCCACGGCTCGATCGAGGACCTGGCCCGTGAGCAGGCCGCTCGGTTTCGGTCGCGCAGCTTGGGCTCTCGCACCTGAGCACCATGGCAAACCCTCTTCGCCATCTTGGCCTGCAGGAAGGCGACGTGCTGGCTGTGCGGTACGGAGTAGCGGGGCCTTGGATCTGGCACGAGCGGATCGTGCTGGTCATCCCTCCAGGGGCTCAGCCCTCCATCAGCATCCTTACGCCCGACGATGATCAGTATGAGGAAGGTCAGCAGGAGGCGACATCCAGGAGTTCGCGATCCTGGAGGGCGGGGCCCTCGGACGGGATGCGGCCGCCATCGCTGGTGATCACGTTCACAGTTTTCGGCATGTCCCGCTCCCTGCTGTGCTTCAAGGGCTCCGTGATGCTGCGGCGACGCGTTTGGGCCTTCCGATGAGGCCTGGGTTCGCCGCGAACATCGTGGGTCGGGCTGGCCTCGCTGGCACGCCTGCGGCAGCCATCGCAGGAGTCGGAGCAGCTGGAGACGGCGCGGCTGGAGGCGTAGCTGGCCTAGCTGCGGCCCTGGCAGCACCCGCGCCCGCAGCGCTTGGAGGTGCGCTTGAAACAGGCGGTAGAGCAGGTGGCGTGGCCGCTGGCCTAGCACCGGGTGGAGGGCTTGCCCCCTTGGTTGCTCCAGCCTTGGGCGCAGCCGCCCTCATCGGACCGGGGGGGGGCCTTGTGCCTCCAGCTGCAGCGCCGCCTGCGCCTGTGGCTGGTGTCGCACACGCCGTGGCCCCCGCGGGCCCTTTGGCCCTCGCGGGCGCCCCCGCGGCCGCCGCCGCTGCCTTTCCCGCTCTGGCAGGCGCGGCCGCCGCGGCCCCGATCCCCGGTGCCGCCCCTGCTCCCGCGGCGCATATGGGCGTTGGCGATGCTCGTGTGCAGCCCGCCGCGCTCGACACGATGAGGAACCGCCATGGCGCCTTCAGGGGCGCCATCCTCCTGATGCGCGAGGACGCGTGGCCAGACTGGCCCATGCGCGGTCCATGCCCTGCGACGTGGGTGCTGCGATTTTTCAAACAGGACGGCGGGAGCCCCATGTGAAGGCACATGAGGTTCAGGACGGAGGCTAAACTCTCTTCATCAGATGTTGGGGTTGACGAACACGAGAGGGATTGCCGCATGTTGGAGCAGATGGTGCTGTACGACCAGCTGATGGTCACCAATTTGGCAAGTGCTGAATCCCTGTGCCGCGTGATTCAGTTTCAAAAGGAACGCTACCGTGATCGTCTGGCTGGGGGCTCGGAGAGCGTCGCTGACAACCATCTCTACATGGGCACCGACATGGTTCGAGGCTGTGCATGCGTGAGCCCCCAGCTTGCAGATTATGCGAGAGACCAGTTGTCCAAGGAATATCAGATCGGCAAGGGGCGCCGCAAGGCGCGCGAGGAGCGGGCCCCTAGCCAAGAAAGGCGCCAAGAGTGGCGGCAAGAAAGGCGATGGGCCCGCTGGTGACAAGTGACATGCCCCCGAACACAGGAGGGGGACCTGGGCTCGAGGGACTTTTTGGATCCCCGTTCTCTCGGCGACTACAGGCAGCGCGACATCTTCCCGCCTCCGTTGCTTGACGTCCCGGCCAGCGCCCCTCCCGGCGCGAGCCGCGTCGCCTGTCGCCGCCGCCGGCGCCTGCAGCATTCAGTTCGCCGGGCTAGCGACGCAGCGCAGGCGCTTAACCAGATGTCAGGATATGAAGAGGCTGCCGTTGCACCGCCCTCTCTGTCACAGAAAAAGGTACTTGACCGTTCCAGCGAGCGCTCCTGTCGTCTCGGCCCTCCTCCCAGCGAGGCTGGTTTCGCTCTGGGAGCCCTCGGCGAGCTCCTGAGCAATCATTCGCTAAATGGGGATGCGGGCCCCGCCCGCCCTTACTCTCGCGATCTAGTCGCGTGGCCTGCCGAGGGCACGGCCCCTGTGGACCTGCGCTGTTTGCTCTCTCAGACAGATGCTCTCTGGCTTAATAACTGGAGATCGCACGTGCTGGGGCCAGCTTCAGTGGCCCAGGTTTCGGTGCAGGAGGCTTGTCCCAAAGGAGCCTATATCGACCCTGTCCTTTCCCACTCTCCCACTACATACGCCGATGTCTTAGCCTGCCTTGCCCGTCGTGGGATGTCGACGTTCCAGCCCGCGGGGGGGCGGAAGGGTCTGCTCGGAGCGTTTCGCGTTGCCAAGAAGTCGAATCCGTTGCGTCTCATCTTCGACGCTAGAGCTGCCAATTGTTATTTTCATTCTCCCCCCCTCTACCCGCCCCCCTTATGCTTCCGCCTTCTCCGCCATCGAAAGCAGGGGGGGGTCCGTGTCTCGTGGCATCGGGCGATGTCCAGCGCGCCTTCTATCACGCGCGTGCCCCGCCAGAGATGGTCGAGCGGTTCTTTTTGCCACCGATTGATTCAGGCTTGCTCTCTGCATTCGGATTAGATGGGGTTCCGTCCGTGCCTGGTCAGCCCCTCCTTCCGCTTATCACTCTCACGCCTATGGGCTTCTCTTGGGCTCTCCATTCTTGTCGGGCCGCGATGCGAAACGCGATCCATGAGGCTGGTTTCAGTCCGCGTCGCGTCATCTCGGACGGGGGGGCCAGAGTTGCGCCCAGGACGGCGGATGACACCGCCGCGGCAGGATATGTTGATATCTTCCTTGTGCTAGGCCAGTCGAGTCAGAATGTGCAGACTGCGTTTGATCGCATCAATGTTAGGCTCAGGTATGTTGGTCTTCCCGTGCATGAAGAGTGCGGGCCTTCGTCAGATGCCTCCTTTCTAGGTCTTTCCCTCGTTGCCGGCCGCTGGTTGCCCGTCAAGCCTCGGAATCTCTGGCGCTTGCGTTCCGCGATCGAGCGCGCCTTGGCCGGGGGATCAGCCAGCGGCGTCCTGCTTAGGATTCTTATCATGCACGTGACGTGGTCTTCGATGGTCCGTCGCGAGGCCCTCGCCATGCTGAATGCCAGTTATGCGTTTGTCGACGGCTGAAGATGCGGTGGCCCCACTCTGGCCTCAGGTGGCGCTAGAGCTTCGTAGGATCGTTTCTATTCTCCCTCCTCACGACCGATATGTGCGCGGGGTGGCATGAACAGATCTGTGCTTCGGACGCCTCTGAGTTCGGCTTGGGAGTTTGTCATCGTAGTCTTCGCGCTGATGAAGTCGCAGAATTTGGCAGAGTCTTTGAGAGGGCGGGGTATCGTGTCGATGGCGCCGAGAAGGCTCGTCTGAACGCTCTTCGGGAGTCTGGGTGCCCCGGGGGCTCTCGGGACTTCGCCGACGCGGAGGCTGCCGCTTACCCGCCAGAGGACGCGCCCCGAGGGTTCGCGGACGTGGACCCCCTGCTCATCGAGGAGATCCCCGCGGACCTCATGAAGCCCCAGGACTGGAGGGATGTCTTGGCCGTCCAGGTTGGGCACGGCGTTGATATCATGCAGCTGGAGGGGGAGGCCCTCGCGGTGGCCTACAAGCATATCCTGCGCGCTGGTGCTGCCGCAGGGCGACGCGTGGTCGCCCTCGTCGATGGCATGTGTCTAGCGTTGGCCTGCTGTAAGGGCCGAGCGAAGCCCGCGCACCTCCAGTCGGTGATGTTGAAGATTGCTTCCTTACCTTTAGCCTCGGGATGTCGCCTCCACTTTCGGTGGATCCCAAGCGAGAGGAATCCGCCTGATGCTCTTTCCCGCGGCCGTCTCGGTCGGTTCTCAGGCCGCCGTGCCTCGCGCCGCCCGCCAGCCGGCGAGGGCGCCGCGGGCTGCTCCGAGGCGAGGGCGGCCCGAGGCGAAGGCCCGGCGCGAGACGCGCGCGGCTGCCGCCCAGCGCCCGACCGCCGGGAGGGAGCCTGCGGGGTCGCCGACGGTCCTCGAGCAGATTGCGATCCGCCCGGCGACGGAGGTGCTCTACAAGAAAACGGCGTCCGCCTTCCTGGAGCACTGCACCAAGCGAGGACTCGACTGGTGCAGCGTGGAAGAGATGGACGTGGTCCTCGCCCTGTACCTGAACGATTGCTTCCAGCAGGGGGTCTCATCCGATCGAGACTCAGCTGCCGGCGAGCCTGGCCCACCTCTCCCCGAGCCTGCGAGGCGCGTGGAAGTCGCAGCGGCCGCGAGCGACCCGCGCCTCGATCGCGTGGAAGCGTCGAACGCGGCTGCCGTTGCCGAAGGCGGTGGTCCAAGCTGCGCGCCTGCTGCTGGTGGAGGCGGGGGCGCCCTGGATGGCTGTCTGGGTCGCCCTGTCGTTCGTGGCGTACCTCAGGCCCGGGGAGACGTTCAAGTTGCATGGACGGAGCCTCATCCCTCCGTCGCCAGCGGCTGGACTTCAGTATCGTCACTGGGGCCTATTCCTTCACGATGCGGGGTCGCTGGTTCCTGGGAAGACAGGGCTTCGCGACGAGACTGTATTGATCGATCTCGATCTGTGGTTGGTCCCCGCGCTGGAGTACCTGAGATCGACGACGAGCTCCGACTCCAGCCTGTGGTCGTTCACGGTCGCGGCCTAGCGGCCCAAGTACAACCGGCCTCAGGTGTCGGCCCATTTGTGCTGCCTCAGGCAGGGTGGGGCCTCCGACGATCTGCTCAGCCGTCGGAGAGATACTCTCCACGTTCAGTTCAGGGGCCGCTGGGCCTCAGTAAAGAGTCTAAAGCGATACGGACAAAAGACAGAGCTTCTGTCCGAGTTGAGTTCGATCCACGGCGACGTATTTCGCCTGGGTCACCTGATGATGGAGCACTTCTGGGCAGCGCGTGCCGCAGGCGGGATCGAGGAGGCAAACATCGGACACCTCGTCCCCGCGACATGCCAGCCGGCCGTGAGGGCGGCTCGGCGACTAAGACAATGAAGGTTGGTCGCCGCCCAGTGAAGCCTCTCTACTCTCCTAGCTCTTCTGAAATCCGAGCCCACTTGCAGCGCCGATTCAAACAAGAGTTGAATAGAGGAAGAGGGCCCCACAATCCGTCTCATTACCGTGTGTGTTTCTCGCACTTTTTGCCTGGTCAAGAACTTTGTCAAAGGCCTTTTCGGGGCCTCGGAGCTTCTGCTTTTGATCTCGATCTTAAAACACCCGGCAGGGGAATATCACTTCTGCCGCACGTTTGAAAAGTTGATCCGAGGATGGATTTCCCGCGGTTGCATCTCGGGCGTTTTCTTGGGAGCCCCATGTACGTCGTGGAGCAGGGTTTTGCGACATCCATTGCGCTCGCTCGCCTGTCCCATGGATGTCCCCTCGTCCGAGCTCTTGCCCGCCGAGCAGGGCCGTTTTGCGTTGGTAACGCCACATTTTTCCAGCTGTCGGATTATAGATATGTGCGTGCGATGTGGGGTTCTTATATATCTCGAGAACCCTGCCTTGTCGATGATCTGGTCAGCGCCTCGTATGCTTCAGCTCTGTAAGCGTCGAGGCCATCAGTCTGTGAATTGCCATGTGTGCGAATTCGGGACAAGGTGGATGAAGCCCACCCGCATCCATCCTCCGCCTGGGGGTTCTATGTATATATATATATACATACATATATATATATATATATATATATATATATATACATATAATGCATGCATCCAAACGGAAATGCCAAGACCATCAGGACCTAGCTCATGACATATTGAAGCAGGCACCCTTCTTTGAAAAAATGCCGTTTGGGGCCGAAACCACCTTATCCGCCTCCGCCAGCTCTTCCTCGCCCTCCTCACACCCTCTGATCTCCTCCACACCCTCGCCGTCCTCAACCTCCCTTCCTCCTTGCTTGTCGCCTTCTTCTACCTTTTCATCCTCGCCCTCGCCCGCCTCAGCCTCCCTCCTTGCTTGTCGCCTTCCTCCTCTTCCTCCTCGTCCACTTCTCCCTCTTCATCCTCAGGCACCGGTTGCTTCCTCCTCGGGCCCGCTCCTCTTCTGGCGTCGGTCGCCCGCCGTCGGCCCAGCACCAGTTTTCCCTCCCATTTTTCGTCCGTCGCCCGCCTCCGGGAGGCTCCTCTTCGGACGGCCCGAACCGGCCGCTTGGCTCCTCCCTCCTCTTCTTCCTCTCACCAGCTCCTCTTCGCACGTCCTTCGCCAGCCTCGCGCCTCTTCCTGCTCCCGCAGCCCTCCGGCCGCTTCGGCAGTGCTCCCCGTCTCCTGAGGCTGCCTCACAGAGGGAGCGAGGAGGTCTGGGCCCGCAGGCGACAGCGACCCCGACCAGCTAGACGCCGCCGCGAAACCGGTAGTGACGGCCTCGGACGTGGCGTCGGTGCTGTCGAGGCGGGGCGGGTCTCGGACTGGCCGGCCGGCAATCGGCGTTGCGGCGGAGGGCCGCGGCGCATCCCGACCGCGGCGGCGGCGGCGGCAGAGGAGGAACAGGAGGTGATAGGTCCCCAGACCCCCTCGAGTCATGAAAAAATCACGACGAAAGGTTTTCCTTCTTTTTCGGCCTCCGGGGGCCCTCACCGGGCCTCGGGAGCGTCAAAAAACTACTCGGGGTGAAAAACCGGTCATGGGGAAAGGGTCTCTACCTTTGGGGGTCGCGTTATGAAAAAATCATGACGTCTGGGGTCTGGGTCTCAGGGGGGGCAGGAACTGCTCGAGGTTCGAGGTTCTTCAAGGTTTTCGGACGTTTTCGCCAATTCTCGGCGGCTTTCCAGCCTCGGGGTGCTCTCTGGCAGTTGCGGGGCGCAACCCTCGAGGGCCAAATTCATGATGTCCTCAGTGTTGATGGCACGCTTCCTAGGCCTGTCGACAGACCTCTAGGGACTCCCGAGAGGCCGCGGGGGTCTCTCGGCAGGCCTCTTGGGCTTCCCGAGAGGCCTCTTGGGCCTCTCGAGAGCTTTCTTCTCTGGGCCCCCCGGGGGGCGCCTTGAGCCTCCCGAGAGGCCTCTTGGGCCTGCCGCGGGGCCTCCTGGGCCTCCCGAGAGCCCTCCCCGGGGCCTCTCGCGAGACCCCCCTTGGGGCCTGCCGAGGAGCTCCGTGGGCCTCCCGGGTGGCCTCCATGGGCCGCCCAGAGGGCTTCTCCAAGGGCTTCCCGAGGGGCCCATCGGTCCTCTTGGCATGCCGAGAGCCGAGAGGCTTCTCGGGCCTCCCGAGAGGCCTCCTGGGATCTTCCGGGGGGCCGCCGAGGCTTTTCGAGAGGCATCTTGGGCCTCCCGACAGGCATCGTGGGCCTCCTGGGAGGCTTCTTGGGCCGTCCGAGACGCTCCTTGGGCCTTCTGAGTCATGTCTTGGGCATTCCGGGAAGTCTCTTGGGCCTCCCGAGAGACCTCGTGGGCTTTCCTAGAGACTTCTTGGGCCTTCCGATCGGTCGATTTGGCCTCCCGAGAGGCCTTTTGGGCCTCACGAGAGGACTCCTGATCTCCCGAGCCTCCCGAAAGGCTTGCTGGGCCTTCCGAGAAGCGCCTTGGGCCTCCTGAGAGACCTCCCGGGCCCTCCGAAGCAAAGATTCCGAGAGACCCCTTGGGCCTTCCGGGACGCCCTCTGGGCTTTCCGGGTGGGCCTTCCGATAGGCGTTTCGTTGGCCTTCCGCGAGACGCCTCCTGGGCCTTCCGCTTCCTGGGCCGTGAGAGGAGCCTCTTGGGCCTCTCGGAGGGCTTGCGCCTTCCGTGCTTGCCAGGGCTTTCCGAGAGACCTCGAGGGCATCCCGACAGGCCTCTCGGGCCTCCCGAAAGGCCCGTTGGGTCTCCCGGGAAACTTTTGGGGGTCTCCCGAGAGGCCTCTTGGACCCAAGGGGCTTCTTGGGCCGTCCGAGAGACCCCTTGAGCTTTCCGAGAGGCCTCTGGGGCTTTCCGAGAGACCTGGTGGGTTTGAGCCTCTTGGGCCTCATGCGAGGCCCTTTGGGCCTAGGAAGACTTCTGTGAACCTCCCGAGAGGCCTGTTGGCCCTCCCGAGAGGCCTCTTGGGCCTTCCAGGAGGCCTCCGCAGAGGATGATGATGATTATGGTGATGATGAACATCATGTGGTTGCTGATGATGATGATGATGGTGATGATGATGATGATGGTGATGATGATGATGATGATGATGATGGTGATAATGATGATGCCGATGATGATGATGGTGATGGTGATGCTGATACTGCTGATGATGCTGCGGATGATGATAATCGTCGTAGTAATAATAAAAGTAGTAATACGAATACTCAAAATAAGACTAATGATGATGATGTTGATGGTGATGGTCATGGTGATAATAATAATAATAAAGGTGATAACGATGCTGATGATAATGATGATGCTGATGGTGATGGTGGTGATGGTGATGCTGCTGATGATGAGGGTAATGCCGATGCTGCTGCTGATGATGTTAGTGGTGATGATGATAATGACGATAATGATGATGATGGTGATGATGATGATGATGATGATGATGATGATGATGATGTTGATCATCGTGATGACCATGATGATAGTGATGCTGGTGATGGTGATGGTTCGTCTGCGTTTCCCCCCCCCCAATACAGCGCTTCCCAGCCCCAAATGGAGCTCCACAGAAGGCCCCAGTGGCGGTTTTCGCATGCGTCCCCCCAACCCAGTAGAACGCTTCGTGGCCCCATAGGGAGCTCCACCGAAGGCCTCCATGGCGGTGCTCGCATGCGCCTCCCACACCCAGTACAGCGCTTCGTGGCCCCATCGGGAGCTCCACCGATGGCCCCAGTGGCGGTGTTCGCATACGCCCCCCCCCCCCACTCAGTATAGCGATTCGTGACCCCATAGGAAGCTCCACCGAAGGCCCCAGGGGCGACGTCCGCATGGCGCTCCCCCCTTCCAGGCTGGCACACCCTCGCCCGTTTCGTGGCCCCACGTGGAGCACCACCGACGGCCCCAATGGCTGCACCCGCATGCGTCCCTGCCCCATTTCGGCATACCCTTCACACGCTTCGTGGCCCCATAAAGAGATCCACCGAAGGCAATACCCACAACGGCGATACTCCCAACTGCATATGACTCGGTCCTTCGCCAGGATAGTTTGAAGCGAATGTGTGCGGCGCTAAGGCGAGAGCCACATTTTGAAAACGACCCGCCCTCAGTCAGTGAAGCTCTTGCAACTGTTCAAAGCGAATGTGCTGAAGACCACCCGCCCTCCATTCGTCAAAAGTTGGAAAACAACTGTAGAAGGAATGCGCGCGCCGCTGAAGCGGGAACCTCCTTCTCCTCCTCCTCCGCCTCCTCCTACTCCTCCTCCTTATCTCTTCCTCCTCCTCCTCCTCCTCCTCCTCCGCCTTCTCCTCGTCCATTCCGCCTTCCCACACCTCCGACCTTGTGATTTCATTCGTGGGCACTGGGAAATGTAGACCCCTTTCAGTGGCACGGATTTCATCCCGACTATCTTTTCCACGGTCGAGGGGCACGATAAAGACCCCAACAGGCACACGCCTACTGTTGTTTCCCTGGCATCCTAAATTGGATTATGTTTTCCTTGCGCACCCTCGAGCAGGAATGCTCCTCATCGTCGTCATCACCATGCCATTGTCAGTCGTCGCCATCATGATCATCGTAATCATGGTCATGATCATGATCATGAAATAATGATCTTCATCATGCCCATCACCACCGCTGTCATGAACAGCATCATCAACATCACTATCAATACCACTACCCACCATCTCCCTCTACTCGTCATCAACATCCCCGTCTGTCTTGGTCATCATCACGATCACGATCATCTTCATTTTCATCTTCATCAGCATCAATCTCAGCAACATCACCCCATCATCATCAGCATCAACATCACGATCACCACTCATGGGCACATTGTGCGGATGTCTCGATCGCAAGCCTCGTCTGCGAGAAAATTGCAAGGAGGTCTCAAGCCGGAGCCTCCCCTATACGACCCCCACCTTATATTTCTCATCCGAGACGGCCATCGGGATTCGGGAAGCAAACAAGTACTGGAGACTTGGCCGCCGGAATCTCGAGGAAGTTTCGAGTGGGAGCCTCATCCACGAACGCATTGTGAGGATGTCGCGCGCGGGGGTCTCCCCTGTAGGGCCCCGACCTTCTGCTTTTGATCCGTGGCGGCCATGTGGCTCCCAGTAACAGAAACAAGAATTTGCTTACCTCTGGCCGCCTACAGTTCGAGGAAGTGTCGAGCGGAATGGGGGCCTCACTCATTTCATCACCATTATCATCACATGCACCATCATCATGTTCATCTTGATCATCATCATCATCATCATCATCATCATCATCATCATCATCATCATCATCATCATCATCATTGTCATCATCACCATCATTACCATGATAATCGTCATCACCATCTTTATCACCATCATCAGCATCATCATAACCACCAACATCACCATCATCATCACCATCACCATCACCACCACCATCATCATCAGTACCATCATCAACAGCATCACCACCATCACCAGCACCATCGTTATCACCATCGTCACCATCGTTGGCATCATCACCATCATCATCATCGTCATCATCACCAGCACCAGCACCAGCACCAACACATCCACCATCATCACCAGCACCATCATCGTCATCATCACCATCATCATCATACTAATCATCATCACCATCAGCATCAACAGTACCATCATCACCATCATCGTGATACCCCGCGTCCCCGATCATCACCACTATCACGATCACGGGCATCGTCCCCACCATCATCAACAACATCATCACTATCGCCATCGAGCCGTCAACACCTCCCCAACATCTTGGGGCGCTCCCGTGCTTCGATTCGATTCCTCTGGCTCGTGCTTCCGCGCGTATGTTGCATCCACTGGGGAACATTCGTGCGCTTCCGCTGGGTCGTGCTGTGGCACGTATCCACTGGGCCGCACTCGTGACATGCAGTGATTGTTCTCGACTTGTGACCTGGTCGACGTTGCGCCACGGTGGTCCACAATCTTGACACGTCGGCACGTTTCTTGGCTTCTGACGCTGCAGAACGTAGATGTGTCATCCTGTGGTGCTTCTCCATCTCCTGCTCCTCTTCCTCCACCTCCTGCCCCATCCTCCTCTTCCTTCCCAGCCACGAGAATCACAAACACAATGACGACGGAGACGACGACTCTCATGCAAGCTGAGGAGACGACTCTTTGTGCGTATCCCAACCGTCGGAATATTGCTTTGCAGCGAAAGTTCTGGGCCACCGCCTCGTAATGTTGCCTCATGGTTTCCGGGTCATAGCTGCCCGCGATGAGTTCAACCCCCGGCAGAAGGTTTTCATCCCCGACAGAAAGGCTCAACGACCAAGAACAAGTTCAATCCCCAGCAGACGGGTTCAGTCCCCGGCATTTGCTCTAATTCTTTTATGCCAAATGCGAACAAATGTTTGAGAACAGAGTTCCCATGCGAGTCCTTACGGTTACCGCATGGAGACTGGGGACATTTCTTGCCGGGGATTCAACCAGACGGGGTTTTAATTTATGTTATCCTCGTAGTGGTAGCCCTGTTGGATTTGAAGGACATCCCTTCCAAGTGGAATCATATTTGAGTTCCTTATGGGACCCAAAAGCGACCTTGTTGGAATGCAATCAGAGTCCTCTTTAACGGGAACCTGACGACATCCTACCATTGGATTGGAAGACGACTACTGGATTCAAATTGGGGTCTTATCGGGATCCAATGGGGATCCTATTGTTTTTTCCGCTTTGACCCCAAAGTGGATACAATCGTATCTTTTCCACTGAAATCCGATCGGGTTCCGATGGGGGTTCTCTTGGCATCTATTCGGGTCCAACCTATTGGATTCCTATTCACATCCTCTCGGAAGCCGATTGGAACCCAAAGCTTCCTTCCCATTGGGGTCCTACTGGGCTATCGTATTGATCCTTCCTTGACTCTTATCATATGAATTTCCCTTGGGTGCCTTGTTCGTGGAATCCTCCATGAATCATATTGTATCCCTGTAGTGCAATTACCGTTGGGTCCCGTGGGGTTTCGAATGGGGGACCACACGAGGTACAATCGGAGTCAAAACGGATGGGTGCCTCATGAAACCCACTTGTATTCTTATGTAGGCCTGGGCAAAACAGTAAGATGCCTTCCGATTGTAGCCCCGTGTCAATTAAGCTTGTGCGACCTTTGGCAATTGCGCATTTGTTGTCTGCCGTGGCGATGTCACGAGCACTGCCAAGAGGGCCTCCAAGGCTCGTTTTAAGCTGAACTCCACGAGCTGGCCTGTGATAATTATGTTGAACGGCGTGGCTGAACCTTACCTGGTGTATCCTCGTAAACCATCGTGAGGTTACACTGTCTCTCAACTCAACTCTGCGGGTCCGGCTCACACTTATGTCTTTGGCGCAAGATTGGAATAGTGTGCGATCAAGACACAGGGCCAAGCTTCAAGAGACAACTGGACGCGACTCATGGTAAGCTGCTGCACCCAATCATTGAACGAAGGCATCTTGACTGGCGCTATCGCAAACCATGCGATATGTAAACGGTACATAGAAATAAGTACACGCACCGTCCGTCTACGAGCGCTTGTCCGCTGTAGGAGCGCGATTTGCCCGCTGCACTTTTGCAGTGCTGCAAATCCCAGGCGGAAGCGGAGGAGGAGTCGGAGGAGGAGGAGAGCACACGTTTAGAAGGTTCGCCGTATCGGCCCCCACACCGTCCGAGGCGGCCCAAGGAGGCGCCCCCGAGGTCGCCCCCGAGATCGGCCCAAGAGGGCCCACAAGGTGGACCCGAGATGGCCCCAGGAGGGCCCCGAGACGGCCCAGCAGGCGCCCAGGCGTGCCCACGAGGCCCCCCGAGACCGCCGGCGGGCCTCGAAGAGGCCCCCAGGAGGCCCCAGGACGCCGCCCAAAGGCCCCAGAAGGAGCCCTCGAACGGCCTCCGAGGGGGCCCTATCGGGCTCTAGCAAGCCTCACAAGTGCCTCCAAGAGGCTCCCAAGAAGCTTCCCACGAGATCCAAACAACCAACCAAGAGGCCTCTGACCCACAATCCGGGCACGGCGACGAGATAGGTCGAAGGCGACTAGATATGATATGAATCATCAGCCTGAGCATCACCAACATCCTCCTCCTCCTCCTCCTCCTCCTCCTCCTCCTCCTCCTGGTCCTCGTCGCCATCATCATCATCATCATCATCATCATCATCATCATCATCATCATCATCATCATCATCATCATCATCATCATCATCATCATCATCACCACCACCACCATCATCATCATCATCATCATCATCATCATCATCACCACCACCATCATCATCATCATCATAATCATCATCATCATCATCATCATCCTCATCCTCATCCTCATCCTCATCATCCTCATCCTCATCCTCATCATCATCATCATCATCGCCATCATCACCATCATCACCATCGTCATCATCCTCATCCTCATCCTCATCCTCCACCTCCTCCTCATCATCATCACCAGGAATATACGAATCATCAGCAACATGATGTTCACCAGCATCATCATCATGATTCTCGCCATCACAATCATCATCAACATCATCACCTGTACCATCATCATCATCCTCACAATTCTGTCATCATCATCATGATCAGTATCATCATCATCATGATCATCGTCGTCGGTAGCATCGTCATCATCAACATGGTCCTCATCCTCAATCCTCCCACTCCTCCTCTTGAGACGAGGTTTCTGAGCGCAAGGTTTCGCGTCACTTTCGCCCGCTTCCCTGCGACATTCTATTATTAGAAAAGCATGCCTCATGCCTCGCCCACCCGGGGGAACAATACGAGGCGGGACGGGAATTGCCGAACCCTCCCTCCTCCCTCCCTCCCTGCATCCCACCACCATCACAAACTGCTCCGTGATCGTCATCTTTACCCTCCTCCTCCTCCTCATCATCATCATCATCAAACTCATCATCGAGCCCCTCCCCACCTCCCCATCACCATCTTCAACCTCAACCTCATCCTTTTCTTCTTCCTCCATCTCCTCCTCCTCCTCCTCCTCCTCTTCACCATCATTAGCATACTGAGCCTCATCCTCAGCATCATCATCATCAGCAACATCATCATCAGCAGAAGCGTAACCATCATCATCGTCATCACCAGCATAGTCATATTCTTCATCATCAACAGCAGCATCATCACCAGCAGCATCAGAATCATCACCAGCATCATCAGCATTAGCATTGACATCATCATCACCAATGTGGCATGAAGCGGTGTACTGGGTGGGGAAGACGCATGCGAACGCCGCCACTGAAGCCTTGGGTGGAGCTCCCTGTGGGGCCAAAGGGAGCTGTGCTGGTTGGGAGGAAACACATGCGAACACCGCCACTGAAGCCTTTGGTGGAGCTCCCTATGGGGCTACGAAGCGTTGTACTGGGCGGGAGAAACGCATGCGAACACCTCCACTGGGGCCTTCTGTGGAGCTCCCTATGGGGCTACGAAACGCTGTACTGGGCGGGGGAAACGCATGCGACCACTGCCACTGGGGCCTTCGGTGGAGCTCCTCGTATGTGGCCACGAAACGTTGTACGGGGTGGGGGAGACACATGTAAACACCGCTAGTGGGGCCTTCGGTGGAGCTCCCTTATGGGACCACGAAAAGATGTACCGGGCGGGGGACACGCATGCGAACACCACCACCGGGGCCTTTGGTGGAGCTCCTTCATTTTGGGGGTCACGAAAGGTGTGAGGGATGTGCAGGAGGAGGAGGAGGAGGAGGAGAGGAGGAGGAGGAGGAGGAAGATGCGGCGTACCGTCTCTTCAAAACGATGTCCCAACACCAGGACAGTTTGGAAAAATTGCAATAGATTCGCGGATTCAGGGCGGTTCCTTTCAACGTATGGTTTTCGATGTAGCGCCGCGCATATTCGTTTTTCAAGAATTGCAGCAGTTCAACGGGCTCTCATGGCTAACGTGTCAGATATGGTGTTCCGGAACGGTTCAGCACTGTCAGGGCGCAACAATTATGTGGATTCGTGGTGTTGAAGTCCATGGCATGTTGTTCTGGTGCGATTCAGGATCGTCAAGAAGCAACAGTCAGGTTGACCCATGGTGTTGAAATCCTGAGATTTGTGTTTTTGGCGCCTAATTGACAGCACGGTTCAAGAGTTGCACACGGTTGCCCCCCGACGGGGCACTTCCTTCAGTGGATGAACCCTTGCAGGGGCCTATGCAGAGGGAGCTTGGAGGGAGGGTGGACTCTAGGTTTGAACTGGTCCTCCTCCCCCTCCACCTCCACCTCTTCCTCCTTCTCTTCCTCCTCCGGCTGCTCGCGCCCACTTCCCCTCGCCGTCCCAGCTTGGGGCCCGAGAAGGCTCGCGCCGCCGCCTGCAAGCCTGCCCCCCGCGCCCCAGGAGCGCTGAGCCAGAGCATCGCCTCGTGGGGCCTCACGTGCGGTGACAGACAGCGCGGTGACCTCGGATCCCAAGCGGTTTTTCCCCCCCCTTGGTAAGTCGGGCCTGTCCCTCTACAGCAGGGATATTCAAAAATAGGCACAACCTAGTCTGGGCACGATTTTTCGATTATCTTTAAGTTTTCGCCCAAAATCCGCCTGTAGGGGGACATGCCCGACCTAAGCCCAATGCCCGAGTCCGCTCGAAAAGCTTGGCCGCTCAGAAGAGGGGGGAACTTTGGATTCACCCCGAGGGGGCGAGTCGGACGCACCCCCCAGCGAGGACGGGCGCCCCCCTATCGTACATCCCAGGGCTGGGCCCACGATGTCTGGCCCTCTCTCGAAGACCCCGCGGAGCCTGGGCCCCCGGGGTCGACATGTCCCCTGCCCATTTGGCGAAAAAAACACGCACGAAACCGAAAAAAACACAGGGAATGGACGTCCGAGCGTTGGCGAGACACTGCACGGCGTGATCGCCGCACCGCCTGCCGGGGGCCAGGCCGTCCAGAGGGGGTCGGAGCAGAGATGGTCGGAGGATCGCGCCGCATCGCCGACGCACCGGCGATGCGGCTCGATGCGGCTCCCGAGCTTCGCCACGCCGACGGCGGCGATGAGTGGCCGACGTCGCCGACGCATCGCCGACACCTCGGCGATGATGCATCGGCGGTGCGGCGCGATCCTCCGACCCCATCTGCTCCGAGCCCCTCTCGGAGGCCTCCGGGGGGGGCCATCGACGGAGCCGCCGATCGCGCGCCCGAGCTGCCGCGGGCCATGGCGTTCCTGTGCACCGCGGCCGTGGACGCCCTCGTGCCGCCCTGCTTCCTCCTCGCAGAGGCGCCGCGCACCCGGACATCTCCACGAGCGGGAAGCGCATGTCAGCACATGAGGCGTTCCAAAACAAGGCCTTGCCTGCGAGGACCGGAGGAGTTGTCATCTCTTCCGCCGCGGAAGGCGGCGGAAGGGCGGCGGGAGGTCGGTGGAAGTAAAGCGAGGCCGCCTCCGCCGGAGGCGGAAATATAGAAAGGCCTCCAAGGGATGAAAACGTTTTTGGGTTCAGGGTTTCCGAAGTCCGCTATATGTTCCTAGGCCTTCGGACGATTTCGTGGGTTCTCGTCGGCTTCCCGGCCTCGGGGTGCTCTCCAGCAGCTGCGCCTCGCCGGGAACCTTCTGGGAGTGCCTGGATCGTCCCGAACGGCCGCCGGAGAGTTGAATTATGGGTCGAAAACCAAGGGGCAACACCAGGGGTGATGGGCTCAGGGGGGTGAGATGCATCGGCCCCCAATCACCCACTCCTCGCCTCTAGGAGCCCGATCGCCCCACCCCGCCAAGGACCGTGTGGAGTCGCTATCCGTGGCCCGCCACCCATTCATGTATCGCCGATTCGAGCTCGATGGTCTCCCCGCCCCCCCGAGCTGGGCCCCCTATGTGGCGATGTCGCGGTCGGCGATTCGGGTAAGCGAGCCCGATGTGTGCCAGATCTGGGGCCCTGGGGGAGCCCCATACCCTCGCATTCCCCGCCCGCGCCCCTGCAAACAGCGCCGACGTCGAGATGTGTCGCCCGCGCGCTAGCCACATCCACGGCCTCGCGGGCGGGGAAACCGGGCCGCGACCCCACGCATGCGCGGCGTTCTCGTCGCGGATGCCCACGCGCGGGACGCATCCGCGCGACCGCGCACCCGCGGGATCCCACGCCCCAGCGTCCAGGACGCGAGGGCGTGGAAGTGGAGATGTTTCGCCGCGCGTGGCATCTGAGGCGCCACGAGCGGGTCGAGGATCGAAGGTTTCGGGGGGGGGGGGAGGGGGGGGGGGCGGGGGCGGGGGGGACATGGGCTCCTCCCTCCGCCCCTCCTCCCCCTCCTCCTCCCTCCTCCTCCTCCTCCCTCCTCCTCCTCCCTCCTCCCTCCTCCTCCTCTCCTCCTCCTCCTCCTCCTCCTCCTCTCCTCCTCCTCCTCCTCCTCCTCCTCCTCCTCCTCCTCCTCCTCCTCCTCCTCCTCCTCCTCCTCCTCCTCCTCCCCTTTTACACACTCCTCCTGCATGTGCTGATCGTGCCATTTCCACCACTCCACGGCGCCCGCTCCACGATTCCCCACCAGTTTCACCCTTGACCAACTCAGGGAGCCCTGCCAGTACCCGACAGCGTTCCATGCCGGCTATGGGAACACTAGGTTTTTTTCAGGGCTCATGCGCTTCCCATTCCACCAGCCCCATCAGTACCACGCTTCCCCCCCCAGGGAGGCCGCGACGGACCGCGCGTGCTACGCGAACAGCAGGTTATTTGTCAGGGCCCGTACGCTTCCCTCTCCACCAGCCCCACCAGTACCACGCCCCCCCCTCCCAGGGAGACCTCGTCGAACCGCGCGGGCTACACGAACACCGGGCTATTGATCAGGGTTCGTGACCTTCCCACCCACTGGCTCCGCATGGCCCGCGCAGTCGGGAGGACCCTGGGGGAAGCAGCCGGGCGGGGCCGAGAGAGGGGCGCGGTCCCGAAGAGTGGCAGCACGGCTTTCGGATGGCCCGCGTGGTCCGGCGCGGCGCTCCTGTCAGGGCCAACGATACGGGAGGGATGTGCACGGGGGCGGCGCGTCGACCCCCAGTCGCCCATTGATCGCCGATAGAGGCCCGATAGCCCAAACCTGCCCAGGAAGGTGCGGGTTCAAGATAGGGGGGGATATCGCCGACCCAGCGGCGGCGTATCGCTGATTCCAGGTCGGTGCCCACTGTGTCGGTCCCCCCCAGATCGCTTTGGTTGGCCCAAGAGGGGGTCCAGCGAAAAGGGGGTGGTGCAATATACCTGGTGCACTAACTAGAGTCTTGTGATTGCACCAGGTTTGGGGCGTGCAGTGTGTATATAGATATATACATACATATAGTTGCATAGATGCTTATACGTACACATTTATACACATATAGATAGATAGATAGATAGATAGATAGATAGATAGATAGATCGATAGTTAGATAGATAGATAGATAGATAGATAGATAGATAGATATAGATAGATAGATAGATGGGTAGATATAGATATATATATATATAGTGATTGATATATCGATATGTAGATAGATAGATAGATAGATAGCTAGATAGATAGATATATAGAAATATATAGATATATAGATAGATATATAGATAGATATATATAGATAGATAGATAGATATACATATATAGATATACATAGATAGATATAGATATATATATATATATAGATAGATAGATAGATAGATAGGTATGTATACCAGTGCGCAGATGTATGGCTGGGCGTTCGCGGGCAATACACAAGTTGCAGCACAATGCAGCACAATTCTCCGGCGCAAGACATTCGCAACACAGTTGGCCCACATATATATATATATATGCATATACATATACATCTCTGTACATACATACACATATACATATATTTAGGTGTGTGTGTGTTGCGCCAGCCCCTTTCAGCTGGACCCCCTCTTGGGTGAACCGAAACCGTTGCCCCTCCTCCTGGAGGGGCGCGCGGCATTCGTGCTCGAGGCGGAGTGTTTGGAGGGGCACGGCCCCACCGGCGCAGCCGGCATGGATCTTCGGAATGCCCGCGCGGTCTGGCATGCCTCCCCCCTTGTCCTCCTCCGCCTCCTCCTCCTCCTCCTCCTCCTCTCCCCCTCCTCCTCCTCCTCCTCCTCCTCCTCCTCCTCCTCCTCCTCCTCCTCCTCCTCCTCCTCCTTTTTCCTCTCCTCCTCCTCCTCCTCCTCCTCCTCCTCCTCCTCCTCCTCCTCCTCCTCCTCCTCGCTCGCTCGCTCGCTCGCTCGCTCGCTCGCTCGCAGACTAAAGGCCCATGCAGTTCGCAGCCTCTTCTGGAATTAAAAAGGGGGAAGGAGACAAAAAGAGCACGACGCAGGCAGCAGCTGTTGTGACATCAGGGGTCCCTTACCAACACCTGCCAGCATTGAGAGCCTCTGGGCCACAGGTTACAACAGATACGGATCGAGAGGACCAAGAGCCTCCGCACCCACAGGAAGTTCAAATTCCCCCTCACACAACTGCCGTAACATACACCTGTCCCAAACATCGCAAAAGGAGAGGGCAATCAAGGTCGACACAGGAGCGGGCAACGTAACACTAATACACCCACAGTTGCCCTGAGACATGCAATGCACATGATCGCCCATGCACCTCCATCCTCCCTCACTCTCAACCCTCGGGCGGAGACTCGGCATCCACGATGCCACGATGCCGATCGGGTCCCACTCCGCGCCACCTGAGACAGCGCACCTCTCGAACCTGATAGCACTGGCGGCAGGGCTGGCAGCAACGGCATCAAGAAAGGGGAAGCTGTCAAACTCGAGCAGATGCCCAATTTTCTGCTCCGACAGGGTGGCCCATGGAACTCCGTGGGCCTGCGCAAACACCGCCAGTCTCAAGGCCCCTCTCATCACCACGTTTTCCTGCATGAGGCGATCACGCTGCCTAGAATTGGCAAAGGGTCTCCCCCAGGGAAACTCGGAATCTCTAAGAGCCCGTTCCGCTCTCACTCCGAACCTCGGGAGGAAAAAACAGCCCCCCGCAACGCGGCCCTGGGAAACTTTTTCAGTCCAATGGGCGGTCAGCCCCTCAGTCCACTGAGAGTGCGAGAAATGCTGAATGGCTATCTGCACTCCTCTCCGTGACAGAATCGTGGTGAGCACTTGGTGGAAATCGCCACTCAGCATCCCCTCACCAACGATCAAAAAACTGAAGCAAAGCTCTCAGCATGGGTCAGAGCAGCTGGCGCAACACAAACAGGGGCCTCGACAGCCACAGTAGGAGCATCCACAGCAACTCCTCTCCCAAGATCGAGCTTAAGTGCTAAGGGTGGGCCTGGCACTCGGTAGGCAGCTTTTCCCACAAAATGCTCACGCTTGCCCCCCTTGCGGTTATTCTTCTGAGTCAGCGCACTCTCGCGGATGCTCTGCTCGAGCTCCGCTTGGTCCACCGCACGTCCCAGACAGGCCCAAGCTTGACAGCATCCCACTTGCTGTTTAAGGTGTTTAAAGAGTCTCCCTCGAGTGTGGAATTCCGTTAAACAAATCTGACAAAGCGATCCGACCGCCCACAAGGACGGGTCTCGAGCATATTTGTGAAACTTGTTGCGATGGACCGCCAGCCCTCTGGCCGTACTGGAGGTAAAGCCGCACTCGTAGCAAAAGTAAACCCTCGGCGTTTCAGTTTGACTCGGGCCCTCAGGCCCAGCACCAGGGACCGTAACGCCTAAGTGGGCCGCCGAGTTTTGAAGCTCTCGAGCAAGCTGCATCTGGTGCTGGAGAAAGAGCTGTCTGCGCGCAGCTTCCGTAACCTTAGCAAGAAAGTGACGCCTGGCAGACCTGGCCAATTGAATCCAGTCGTCCGCCGACCCCGATTGGGGCACATCAAGCTTGTTGACCACACTATTCAGCCACTCCAAGTCTTGCCTCAAGATAGCGACCCACGAGTCTTGCACATCCCACAGACAGTCCAAGGCCACTCTTAGCCCAGCTGGGGCAGAACCCAGCACTCTGGGAAGATACCTGAGGCGCGCTATCCGCATCACCGTTCGGTGGTCAAGTCTATTAGCAGTTCGTAGAACAGACTTGTGAGGGATCCTGAGCTCAGCATTGGCAGCTAAGGGGAGGCCGAGAGCGGCACGGTAGGCCGCGGCTTGCGCGCAAGCAATGCGCGCATGCATCTTGTTGCTAACAGGCTCCCACACACAAACGTTATACCACAGCTTGGACAGAGCATACGCATCCGTGTACTTGACCTTCGTAGACGTGCTGAGAGCCTGCCGCTTTCCAAGCGCAACTTGTATCGGGCGCAGTTATCGACGCATCTGCGCAATGCGATGCGCCACTTCCACGTTGTGCCCTCCCCCCTCCAGCATCATCGTTCCCAACCCCTTGATCTGCTTGACGACGCTGACAGATATTCCATGCTCCTCCGAAACGATACTCACCATTCCCCTCTCCCTTGGAAAGTAGCTGTCGGACTCCCTTTGGGCACCTCCCCACAATAGCCAGAAGCAAAAAAGTCTTGCTCTCATTGAGCCGCAGTCCGTACCTGGCCACGGCCACAAAAACAATATCAACTAGCTTGGCGGCCTGCGCTGGAACTCTCCTCGCATCAGGTTCTGCCCCGACTGGGGTGAGATCATCCACAAAAGAGACGCTACAGGCCTGGTGCTGCCAGTCATTCTGAGCAGCGAAGTGCAGTGGTCTCTCTTGGGTCTTCCATGTCATGCCAGCAGCCTCCATCTCAGTCTCAATCTCATCGATGATGGGTTTGAACGCAACATTAAAGCCGTCCGCGGCAAGGATAGTCCCAGGACGGGCCCCAAGGGTCGGACGAACGAAGCTAAAGGCATTCCTCACCTTCCAGAACCCTCCCGCTTGAGACTCCCTCACTAGCTCCAGAAGGTGAGCATCGCCAATGGTTTGGTCCAAAATCGGGCAGCCTTCAAGGGCTTTGGCGGCCGAAAATAAGGCAGGTGGTAAAGGCGAGTCCTGCATAGCATCTAACAATTCTTGTTCCTCACCTGGGAGTCGTATTATGTACTGTTTGATAACACTATAAAACGCAGCGGTGAGGTCGAGGAAGAGCCCAATAGATGACACACCATCCCTACGCTGAGCGCGGAATCTGCTGCGAACAAAATGCGTAGCAACATCAGTGGACCTGCCCTTGAAACCTCCGCACTGAGTGTCATGAAGACACTGTCCTATAAATTGCCACGCTCTCTCTCTCTGACAAATTTGTGGTGCACCTTACTGATGGTGTTCCCCAGCAGTATACTTCGCTGGGTTTTAGCTTTACTTTGATCACCCTTCCCTTTGAAAAAACTCACCACCTGTCCCTCTTTGAACCCATGCGGTTCACGACCCCCAATCGCGGTTTTAACCAGGATCGGGTGGAAGGCTCTCGCAAGGCCCTCAGGTTCGATCAGGAACAAGTCCGTGTCGAGACCATCTGGCCCGCCCGCGGTCCCCCTCTTCAATTTACTCAGGGATCGACCCAACACTTGCCTAGGGATCACGTTTTCAATGCTGAGGGGGGTTTCATCAGATAAAACTGTGCCTCTGAGGTTATACAACTCAACCATTTGCTCTCTGGTAGCCGGCTGTGCTTTTTCGATCTCGCCAAAATGAAGTTGAAGATCGTCAGCGTCGTCCTGCGGCGAAAGCAATGGAACTCCCTCGGGAGTCGTCCTGAGAGGGAAGGCAAGGGGCTGCTTGTGGCGGCGGCCTCCGTGGAGCAACAGCTTGCCAGCTTGTCGCCACTCGGCCCGTGACACATTGGCTTCAATGCTCTCAGAAATGTTGACAGCTTGCTTTTCTAGATAATCGCTGTAGTCCCTATCTAAGAACTGCAGGAGGACCTCAAGAGATCCCTTAAGAAAACACCCAAGTTCCAACCCCCACTCCGCAACGTGCAAACGCTTCCATAGAAAGTCCCCAGCAGCTTTGTCGAGCCTCGTCCACATGGCGACGATATCATGCCACAACGGGGTTTCCCTGATCACATCATCATCGAGTCTTTCCCGGAGCTCGCCCTTTCTGACGCTGGAGGCCAGGAAAAAAGTCGCCCGACATTATCTTCAAGTCCGCCTTTTCAGGCGAACATACATCAGCGCTTTTTTGACGGCACGTCGAGCACGGATAAGCCAGAATGTGCCAACAGTCAGGTAGGGTTTGCGTGGCCTCAACGCCTCCTTTTTGAAAGCTCTCTTGGCAGCCTGCCGAACATACTCGCACGTGTCCTGAAGCTGCACATTCACGTCCACGTGCCACTCAGCAAGTTGAAAGTTGCGAATGGATTCTCTAGACAGGTCGCATGGCCCATCCAGGAGCATCTTGCCCCTGTCTAGGGCAGCAGCAGCACCAACACTTTTGACGGTCTCGCGTGTCCAGGCAAGCTTGCCAAGCACAGGGAAGTGATCATCGGCTCCCCTGATCAAGTCAATGTGATGTTCCACGGAGATGTCAGAGATGCTTTCAAAAACCTCCTCATCAGTAACAATAAAATCGATTCTGTGCTTAGTGCCAGCTTTATGTGACACGAATGTGAAGTCTTCCTCGGGGCCCAAGAACGTATTAGCAGCCTTCAAGCTGAAGTCGTTTAGCCATTCCGCAATTTTGAAGGCTCCCGCCGAGCTCTGGCCCCTCATCCCCTTGGTCCCCGCATAGGAGCAGTCCTGATCCCCCTCAAGATGGCAGTTGCCATCAATGAAGCAGAGGTTGGGAGGCCATCTCTCTGCTACCTGGCGCATATCATCCCAAAACTGCTTCCGTTCAGCCGCAGTGTTGCTCGCATGCAGGGCGTGCGCCACAATGATATTTAAATTCACAGCTGTCGCATCTAGTCTGCAGGCTAAAAGACGCGGTGAGGACCACATCACGCGAAGCTGCTGCACACTGAAGGTAAGAGGCACCCCTTTTGCAGCCCCATAAGGAGCCGAGACGTTGAGCCACAGCTCACAACCCAAAGAAAACTGATGGTGGCCCGAGGAGACACACACCCAATCTCCAGCCCTGCGGGTGCCTTTCTCATTCCTCCCTTCCTGGACCCCCACAATATGAATTCCTTTCCGATACATTTGCGATCTGAGGGCAGCTGCTCGCCTCGATCTGTTCCTTGCCTTTTTGCCGTGGCGGTGAGCCTGGCGAATCGATTGGGCGTTGAAGGACGCCACCTGAAACTCCACAGCAGCCGAGATCTTGCGCCGACTCTGTCCCTCGCCAGCACTCTCTGACTCGCACTCGGCTTTGCAAGAAGGCCTCACACCGCTCACAACCATCCTATCTTGTTCAAACGAAAACGCGGGGTAGGCATGCGCATCCGCTTGCCCCTCCGAGGCCCACTCCCAGAGTCTGGAGGTCCCAAAGCAGACGGCATCAACCCAAGCCGACGGAAGAGGCAGGGGTGCGGGTCCGACCGATCGCGCAGTTATCTTCGCGGCGTTGTCCGCAAGTACGTTCCAAGGGTGGCCGCAGTGGGCCTTCACGTGTTCGAGGGTAACCCCCGCCTCTTCTCGAACCATATCCCAGACCACCTGAACCAGCTGAGCTAGCTGACGATCCGAAGCTGGCAAACACCCCCCTTTGGCCGCTCTGATGGTGGTCAGACTGTCAGAGCTAATGATGATTGGGCACGGGGGCCTCTCAGCCAAAATCCAGAAAAGACAATACAAGATGCCTAAGCACTCAAGCGTAGTGCTCGTAGCACCATCAGGCTCAATGCTCATCGAGTTACTTGCTTTTAATTCTCCCAAAGTATCCCTTGATAAGCATGATCCCCACCCTTGTCAATGGTCATGACCACTGCCCATGCTCCCATCCCCTCCCCTATTCTGTAGAGCGAGCCGTCCGTGAAAAAGTGGATGGCGTCGGGGACCGTGTCCACAGGTAGCGGAGGGTAAGCCCTCAGCGCCACCTCTGCCTCGCACTCGAGTAGGCCCGTATCGCGAAGTTCTTCGAGCGGTAGTAACTGAAAACCTGTCCTTTCCTGAAGCACCAAGTCCCGAACCCTGGGCAGTGCTGCAAAACTCAAAGAGAAGACTCTAGGCGTGCTATGCTCGTTAGAACCTCGCTCATGGGTCCCGTGGCTGTGTGCTACTGCGTCTCCTGAGGGCCTCTCAGACGACCTGGCATCAGAAGTGGACCCCAAGGATGTCATGCCAGCTGCCGCGTCCGTGCCCCGAATTGTCTGGCCCTGCTGATCAGGGATCTGCTCGCACGAGTCATCGCACCTGTATTGGCAAAGCTTGGTTTCCCGACACGCTGCAGAAATGAAATCAGACGTTTTGAGAATAGACCTAGGAGCACAGATGGCCCCATCACCTTCTAACTTCCCCGAAAAGGTGGCACATGCACTATTTTGGACATAAGGCGGGTGCACAGAAGCATAGCGTGGACCCAAACTGGAGAGGGAGCCAGCCGACCCCGTCGGCCCCAAGAGGCCAGGCGAAATGCAAGTAACACTGTTTGGTGAAAGAGCGAACCTAACCCATTTGCCCTCACTTACTTGCTCAGCCTCACTCAGCCGCGCATCATCAGCTCGATCACGTGCCCCTGCTGCGCGATCAGCCCGCTGTAGATGCCGGCTTGGCTCATGATGCTCACGATGTTGCTTCAAGCTCCGCCCAAGCTCTGCATCTTGGGCGCTTTGCTGGGTGGTGACCTCCCCTCCAGCCTCCCTGAGGTAGCCACCGTCGTAGTCGCCGAAGAACTGCTGGCCCCAGTGCTCGTTGCCACTGCCTCGCACGCCTGATCTATCTTCTCCACCTCTCGCTTCAGGCACGCCTGATCTATCTTGTCGATCTCCCTCTTCACCTGTGACGGGTTGGTGGCCTCCACCTGGTCCGAGTGCACAGGGTGGGTGACCGACGGCGGCGCCTGAGCTAACAAGTATGGATCCTCGGGCTGTGTATCCATCATCTCCGTCGGGGTGATCGGCTCGACAGGCATCTCCACCGGGGGCGGTTTTACCATCAGGCCCGACACGAACGGCGTAGGCCTCTGACTGGCGACCATCTCCTCGTATCCAGTCCTCGCCTGCGACCCTGCTGGTTCCGTAGGCGTCAAAAGTGGCGAAGGCTGTCCAGCAGGGATTGGTGTTTCCGTGCCTCCTATCGGCGTGCCAGGAGCCGCCAGCACAGCTGCTGGCGTGCACGGTGCTGGCGTGCCCGCTCCTGGAGGCTGCTCTTGTACACGAAACCCCGCGGCTGCCGAGGTCTGCGCCTGCATCCATCCGATCACCGAGTTCAGCATCTTGTCCTGCTGCTCCTGCTTGGCACTCATCATCTTCAAGAACCCCAGTAGTTCCGCGGGCAGCTGAGATTGTTGGGGCTGTTGCGTCTGCATCTGCGGCTGCATCTGCTGCTGCTGCTGCTGCTGCATCTGACCAGGATGTGGTGCCCCCTGCTGGTGTGGCCCCGTCTGCATCTGCTGAATCATGCCAGGCTGAATCTGGCCATTCTGTATAACTCCCTGCATGCGTATCCCAGGCGGTACAGGCTGCTGCTGAGGATGAGCCTGCTGATGCTGCTGAGACTGCTTGTGCGGTGTTGTTCCGCTCACGAGCTTGCCAGCCGCCGATACTGTCATGAATGGCGGGATGGCGGCCTGGCCCTGCTCGTGCAAGTTGTAGTACTGGACTCCCTCGGGCCGCTGCTGCGCCTGCTGCCAGGGCTGCTGCGGTTGCTGCTGCTGCTGCTGATGAGGCTGTGGTCCACCATCTTCTGCCATTGGCTCGTCTACCTCCTCTGGCATCTCGTTCAGTTCGTTCAAGCAGCTCTCTAGCTGCGCTATCTCCATCTCGATCTCCTTTTGCTGATCTGCCAGCGACTGCATACGGCTCATCGTGTTGCTCAACTGGTCCTTGGCTTTGTCCAGCTTGAAGTTCACATCCCTTTTTTGATCCCGAATTGTATTCAAACTGTTCAGCGCCGACTTCAGCACCATCAACTCCATGTCGTGTCTGTCCGCATCTTCCCCTTTGTTCGCTTTCTTGGCCATGATGGCCAGGCTGGCCAGCTTCTCCATCTGGCTGTGTAGCTCCTTCTTGAAGCTCTGCACTTCGGTCTGTCGCGTCGGCGGGGTCCGATACGCCGAGTGCGTCCTCGCCGCCCTGTGAGGTATCGGGGGAAGCCGTCGTATGTAACTCTGCACCACTCCGTCTGGTTGCTTCCCTGCGCTCTGGCTTCGCGGCCTCTGTGGTCCCCAAGCCGCGGCACCTCTGGGCTGCTGCTGCTGGGCGCCCCTGGGCTGCTGGTGGCCGCCGTACATCTGGTTGTAGGTGACCCCGCACAGGCATCTGTTGTGCCAGTGCTTGACGTCGCGCCCGCAGCTGCACTTCCACGTGAACGCCATCTGGTTGCTGTGGTGGGCCAGTAGACGCTGCCTCGCCGCGTCCAGGGCCACGAGCAATCTCGTTTGGTGTCGTTTTTGTCTCTCCCGTCGGTGCCACGCCTCTTCGCGCGGCCTGCCAGTGTGAGAAGAAAAGACAACTATGTTGACACGTGGTGTCGCGGCGCTCTCTGAGCGCGCGCCTGGGGTCTGGCCTCTCAAAACAAGAGTTCGGTATCGGGTGTGTCCTGCGGGGTGCTCAGGCCAAACCCTCTCCTCCTCCTCCTCCTCCTCCCTTCTCCTCCTCCTCCTCCTCCTCCTCCTCCTCCTCCTCCTCCTCCTCCTCCTCCTCCTCCCCTCCTCCTCCTCCTCCTCCCTCCTCCTCCTCCTCCTCCCTCCTCCTCCTCTTCCTCCTCTTCCTCTCTTCCTCCTCCTCCTCCTCCTCCTCCTCCTCCTCCTCCTCCTCCTCCTCCTCCTCCTCCTCCTCCTCCTCCCCCTCAGCCACGCGCAGAGGGGGGTGGGGGGACGGGGGGGGAAGCTTCCTAGAAGCACCCCTGCTTCTTAGAAGGCGCGGGCCTTGTCTGTAGATGTGAGGCCGGCGCCTTCTAAGAAGCAGCTTCCTTCTGAGAAGCCCTCCCCCCCTCCCTCCACCACCCTTGTGCGCACCGCCAACCCCCCTCCTTCGAGTTCAGGCGGGCCGGGGAGGGGCACGGCCCTCGAGAGATCACGCGGCGTTCACATGGCCCGCGCGTATGCTGGCGCGGCCCTGGAGGGGGAGGCGGGGCTGGTGGGGAAGGGTGATAGCCTGACTTCGTTCGGGTCTGCGCGGATTTCTTGGATCGGCCCTGGGGCTGCCCTGGCGCCGGAGCGCGCCAGGAGGGGGGGGAGCACCGCTCCAAGAAATCCGCGCGGACCTTAGAGAAATCATGTTAGTGCAGTTGTTTTTGTTCCTATAGATGTGGGAGGGGCGCGATCGTCGCGTGTCAGTGCATGCAGGTGGGGAGAGGGAGGGGGGCAGACGGAAATTGGTAGAGCGGGAATGGCACGGAGGAAGCGCAGGCAGGAGGCAGGATGGAGAGGAGGAGGAAAGAAGGAGGAGGATGAGGAGGACGAGAAAAGAGAGAGGAGGATGCTCTGGGAAAGCATGAACCCAATTCAGGTTGTGCAAGAGAAAAACTATCCCGGCAAAGCAATCTAATAGCGATGTGTATAAGCATATCTGGAAGCATTCCCCTTAAGATTCAGGTGAGAATCCAGTTGTAGAGTTCTGCTGTTCTCGCAGTCGCAGTCGCATTCGCAATGACAGTCGCAGTGGCAATGGCCTTAGGATCCAATGGAATCCTAAGGATTCCTAGGGAGTCCTAAGGCATCCTTCGGCATCCTTAGGAATCCATAGGAAACCTTAGGAATCCTTAGGAATCCTTAGGAATCCTGATTCCTAGGGATTCCTAAGGATTCCTAGGGAATCCTAAGGATTCCGAAGGATTCGCCTGCATCGGCCTCAGCCTCAGCCTGCCTCAGCCTCAGCCTGCCTCAGCCTCAGCCTCAGCCTGTCTCAGCCTCAGCCTGCCTCAGCATTAGCCTCAGCCTCAGCCTCAGCCTGCCTCGGCTTGCTTCGGCCTCAGCCTCAGCCTGCCTCGGCCTCAGCCTCAGCCTCAGCCTGCCTCAGCCTCAGCCTCAGCCTGCCTCAGCCTCAGCCTGCAGCCTCAGCCTCAGCCTCAGCCTGCCTCAGCCGCAGCTTGCCTCAGCCTCAGCCACAGCCTTCCTCAGCCTCAGCCTCAGCCTCAGCCTGCCTCAGCCAGCCTCAGCCTCAGCCTGCCTCGGCCTCAGCCTCAGCCTCAGCCTGCAGCCTCAGCCTCTCAGCCTCAGCGTCAGCCTCAGCCAGCCTCATCCTCAGCCTCAGCCTCAGCCTGCAGCCTCAGCCTCAGCCTGCAGCCTCAGCCTGCAGCCTCAGCCTTGCCTCAGCCTCAGCCACTGCCTCAGCCTCAGCCTCAGCATGCTCAGCTTCAGCCTCAGCCTGCCTCGGCTTGCCTCAGCCTCAGCCTGCCTCAGCCTCAGCCTCCTCAGCCTCAGCCTCAGCCTCAGCCTCAGCCTGCCTCAGCCTCAGCCTCAGCCTGCCTCAGCCTCAGCCTGCCTCAGCCTCAGCCTCAGCTGCCTGCCTCGGCCTCAGCCTCAGCCTGCCTCAGCCTCAGCCTGCCTCAGCCTCAGCCTCAGCCTGCCTCAGCCTCAGCCTCAGCCTCTCAGCCTTCAGCCTCGGCCTCAGCCTCAGCCTGCCTCAGCCTCAGCCTGCATCAGCCTCAGCCTCAGCCTCAGCCTGCCTCAGCCTCAGCCTGCCTCAGCCTCAGCCTCAGCCTGCCTCAGGCCTCAGCCAGCCTCAGCCTCAGCCTCAGCCTCAGCCTGCCTCAGCGTCAGCCTCTCAGCCTCAGCCTGCATCAGCCTCAGCCTGCCTCAGGAATGGTGTTCTGGGACCCCGAAGAACACGAAGTGGCCTACAGTTGGCTCCAGGCATTCAAAATGTGGCCTGGGAATGGTGGTCTGGGAACCCGAAGAACACGAAGTGGCCTACAGTTGGCGCCAGGCATTCAAAATGTGGCCTGGGAATGGTGTTCTGGGAACCCGAAGAACACGAAGTGGCCTACAATTGGCGCCAGGCATTCAAAATGTGGCCTGGGTATGGTGTTCTGGGAACACGAAGAACACGAAGTGGCTTACAGTTGGCTCCGGGCATTCAAAATGTGGCCTGGGAGTTGTGTTCTGGGAACACGAAGAACACGAAGTGGCCTACAGTTGGCTCCGGGCATTCAAAATGTGGCCTGGGAATGGTGTTCTGGGAATGGATGCCTAAGGATTCCGAAGAATCCCTAAGGATTCCTAAGGATTCCTGGGGCTGCACTTTTGTCCGGCTTCTTGTCCGGATCCCGCCCAGACCCCCCTGGGGCGTCAAGATGCTCTCTTTGGATCCCACTAGAAACCTATCAGCAAAAGCTGTGAGGTAAAAACAGACGGGAGCTTTTTGACACTCTTCAGACCCTTCGGAGGCCCTACTGGGCCCCGGGCCTCCAAAAATCGAGTAAGGATAAGCAGCTGGTCCTGGGGAA
>CAUYUJ010014376.1:367930-370430 GCA_963575745.1 Prorocentrum cordatum | reverse complement strand
GCCCCCAGAGACTGAAAACGGCCAACAAAAACTTCCCGTCGTGATTTTGTCGCGGCGCGAGCATGCCTGGGCCAGGGGCCAGGACCACTTCTAGCAACATCCGATCTTCTTTTTCGCACTCCCTGCTGGACGTACCCGTGCTGACACTGGTGCGGGTGGCGTGCCTCGTGGCCGTAATCCGGTCCAGCACCAGTGGCGGGGCAAGGCCCCTCGTGCTGGCGGTCGCTTACCCGGCCTTCCGGATCTCCACGCTGGGGTACACGTGTTACATTCGAGGAAGAGAAATCAGCATGAGCATCACGGTCGGGGGCTTTGGCGTACAGTCGAAGCGCATAGCACGGAGGAGCAAGTTCGAACTGTGAACCTTGCATCCTTGCCCCTGCGGCACATCTGTCAGGAGGGAAAGAAACACACAGACACAATTAATCGTCGACTCCCAGGAAAATATGCAGAAATATGGGAAGTGGTGGGGAAGACAAAAACCCAGAAAATATGGGAAAATATGGGGAATAGTTTTATTTGTGTGTATTTATTTGTGTGTCCTGGGGCCCCTTTAACCTTGCATCCTTGCCCCTGCGGCACATCTGGCGCCTGGCGCCACCTCGGCCAGGATGGGGGTGTGTTGGGATACCTTGCGCCCTTCGGCCTTCGGCCGCGCCCGGATCGACGCGCGGCGACATGGCCTCCCAAGGCCTCGCACCCGTCCCGCGAGTTCTCATCAAGCGCGTTGACTGTACACCTTAGGCGATGCTTAAGAAAACCTAAGTTTTCGTCCAGAGTCTCGATTATTCTTAACTTTTCAATGTAAATCCCAAGATTTTGATAGAAGTTCTGGGTTTTATTCCATTTCTGAGACTATGAATTTCTTAACCCATGATTACTTAAGCATTTCGCAGGGTGTAGCGCGCCGCTCCGCCGGCTCTGGCCCACCGCGCTTCGGCGCGACACGCCATCCGTTTCCCAGTGCCCAGGCGTCCACGTCCTGAGCCGTTCCAAGTCCGAACCTCCCGCCCCGCGGAGGGAAGCGGAGCGACACGCGGTCCGCTCGCAGAGGATGGCGTGTCGCCGGGGCCGCCGCGGCGACACGCTGAGCAGAAGTGCCCGACCGTCAGCATGAACTTTCGAAGCTCCGACAATTCACGCCATGCCTCTGTTTCTTCCTCGATGTGTTCTTCCAGATCTCCGCCGATACAAGTTGTTCAATCCCGGCGCTTGTCCTCGATTGGGCCCCAGGGACGTCAAAGACGGATCTGGGCCCCAGATCCGTCTTTGACGTCCCAGATTCTGGGGCGCGAAATTCTGGGGCGCGAAATTGCCCCAGATTCTGGGGCGCGACATTGCCCCCAGAGAAGGGGTCGGTACCTCTGGGGCCGCGGATTGAGCCAACCACATCGGAGGATGTCTGGGCTCGGGCAGTGCCACGCGGGGTCATCACCTTAAGGGGGCCACTGGTTCCCGCTGGAAGCTCCGAGGTTCCTGGATATGGAGTCAGGAGGGGAGCCAACACGCAGGCCAGATTGGCGTCCGACTCCCAGGAGAAGATATGAAAATCCGTAAGGGCTTCGCCCCATGCCGCCGGCCCCCTGTCTCGGAGAATGGGAGGTGCAAGAGAAAATTCATGAGGTCTGGGCGCCGCCGTGAAGCAGTGTCGGGGTTTGTTTTTTCTGACCCTGACCCTACGGATCTGCGTGAGGGGTGCCACCGAATTTCAGAAATGTCGCAAATCCCTTATGTTTTTTGGACCCTGACCCTACGGATCTGCGTGAGGGATGCCGCCAAAGTGTAGAAATGTGGCAAATCCCCTGTGCTTTCGGACCCTGACCCTGTTGATCCGCGTGAGGGGTGCCACCGAATTTCAGAAATGTTGAGAATCCCTTGAGTTTTCGGACCCTGACCCCGCCGATCTGCGTGAGGGGTGTTGGCAAATTTCAAACATGTGGCAAATCCCATGTGTTTTTGGACCCTGACCCCGCCGATCTGCGTGAGGGGGGCCACCGAATGTCAGAAATGTGGCAAATCCTTTTTATGTTTTTGGAACCTGACCCCGCAAATCTGCGTGAGGGGTGCCACCGAATTTCAGAAATGTGGCAAATCCCATGTGTTTTTGGACCCTGACCCCATCGATCTGCATGAGGGGTGTTGGCAAATTTCAAAAATGTAGCAAATCCCGTGTGTTTTTGGAACCTGACCCCGCCGATCTGCGTGAGGGGTGTAAATTTTTACCCACCTCAGCAATTCAAAGCACACGCTCAGGGCGTGCTAAACCTGCCCGTTTGGGCCTCCCCCCCCTCGCGCGGTCCATCAACAAGGAACAGTAAGCAGCAAGAAGCAGAATTGTAACAGTGGAAACTGGAGCTGCAACTGGCACAGGAAACTGCAAAGCTTCGGCCTACAGCCTGGTGGCCCCACAAGGGGGCCGGCGGATATGGGAAGTGGGGGAGAGACGAAAACCCGGGAACTATGGGACAAATATTGGGGATCTTGTGCTTTGTGTGCATTT
>CAUYUJ010014376.1:347930-362930 GCA_963575745.1 Prorocentrum cordatum | reverse complement strand
CGCTTCGTGGCCCCAATGGAAGTTCCACCGAAGGCCCCTGCGGCAGGGTTCGCATGGAGTACCCGCACCCGATTCGGCCCACTCCTCACACGTTTCGCAGCCCCATAGGGAACTCCACCGAAGGCCCCGGCGGCAAGGTCCGCATTGCGTACCCGCATCCGATTCGGCACACGCCCCACGCGTTCCACCGAAAACACCAACGGCAGGTTCCGTATGGAGCACCCACACCCGATGCGGCACACCCGCACACCACTCACACGGTTTGTGGCTTCAAAGGAAGCTTTATCCAAGGCCCCAGCGGCAGGGTCGCACCTTCACCCGACTCGGCACACCTCTCACACGTTTCGTGGCCCCGAAGGGACCTCCACCGAAGGCCCCAGCGGCAGGATTCGCATTGCGTACCCGTGCCCTATTCGGCACACCCTTCACACGCTTCGTGGCCCCATAGGGAACTCCTCCGAGGGCCCCAGCGACAGGGTCCGTATGGCGCACCTGCAGCAGATCCGGTCGGCACATCCCTCACACGCTTCGCGGTCCCATAGGAAGCTCTACCGAAGGCCCCAACGGCAGGATCCGCATGGTGACCCGCACCCGTTCGACACACCCCTCACACGTTTCGTGGACCAATGGAGAGCTCCACCGGAAGCCCCAAAGGCAGGGTCTGCAAAGCGCACGCGCACCCGATTCGGTACACTCCTCACACGTCTCGTGGCCCCGAAGGGACCTCCGCCGAAGGCCCCAGCGGCAGGGTCTGCAAGGCGTACCCGCACCCGACTCGGCACACCCCTCACACGTTTCGCGGCCCCATGGGGAGCTTCACCGAAGGCCCCAGCGGCAGGGTCCGCGCGACGCCCCCGCACCCGATTCGGTACACTCCTCACACGTCTCGTGGCCCCGAAGGGACCTCCGCCGAAGGCCCCAGCGGCAGGGCCCGCAGGCCGTGCACGCACGAGATTCGGCACACCTCTCAGTCCGATAAGGAGCTCCACCGAAGGCTCCAGCGGCAGGGTCCGCATGGCGTACCCGCACCCGATCTGGCACACCTCACGAACGTTTCGCGGCCCTAGTGAGCTTCACCGAAGGCCCCAGCGGCAGTATCCGCATGGCGCAGCCGCCCCCGACTTGGCACACCCCTCACACGCCTCGTTTCCAGGAGGGAGCTCCACCGAGGGTGACAGCGGCAGGGCCCGCATGGCGCACACTCCTGATTCGGCACGCACCCCTCAGGCGCTTCGTGGCCCCATCAGGAGCTTCGTGGTCTTGTAAGGAGGTCAAGCGAAGGTCCCAGCGGCTTGGCCGCAGTTTCGTGGCCCCGAAGAGAGCTTTATCCAAGGCCCCAGCGGCAAGGTCGCACCCGCACCCGATTCGGCCCACCCCTCACGCGTTTCGTGGCCCCGAAGGGACCTCTACCGAAGGCCCCAGCGGCAGAGTCTGCAGGGCATGCCCGCACCCTATTCGGCACACCCTTCACACGCTTCGCGGCCCCATTGGGAGCTCCAGCGAAGGCCCCAGCGGAAGGCCCCAGCGGCAGGGTCCGCATGGAGCACCCGCATCCGAGTCGGCTCACCCTTCACACGCTTCGTGGCCCCATAGGAAGCTCCGTCCAAGGCCCGAGTGGCAGGTTCCGCATGGCGCACCCGCCCCATGCCGGCACACCCCATTACTTGTCACCCCTTGATGTTTCTCTCTTGCCTCGCGGTAGCCGCAGCTTCATATGGTTGGGCCTTTCGCAAGGACAATTTCCAGATGAGGTCCCCGGCAGTCTCGGCCCTTTTTCCAGGGCCCGCTTTTCATGCAGAGTAGTACAGCATGGATGCAAAAATGAAGTTCTCAATAACCAGCATCCGCCGAACATAGATAGACTTCCAGATACCTGTTAGCGAGGATCGTTGAGCCTCTTCCTCATCCTCCTACACCTACCTCTTCCGCATAAGCCCTACCCCCCCCCCTTTTGTCCAAGACGCGCATGCCACCTGGGCTGGGGTGGACTCCTCAGACTCCTCCGATTCATATTCCTCCTCCTTCGCCTTCTCTTCCTCCTCCTCCTCATTATTTTCCTCCTGATGGCGAATCATGATGAGATTAGAAATAAACCTTTCAGGATATATCCGTACAGGATTTCGAGTCTTACGCACCACGCAAAGGGAGGTGGCCACCATAAGAAATCAAGCAGATCCAACAATCTGATACGACTCTAGACGGAAGTGCAAGCTGTAGTGCACGGGGTGTTGCCTTTCTTCCTTCTCCTCCATTCCTTTTGCTTGTATAATTCTGCCTGTCGCACCCCGAGGCCGATCGAAAAGGCGGGCTGTGCGTTTTGCTTGAGACTTCCGCACCACTTATGACCCTGAAGCTTAAGAATTGGCAACAGCTTCACGGATGGAGGGCGGGTGGTTTTCAAAATGCGGTTCTCGTTTGAGCGCCCCGCACTTTCGCTATAACATATCGCAAGAGCTTCAGGGATTGAGGGCGGGCGGTTTTCAAAATGTGGTTCTCGCCTTAGCGGTGCGCACACTCGATTCTAAAAATAGCCAGAGTCTCACTGATTGAGGGCGGGCCGTTTTCAACGTCTGCCGCTCTGGCTCTAGATGGGCAATCCAGCTGCCCGCGGCAAACCCCGCCAGCGTGCTTGCGCAACAGCGCAGCAGGAACGAGGCTGAGTGTAGGAACGGCGCAATTCCGACAAGTAGTCTGGATTGGGGCGGGTCGTGATCCCGACCTCGTCTTCGTCCGCGCGGCAGTGAGGATGAGGAGGAGGAGGAGGAGGAGGAGGAGGAGGAGGAGGGGGAGGGGGAGGGGGAGGGGGAGAGGGAGATAATGAGGATGAGGCGGAAGAGGTTTCTTGGGACCTTTGGGGGGCTTCCTGGGGGCCTTCTGGGAGCTTCCTGAAAGCTTGTTGGGGGCATCATGGGGGCCTCATGGGGCCTCTTGGGGGCTCCTGGGGCCTCTTGGGCCGTCTTGGGGCCCTCTTAGGAGCCCCCTGGGCGATGTGTGGGTCCTCTTGGGCCGACTTCGGGCACTCGTGGGGGCTTCTGCCCAAGAGCGGGGATCAATGGGTTGCAGGCCCCAGGATGGCCCCAAGGCAATCCCAAGAGGCCCCAAGGTAGCCTTAGGGCGGCCCCAGATGGTCCAAGACAACACGCAAGAGGCCCCTGCAAGGTCCCAGAAGCCAAAAACCTTCAAACAGCAATGGGTGATCAATGATGTTGTCTGTTTGTGGACAAGATGCCTCCAAGATCGCTCAGGGTAGCTTCAAGCGGAGCCCTGAAGAACTCCACGAGGGCTCTCATCCCCCCCAAGAGCGCCCCAGGAATGCCCCGAGAGGGCCCAAGAATGGCAACAGAGTTGGGATAAATGGGTGTCAGGCCCCCAGTGGCCCCGCAATAGCTTCAAGGAGGCCCAAGACTGCCCAAGACAGCCCCCAAGAGGCCCCCGGGAGGCCCCCAGCCCAGAAGACCCCTAGAGACTGCCCAGAGAGCCCGGGGTGTTGCCCCAAGATGCTCCGACAGCCGGCGGGGCTTGGCATAATATAACATGCGTACCTGTCTCTATATCTCTTTCTATGTGTATATATATATATATATATATATGTGCTGGGCTGCCTTCTCGTGCCTTGATGCTGCCTTCTCGTGCTGCTGGGCTTCGACTGTGAGACTTGGGCGGGGGCATGTTGTTTCAAGCGCGCCCTTCGATATATTCAGCGACTGCTTCTCCTCCACGCGAGCTCCACGACGCTGTCTGCAGAAACTACTGCCACCTGGCGAGTCCCCAATCGCCACGAGCACACAAGCAGGTAGCAACGATGATACAAGATGGGCCGGCGGAGTGTGCGGAGCGGTTGGATTTCGGCAGGCCCCTTGCGGGCCCTCGCTGTGTTAGCCGGCGAGACAAGATGACGACGTTCGAGGTGCATGTATCAATGCATGCTCGGAGCGGCCTTTCGCATTCCGTTGGTCGATTCCACACAACCCTCCTGGGGACACGTGACGCAACACCAGCGAAACGTGCTCCCAGCGCTAGGCCCACGCGCGTGACAGCTCCTAGGACTTGTAAAGTCACAAGTGAGATGAGCGAAATGCGCCCCCAGGGCTGCGAGAGCTTCGTTTCGGCGCACCCCTCAAGCATTTGTTTTTCTGCAATCGTCCTCAAACGCGTGAAAATACTAGTGAGCAACGCTCTCATGGCTACGACACTGCCATTTCGGCACACCCCTCACGCATGTCCTGCTCCACACTCTACTGGCATAGGTGAAAATCAAACTGATCTGCGCTCCGAGGCCATTCGACCCCCTACGGGACGTCAACATGACCCCAAGAAACGTTGCAACGATTGGTATCGACCCTCGTCGAGGCAGCATCCCTAACACTCACTGATTGCAAATCTGCGTGCAAACTTCTCCTTGGGGGCTCGCCGTGACTCCCGCTGCGCGGGCTCAATAAAGCTATCCACAACCTTACTTGGCATAGGCGGCTCGAGAGATTCGAATGAGCCTGAATCTGGCCCCACAGGGCCTCCACAGGACACGAGAACACGAGGTAGCCTAAGAATCCTAAGGGAGCCCCTGGGCAGCCCAAGACGGCCCCGCGACGGCCCCAAGAGGCCCCCCAGACGGCCACGAAGGCCCCAAGGGAGCCCAAAGACGGCCCAAGAGGGCCCCAAGATATTACAAGAGGGCCCCGAAGGACCTCCTATATTGCCCCTCGGGAGCCCACGACAGCCCCGGAGTACCGAAATCTGGTATTCGTTGCAGTCTTCCTCTCTTTTTGTTGTTCTCCCTTCCCCCTCCTGCTGAGCTCTGTTTATTCCCAACCCTCCTTGGTTGGGTATACGTTTTGAATAGAGCAGTGTGGTCGCGTCCTTCCTCCTCCCGCCTCCCGCCTCTTTCCTGCCTCTTCCTGTCTTGCCCGCGGAGGGCTGCGATCTGTGAAACTGTCGCCATTTTCGAGGCCTGCTTGGGGGCCCGACACAGTGAGGGCCACGGGCAGATTCAAATTAGACCTCGCCATCCCTGGGGGGCTGCGATCTGTGAAACTGTCGCCATTTTCGAGCCCTGCTGGGGGGCCCAGCACAGTGAGGGCCACGCGCGGATTCAAATTAGACCTCGCCATCCCTGGGGGGCTGCGATCTGCGAAACTGTCGCCATTTTCGAGGCCTGCTGGGGGGCCCAGCACAGTGAGGGCCACGGGCAGATTCAAATTAGACCTCGCCATCCCTGGGGGGCTGCGATCTGCGAAACTGTCGCCATTTTCGAGGCCTGCTGGGGGGCCCAGCACAGTGAGGGCCACGGGCAGATTCAAATTAGACCTCGACATCCCTGGGGGGCTGCGATCTGTGAAACTGTCGCCATTTTCGAGGCCTGCTGGGGGGCCCAGCACAGTGAGGGCCACGGGCAGATTCAAATTAGACCTCGCCATCCCTGGGGGGCTGCGATCTGTGAAACTGTCGCCATTTTCGAGCCCTGCTGGGGGGCCCAGCACAGTGAGGGCCACGGGCGGATCCAAATTAGACCTCGCCATCCCTGGGGGGCTGCGATCTGTGAAACTGTCGCCACTTTTCGAGGCCTGCTGGGGGGCCCAGCACTGTGAGGGCCACGGGCGGACCCAAATTAGACCTCGCCATCCCTGGGGGGCTGCGATCTGTGAAACTGTCGCCACTTTCGAGGCCTGCTGGGGGGCCCAGCACAGTGAGGGCCACGGGCAGATTCAAATTAGACCTCGCCATCCCTGGGGGGCTGCGATCTGTGAAACTGTCGCCACTTTCGAGGCCTGCTGGTGGGCCCAGCACAGTGAGGGCCACAGGCAGATTCAAATTAGACTTCGCCATTCCTGGGGGGCTGCGATCTGTGAAACTGTCGCCACTTTCGAGGCCTGTGGGGGGCCCAGCACAGTGAGGGCCACGGGCGGATTCAAGTTAGATCTCGCCATCCCTGGGGGGGGCTGCGATCTGTGAAACTGTTGCCACATTCGAGGCCTGCTGGGGGGCCCAGCACAGTGAGGGCCACGGGCAGATTCAAATGAGACCTCGCCATCCCTGGGGGGGTGCGATCTGTGAAACTGTCGCCACTTTCGAGGCCTGCTGGGGGGCCCAGCACAGTGACGCCACGGGCAGATTCAAATGAGACCTCGCCATCCCTGGGGGGCTGCGATCTGTGAAACTGTCGCCATTTTCGAGGCCTGCTGGGGGGCCCAGCACAGTGAGGGCCACGCGCGGATTCAAATTAGACCTCGCCATCTCTGGGGGGGTTGCGATCTGTGAAACTGTCGCCACTTTCGAGGCCTGCTGGGGGGCCCTGCACAGTTACGCCACGGGCAGATTCAAACGAGACCTCTCCATCCCTTGGGGGCTGCGATCTGTGAAACTGTCGCCACTTTCGAGGCCTGCTGGGGGGCCCAGCGCAGTGACGCCACGGGCAGATTCAAATGAGACCTCGCCATCCCCTGGAGGCTGCGATCTGTGAAACTGTCGCCACTTTCGAGGCCTGCTGGGGGGCCCAGCACAGTGACGCCACGCGCGGACCCAACTTAGACCTCGCTATCCCTGCGGGGCTGCGATCTGTGAAACTGTCGCCACTTTCGAGGCCTGCTGTGATCACCATTTTCGAAGTGGCTAGGAGTGCCCAGGAATTGTAACTCATCAGTTTTATCAAACCCTTTTCCTGTAGCCAGTGTCCTGCGAGTCTCCCGAATTCGGGCTGCAGACATATGCAACCCTCGCTCCGTCATCTCCCCCTTATAACGCATCCTAAACTATTTGCGCCCCGCTTTTGCGCAGGGGTTGGGTACGTCGCCAGGGTAATTTTCGGCGGATGCTGGCCATTCAGAATGAAATGTATACTCGAAACCGGCCCTGGGTACGGTCCCAGGGGCTGGCGAGGGCCCCCATAGAGGCCGAAAACGACCGAACACACTCCGCCGTCCTTCTTGGACGGCGCGAGGCATGTCTGGGGCGGCACCGGCATCGCTTCGCCCCCCACAGAGACTGCACGCGCCCCAGGCATCACCGAGCGCGCTCCACTGCTCGCAAAGCGCCTGCTCGCAAACGTCCGAACAAGCATGGAACTAGTGGCCTCGACGTCATGGGTCGTGACTCCCCCGCGGCGGCTCCGGGCCATCTGCAGGTGGCCACCCTGCGAGTCGTGAAGCGCGCTTGTCCAGGGCAGGCGGCGACGAGGCGGCGCTCGAGGCGCCCGCGGCGCACGGCGCGCGAGCGGGCCCCCCGCGCGAGCGGCGGCAGCTCTCCGGCGGCGCGGACGGCTCGCCGCGCGGGGGGGGGGCGTGCCTCCGAGCGCGCCGGCGGGCGGCCGCAGGCCCAGGCGGAGCGGGGCGGGCAGACGGCCCAGCTGGCCGCGCCTGCGCGAGCCCGGGCGGCAGCGGCCGCCGGCCGCAGGCCAGGAAGGCTCGGCATCGTTTCACTCCGTGTCACCGATCCCCCTCCCCGGGCCCCAGGCATCGGGCGTCTCGAAGAGATCGAGACGGAGGCTTTTCTCAGCTCTGGTCCTCTCGGGGCCCGCCCTCCCCGGGCCTCGGGGCCGTCCAGGAACGACTCGGGACGAAAAACCGGTCCCGGGAAAGTGGTCGGTTGGTCGGGGGCCCGCGTCTCGAGAACATCGAGACGTCGGACGTCTTGGGCCCATCCCTTCGAGACCCTGACCACCCCAGTTGGGGATGCACCCCTCGAAACCCGAAGGGGACGGCCCGTATCCCCATCTAGGGGGGTAAATCGGCCAGCGGGGCCCAGGCCACGCCGCTGGCGATGGGGCTCGGTGACACAATGCTCAGATGGCGGAGCAGCCCGGGCCCGCACGGCCAGGGCGCCCTGCGGCGCTGGTCGCCGGCTGCGGGCCCGGGGCAGACCCTGAGATCTTGGCGTTCAGTCGGGCGCGTCCCTCTACAGGGGGAATAGTCAAAAATAGCCAAGAAATAGTCTAGGGACGATTTTGTGACTATTGTTGCGCATTTGGGGGGATATTGTTTCAGTGCGTTTTATTATTTTTCGCCCAAGTATGGGGGGACACGCCCGACTTCATCCTGGCGCTGCAGTGCTTGTCGAGCCGGGCGTGCTTTCGTCTTGTGTTTGGGCCTTGGGGCCTTCGCAGATCCATGCGGCTCGAAGGACCCAGACATCCGACGTCTCGATGTTCTCGGGGCGCGGGCCCCGACCAACCGACCACTTCCCCGGGACCGGCTTTTCCTCCCGAGTCGTTTTTTTGGACGGCCCCGAGGCCCGGCGAGGGCCCCGAGAGGACCCAAACTGAGAAATACCCTTCGTCTCGAGATGTTCGAGACGCCCGATGCCTGGGGATCCCCACGACGCAGGAAGCTGGGGTCCAGGGCTCCGGGCGTGACGTCTGCTCCGCTGTTGCACTCTCGTGCGCCCCACGTCGGGTCCTCCGGGGGGGGGGGGCCGCGGGGCGAGCGGGAGGCCCCCGAGGGGGCGAGGCGGAGCCCGGCAGGCGGCGCGCGCCGCGCTCTCTGCGCCACGTGCGGGCCGCCCGCGCGCGAGGCCGCGGCGCGTCCGCGCCCGCGCGCCGCGCGCCGCGCGGGCCGGCGCGGGGAGGCGCTTCCCGCGGAGGCCCCCGGCGCCGCGAGGTGTTGCACGGCGTGGGCCCGCGGAGCCTCCGGAGCCTCCGAGCCTGGCGCTGCCCAGGGTAAAAATTATCCTGGCGAAGGACCCAACCATATGCAATTGTGAATAACGCTTTGTGGTTGCCGCTTTCGGTGGGGCTCCTTATGGGGCCACGAAAGGCGTGCCACGAAACGCTGTCCTGGGCGTACGGGACGCATGAGGGCGGTAGCATTGGGGCCTTCGGTGGAGCTCCATATGGGGCCACGAAACGTGTGAGGGGTGTGCCGAAATGGGTGCGGTGCCGCCATGCGCCCGCAGCCACTGGGGCCTTCGGTGGAGCTCCCTATGGGGCCACGAAACGTGTGAGGGGTGTGCCGAAATGGGTGCCGTGCCGCCATGCGCCCGCAGCCACTGGGGCCCTCGGTGGAGCTCCCTATGGGGCCACGAAACGTGTGAGGGGTGTGCCGAAATGGGTGCGGTGCCGCCATGCGCCCGCAGCCACTGGGGCCCTCGGTGGAGCTCCCTATGGGGCCACGAAACGTGTGAGCGGTGGAGCTCCCTATGGGGCCACGAAACGTATGAGGGGTGTGCCGAAATGGGCGCGGTGCCGCCATGCGCCCGCAGCCACTGGGGCCCTCGGTGGGGCTCCCTATGGGGCCACGAAACGTGTGAGGGGTGTGCCGAAATGGGTGCGGTGACGAGGGAGGGGGCAGCGGGAGGAAGGAAGGAGTGAACGCGGGGCGCTGTCTCTTCAAAACGAGGACCCAACACCACAGGATGGTTGGGAAAAAATCGAGACGGAGGTCTTTTCGCAGTTCTGGTCCTCTCGGGGCCCTCGTGGAGCAGACATCACTCCCAGAGCCCTGGACCCCAGCTTCCTGCGTCGTCCCCATCTCGAACATATCGAGACGATGGGTATTTCTCAGTTTTGGTCCTCTCGGGGCCCTCGCCGGGCCTCGGGGCCGTCCAAAAACGACTCGGGATGAAAAACCGGTCCCGGGGAAGTGGTCGGTTGGTCGGGGGCCCGCGTCTCGAAAGAATCGAGACGTCGGATGTTTGGGCGCAATGTTTTCACAACGAGCGCGTTTTCGCTCGGTTCTGGGCCCCAGGACCCTCACGGACAGGTTTGGCCTGGAGAATGATGCGAAAATCTGGGGTCCAGGGCTCCGGGCGTGAGTTTTCGCGATGTTGCGTGTCGTTCGACGTCAGATCTGAGGGAACCCCTTCCTGGAGACTGGGTCTCCATCCTCTGTGCAGTTTTTGACGTCCCCGTGGCCCGGCGAGGGCCCCCCGAGGGGCCGACAAATGTCAAGCAGAACACGTCCTGTTTTTTTCCTGGCCCGAGGGGGTCTGGGTTCCCAGATCGGCGGCGGCGCGCACGGCCACGCCAGGGCACGACCCGCTGGTCGTCGAGGGGCGGGGCGGGGCGGACGGGGAGGGCTCCCGAGGTATCGGCGCAGGTCGTGGGCGGGAAGCATGTCTGTATGGCCTCGAAGAGTCTTTAGTGTTGATGCCCCCTACTCGTCGTCCTCCCTCCTCCTCCACCACCTCCACCTCCTCCTCGTCCTCATCCTGCCCCTCCTCCTTCTCCTCCTTCTCCTCATCATCATCCTGCTCCTCCCCCTCCTCCTCGTCCTCTTCCTGCTCCTCCTCGTGGTCGTCCTCGTCCTCGTTGTCGTCGTCGTCTTCGCGGCGGAACTAACTGTCCCTCTATTATTAAATTGGCTGGACAATGTTGGGGGGCTCTCTCTGCCAGGGAATGATCCATTGTGGGTTACCCTACACGCGAGAGGATCAGTAAGCATCTTCTCATGAGGATTCGAATCAGTGGATGTCGTTGTAGTTGTGGTTGCAATCGTGATTGGGGTCGTGAGTGTAGTTGTGATTGTAGTCGTAAGCGTAGTCGCGGTTGTAGTCGTAATCGTAGTCGTAGTGTTCGTCGTCGTATCGCCATCCTTGTTCACGTGTCTCCTTGTCTTCTCTGTGTTGCCTCTTCTGTTCTCTCTGCTCCACCTTGCTCCTGCCTCCTCCATCATCTCCCTGCTCCTCATCATCCATACCTCCCTCCCCTGATCCTTTATTGCTCTTTCCTCTCTCCTCTATCTTCCTTCTGCCTCCTCCCTCCTTCATTCAAGCTCCTCCCACCTGCCTCCTCCGTCATCCCACCCGCCAGCCCTCCTCCCCGTTCCCTCGCCTCTTCTCACTTGCTCCCCTTGCACACCCCCTCCTCCTTCTCTGCGTTCCTTTTCCCCCCATCGCTCCTCTTTCTCTCTCTCTCTCTCTCTCTCTCTCTCTCTGGCTGTTTTTCGTTATTATGTTTCTCTAAAGTTGTCTCTCTCTCTCTCTCTCCATTGTTCCGTCTCTCTCTCTCTCTCTCCCTTGATGTGTATATATGGACCGATTCCTGACACCTTTGCGTACCTCCGTCCTTCTCCCTCCCCCAGTCGGCGTTTTCTGGCCTGTCTCTTCCGTCCTCCCCCCGCCTGCCACCATCCGCGTTCCCTGTCCCTCGCCCGTTCCACGCACACTCGGGCACAGCCAAGGCAGATCGGATATGGGTCCCCTCGATCGTCGAGTCATCTTACCCTCGCACGCGTCTTGATACGCTGGAAGCCCTGTGGCGAAGGCATTCCACGAAATGCAGGAAGCATGGCACGTAACACGAAGGCAACGTGCGCTTACCTAATGGGTACCACGTGCACGCACACCACAGCCCCACGAACTGTGCACGTCGGCTGCGCACACATACCATTCACATCCATGACCTGCCACGTAAGGCTATGCACAATACATGTGCGCATTGGGTGTGCCCCCACATGCGCGCATGTGGCATGTACACCCGACATATGTCGAACATGGCTTCGGTACATGTACAACACCATGAGCACAAATCTATTACGCGCCACGTGCACATGCTCTGCTCATGCTGCATGGACCACAGAAAACTTACAGCACGCAGAGTGCAAAGCAGATCTTAAATTCCAAATGGAGTATGCAGGCTGCGTGTGCGTTGTCCGATGTTGGATCTTATGGAACCGATCTCGGCTTCCAGAGAGGGCCCCAGGGGCCCAAACAGGGAGCGAAAGCTGGGAGCGCCTTGGGCCAGGACCACTTGTGGCAACAACCGACGCCCTCAGAGTCCCAGAAATTCTGGGGCACTTACGCGCGCTGGTCCTACAGTGGAGGCCCATGCCAAGAAACACCCTGCTTGCCTCCAGGGTGCCCTGGAGTTCCCACACCAAAAATCAATGGACGTCCTGGGGCCTCAGGGTTGGGTTTCTTGTGAAAAGTTTTTTGTGGACTGGCCTCCACTGTATGTCCTAACTGGCCTGCCGCGCCAGGTGGTGCGGTGTGCCCGTGGACCGCCTCACGCAGGAGACCCGGCGCGCACTGCAGCCTTGAGCTCTTTCCTGCGACACGGCGCCAAGACCACCGCGAGATCACGTGGCCAAGCCTGCGGCCACGTCAAGGCAGTCAAAGTGAGGGGCCCAGACATCGGGCGTCTCGAAATTATCCCAGTGCGACCCTACCTAGGAGTTGGAGCCTCTAGGGAAGCAACATTAGTAGGAGCGGAAAACGCCGTCCTCATCCTTCTCCTCATCGTCGCAGCTGTAGCCGTAGCAGTAGCAGTAGCAGTAGTAGTAGTAGTAGTAGTAGTAGTAGTAGTAGTAGTAGTAGTATTAGTAGTAGTAGTAGTAGTAGCAGTAGTAGTAGTAGTAGTAGTATTAGTAGTAGTAGTAGTAGTAACAGTAGTAACAGTAGTAACAGTAGTAACAGTAGTAACAGTAGTAACAGTAGTAACAGTAGTAACAGTAGTAGCAGTAGCAACGGTAGTAACAGTAGACGTAGTAGTAGGCGTAGTAGTAGTAGTAGCAGTAGTAGTAGTAGTAGTAGTAGTAGTAGTAGTAGTAGTAGTAGTAGTAGTAAGTAGTAGTAGTAGTAGTAGTAGTAGTAGTAGTAGTAGTAGTAGTAGTAGTAGTAGTAGTAGTAGTAGTAGTAGTAGTAGTAGTAGTAGTAGTAGTAGTAGTAGTAGTAGTAGTAGTAGTAGTAGTAGTAGTAGTAGTAGTAGTAGTAGTAGTAGTAGTAGTGTAGTGGTAGTAGTAGTAGTAGTAGTAGTAGCGCCAGAACCGCCGATGCCACGCCGTGGATGCTGTGCTGCGCTATGCTATGCTCTGCTCTGCTCTGCTCTGCTCTGGCATGCTATGCTATGCTATGCTATGCTATGCTATGCTATGCTATGCTATGCTGCGCAATGCTATGCTGGGCTAGGCTAGGCTAGGCTAGGTTATGCTATGCTATGCTGCGCTATGCTATGCTGCGCTATTCTATTATATGCTATTCTATGTTTTTGCTTTGCCTTCGCTTTTGCCTTCACGTTTGCCGTTGCTTTTGCTTTTGCTTGGCACCCATGGAGCGCAACTGGGGGAACCGCGCGTTTGCTGTTACCTTTGCTGTTGCTTTTGGTTGGCTCCCAGGGGACTGGGGGAACCGCCCGGGGCGCTTTCCACTGCCCGGCCCCTTTAAGCTAAAGCGTCAGAACCCTTCTAGGCAGAGCCTAGGTAGGGAAAAATCGAGACGGAGGTTTTTCTCAGTTTTTGGCCTCTCGGGGCCCTCGCCGGGCCTCGGGGCCGTCAAAAAACGACTCGGGATGAAAAACCGGTCCTGGGGAAGTGGTCGGGAGGTCGGGGCCCGTGTCTCGAAAAAAATCGAGACGTCAGATGTCTGGGGGTGTTGCCCGAAGAGGGCCATCTTTTCCCTGAGCGTGCGTTCATGGTTCAGGATGGTCCGCTTCCGGGACGGACACCGGGGATGGACATTGGGGATGGACGTTTGGGATGGACATTGGGGACGGACGTTGGGGATGAACACGCGCACTCGCACCGCTTGCACGCACACTCTCTTATCCTTAACCTTGGAGGACCTGAATTTATCGTCAATGTAATTCTGCACCATCGAACCTCGAATTGAGGCGCCAGCCCTCACATAGATCCGAGCCCAGCAGTTTCCCCGCGCCCACGCGGTGGGATTGATGAGGACAGCTTAGTCGCCCAGGCATCGCGCATTGTTGGGTGGTGTAAGTGAGCCAGTGCGTCTTTTGCTATTTTTGCATGCCGTGTTTGTTACCCCGTATTGTTTTCAGGCGCCAGCCCGCGGCCTTTTGGTCTTCGTTCTCGCGGGCGACGGTTTGGAACGAACCGGGTTGTTTGGGGGATGGCGTCGTGTCCGTTGTTTGCATATTTTTGTGCACAAGCGGCGTTCAAAGCAAGAACGACATGTTGCTCACGTCCGGCCCTCTCCTCCAATGCCGCCATCTGTTCGTGACGAGGTCGCCCCGGGATCTCGACCCATTCCCACGGGGCGTTGTTTCTCGTTCATTCTCCTTCTCCTGCCCCTCCTCCCCCTCCTCCTCCCCCTCCTCCCTGGCATCCTCCTTCTCCTTCCCCTCCTTGTCCTCCTCCTCCTCCTCCTCGTCGTCCTCCTCCTCTTCTAGTTTGCGCCACTCGGGCCAGACGGCCCCTGGAGGCCGAAGGTTGTGTTTACCGCCCGGGTCGGGTCCAATGGCAAGCTGGGCGCTGCCGCAGCATCGTTTAAGTTTCCGCTCGAGATCGCGGTCGGTTCCGTCCGAGCGACCTCTACGGGGGGAAACGTTAGGGGGGGATAGTAGGCTCAGGGGGGGGGGGGGGAGCGACGTATCGACCCCCCCATCGCCCATTGATCGTCGCCGATGGGGTCCGAGAACCCGCCCCTGCCCAGGACGGTGCTGGCTCGCTATCAGGGGGGCCACTCGCCGATGCTTCGCCGAGTCCAGGCCACGTGCCCCCGCCTGAGCATGTCACCCCCTGACGCTGCCACGGAACGGGAAGTGCCTGCGGGCGCCCCGGTAAGATGCTTGGGCACCTGCGGGCAGCCCAGGAAAGGGGGAGGAGGAGGAGGAGGAGGAGGAGGAGGAGGAGAGGGAAGAAGAGGAAGGAGGAGGAGGAGGAGGAGGAGGAGGAGGAGGAGGAGGAGGAGAGGAGGAGGAAGGGGACTGCGGAAGAGGAAAAAGATTGAGGAAGAGAAGGAAGATGAGGAAGAAGAGGAGACTGAGGAAGGAAGAGGAGGAAGGCTTAGGAAAGAGGAGGAGGAGGAGAGCAGGAGGAGGAGGAGGAGAGGAGGAGAGGAGAGAGGAGGAGGGGGAGGAGGAGGGAGCGCAGGAGCAGGAAGGAGGGCAGGAGGACGAGAACGAGGCGGTGAGCTGCAGTGCCGGCCTGGAGACCCGGACCCCCAGAAGTCCCCAGGAGCCCCCGACGAGGCGGACGCCCCCGCGCCGGAGGTCCCCCCGAGGTGGCCTCCGGAGGCCCACCGATCGGCAGAAGGCCTCGGAGGTGGGCCTGCTTACCATCACCACCGCCATAAGTTGGAGGGGGAGGGGGTCCTCCTCCTCCTCCTCCTCCT
>CAUYUJ010014376.1:332930-342930 GCA_963575745.1 Prorocentrum cordatum | reverse complement strand
AGTGGGCTTCAAGTCCGCCAGACTGCCCTGAGCCCGAGTGGGTCGCGGGCCCAACATGGAGCAACTAGGCGGGCTGGCAACCTACCTGCAAGTGCCTTGCAGGTGGGTTTCAACCACCTTGCGCATGAGGCATGTCACAGCGATCACTGCAGCAGAGATTGTTGTTGCGATTTTTTTTAAAGGGGATTTTGCCTGGCTTCGTGCCGCGGGACCCTCAGAGATCGATCTGGCTCCAGATGGGGTCTAGGGTTCCGGTCGTGATTTTTCGCATGTTCTTGCAAAGTCAGATCTGAGGGGAGGGGGCGCAGACATGGATTTCATGGCGTGCGGATTATAACGACGGGCCCCGCTGCCAGACAGAAGCGGCGCGCTCCGTCGCCAAAGCGGCGCACCGACCTCCCTCTTCGGGTGGTGGTCCTCCCGTTCCGTGGATCTGGCGCCCGCGCGCCAGATCCACGGGTCCGTAATCCACGCCAGCAGTTGCCCGATACTGATGATTTGAGCGGCTGCTGGCCAGTGCCGCCGATCCGGGGCGCTCGTGCCCCCAGGGGGGGGGCGCCCGGGGGGGGGGGGGGGTCCTGAGTGGGGCCCTGGCCACAGTCCCTGGGACCCTCCCCCCCATCCTTGGGCAGGGCAAGCCGATAGTAAAATGGGCCCCCTGGGGGTGCGGGGGGGAGATTGGTACACGGCCCGCCCCCCCCCCTCTCCCCCCCTTCCCGGGCAGAGCCACCACAGCATCACCCCCGGCAAAGCGGAGCTGAGGCTCGGGCTCTTTTTCACCGAGCGCGTTCCACTACTCGCAAAGCGTCTCTACTCGCAAACGTCCGAACACACACGTGTCTTCCGATTCCGCAGAAGAGCGCACATCCGCCGCAGCAGATTCGGGCCATTTGCGAGTAGCTACTTTGCGAGCGGTGGAACGCGCCTGTCGAAGTCCTTTTATAAACTCGCACGCCGGATCGGCGGACCTCCGCCCGCGCGCTCACCGGCAGAACTCTCTTCGGCCGCCCTCGCGGTCGCGGACCTCCTGCGGGGCCGCAGGGCGCGTCCTGGGCCTCCGGCCGGCCTTCCCGCCTCGCGCGGGGGGGGGTCACAAGGGCGCGGCGCTCGCGGGCAGGGGAGGAGGGCGAGGGGGGGGCGGAGGAGAAGGAGGAGAAGGGGGGGGGAGGAGGTTCGAGGATCGAGGATCAGTGAATTGGGACTGGTCCCAGCTGGTTGGGATTGTCCCCAGCAGGTTGGGAGTGGTCCCAGCTGGTCGGGATTGGTCCCAGCTGGTTGGGATTTGTCCCAGCTGGAGGGTTGGAAGAGGAAGCGCTCTAAACCACTAACGCCCTGAAGGGCTGGTGGGACTAGCTCGGTCCCCATCGACCGCAGCCCACTCAAGGGTGCGAGAAAAGAAAAAGAGGCGGGACACCCACGGCAGCCGCAGAGGAGCGGACAGATGCCCACCTGGAGGGGCAAACAGCGAGCGGAGCGAGCACAACGGAAAACCAAACGCAGGCACATTTGCACACACACACACACACACACACACACACACACACACACACACTTGTTTTTGTTGTTTCCGTCGGCGGCGAGGCAGAGGTAAGTTGCACCAGCGGTCAAGTAGTTCGGGGCGACCGAAGAGCGAATTGCCCAGCATGCAAGAGGAGAGACACACAAGCACGTACACACACACACACACACATTCGCACGCACAAACACACACACACACACACACACACACGTACACACACACACACACACACACACACACACACGCAAGCACAAACACAAGCACACAAACACACAAGAAGACATACTGTAATATACGGAGGCCGGCTGATGCACTTCGTGATCTCGGCGTCCGGGGCAGGCGTTGTCGGGCCCCCAGGGCCGCCGAACAAAAAAAACAATGGAAAAGCAGCCTCGGCGGGGATTTATTGGCGAGCTCCAGCGCTCACGGCGTGAAGGAGGAGGAGGAGGAGGACGGAGGAGGAGGAGGAGGAGGAGGAGGAGGAGGAGGAGGAGGAGGAGGGAGGAGGAGGAGGACTCCCCCCACACCCCCAGTCGATCCAGAGCACGTGCGAGAACCAGCGCCGATCCGATCCGCCCGACCACGGGGGACTTGGGACCAGGGCGGGTGTTCGCACCTGGGGCCCCAAACGGCCTGGACCAAGGGAGGGAACCCACCCGAACCCGACAGCTGGCGTTCACCCAACGGCCCTGTGCGTTTACTGAGCAACCCTGCCCTGTTCGATTCCTTCTGCGGGGTGCGTCGCCTGAACGGCTTCGCGTGTCGGGGTGATTCATCATGAGGGTGGATTTTCTGGTCTCTACCGGAGGAGAGGGCGGGGGTCAGCTGAAGTCGGATCCGATAACCAAGTTCTTGCTTCAAGGACCGCCACCGCGCCAGCTCAAAGCACTCTGCGCACCGATCCTCCCGCAGAAGCCGAGCGTGTGCCGTACCATGCGGCGGCTCGCTTCCCCCTGGTGGGGGGCCGCGCTGGCACCGGTCAGGAAAATAGAGCAGTAGGAGAAGGAGGAGACGGGGGAAAGAAGGAGAGAGGGGCGGTCGAAGAACAGAAAACGGCACAAACATGAACTGTTGGCGCCCCGCGCGGGATGTCTTGCAAAAGCTGATGTTCATGCCGTTTTTCTCTTCATAGAGAGGGAGGAGGCGTGGGAAAGCAGGAGAGAGGGGAAGGTGGAGTGCTCAGGCTTCGGGCTGCGCACGGACCTCGCCGCCCCCCCCCGCCCCCGGCAGTCCCTGCTGGCCTCCGTAGGCCGCCCGAGCAGTCTGGGGCGGTCCCCAGGAGTCCGGCGCCACCGTCGCCGCACGGGCTGAGGCGTTGAGCCCGCCCTGGGCTGCTCGGGGGGTCTGTCGAGGCAGGCTGGGGCCAACCTGGGGGCGGCGGCCGTCTGTCCGCCACCCGCGGCCCCACCAAGGTGGGGGGGGGGCCAGGTTCCGCAATGAGCCATCGAGGGCCACAGGGCGGGACCTCTCGGGCCGCGGCCGTCAGCAGACAGCCACAGAAACGCATGGGTGCGAGCAGCCCCTCTGGAGGCGGAGACAGCCGGCGCGATGGCTTCACGACGCGAGGGGGCCAGGGGAGGCCTGGTCGGGCGGGACCAGGACCAGGAGAACTCGTTCCAGAGCGCTCTCGGACGATCTCAACACGCTCCGGAGCGCTCGGAAGCGGCCGCGGTGCCCGAGACGTCCTGCAGGCGCGCCGCATTTCAAAGATCCTCGATGTGTCCCAGTCCGATGTCGTCCCGGTCCTGGCTTCCTCTGATCGGCGTCGTCGTCTTCCCTCCCCCTTGCTCACCCGCCGCGCCCCCGCCGGGGCCGGAGCGGGGAGGCCGTGCGGCGAGCGCGCGCTGGCATGTCGGGGCCGAACCGCCCGGTCCGGCGGCTTAGCGCCGGCAGGGTGCCGAGGGAGGACGAGGACCGCGGTGTTCGACCAGACGTAAGAGTGACCTCTCGCCGGAGTGACCTTTGGTGCAGGCCCAATGGGGTCCCCCGATCGCCGAGGCGGCAGCGGCGTCTTGCGCGCTCACGTTTGGCCCCCTCACGGGCCCCAGAAAGCCGCGCACCAGAGGTCACTCTTACACAGGGTTATGATGCTCCAACCTACTTTAGCTTTGATCACCAGAAAGAATATCGGCCGCCAAAAAAAGTACCGAAACTCAAGGGTTTTCACGTGTCGGGCCCTGGGAGACACTCGCCCGACACTGTCTCGACACTGTTTCGACACTCTTTTGACACCTTGCCGGGTGCTCGAGATTATTTCTGGGATGCGGTCCTTGAGTAGGATGGGAACCACATAGGCCCAGGGCCACTCTTGCGTGCAGTCGAGGTGTAAGAGGGACGACATAAGCAGAAGTTGTCTGAGGTCTGCGCGGGCCTCCCGGGTCGGCGCGGGGCCCCCCCGTGGCGCCGCCGCCCCTGGCGCGCTCCGCGCGCGCCAGGGATGGGGGGGGTCCCAGCGCCGACTCCTGGAAATCCGCACGGACCTCCAACAAGAATGTATGGGTGTTTTTTTTGTTTTCCCCGCGCAGTGCTTACGATCGGGTTTTCGTGTTTTCGGTTGCCACGGAATCGGGATGGGTCCGGAGAGGTTTCCCCACGTTGCCGCCCGTTGCCGCCTCGTTGCCGCCTCGTGCGCAGGGTGGGCCAGGTGAGGTTTCGCCACGTTGCCGCCAGTTGTTGTTTCGTTGCTGCCTCTAGCTTGCTCCGCGTATACTACACCACATAACTTACACCACTTAGTTTGCACCACATAGCTTACTCGGCCATTATGCACTAAGTTATTGTTTGGGGTCCACGCTGGCAAACATTTGATCTTCTAGAGGAGGAGGAGGACTAGAGGAGGAGGACTAGAGGAGGAGGACTAGAGGAGGAGGAGGTGGAGGAGGAGGTGGAGGAGGAGGAAGAGGAGGAGATGGCAAGCAGGGGCCCCCTGCGCACGCGTCGGGCGCCGCCGGCCACGCACTCTGGCCCCGGGGAAGGTGCCCCCGCGGGCTGAGCGCCAGGTGGCCCACCCTCGGACAGTATGGGTACCCGCGCTGGGTGGTGAATTCGGGCGGGCGTCCCGCCTGCGGCCAGCCCTATGATTGTGGAGGGAAGGAAGAAAGAAAGGAAGGAAGGAAGGGAGGAGGAAGAGGAGGTAGGAGGTGGATGGGAGGTAGGAGGAGGTAGGAGAAGGAGGGAGGAGGAAGAGGAGGAGGAGGAGCCAGGATGCGGTGCGGAGCCTGGGGGTGGATCCTGATCGTGGACCCGGCGCCCTCTCGAGCGCCAGCCCGCAGCTGCGCAGGAAGCCCCTGAGCAGGCAGCAGCCGCACGAGGAGGACGAGGAGGTAGGGAGGGAGGGACAGGGGCCCAGGAGGGAAGGGGACCATGAGGAGGAGAGAGGAGGAGGAGGCGGAAGAGGAGGAGGACCCTGAGATCCTGGCGTCGCAATTCTCGCCACGCCGGGCGTTCCCGCCAGGTTTCGGGCCCCGGGACCATTCACGGCTCGATCCCGCTCGGAAACTGCAGCAGAAAGATGGGGTTAAGGACTCCAGCTGCGATTTCCCGCGATGTTGCAAGTTCCTCGAAACACCGGATCTCAGGGGGGGCAGCCAGAGGTTCGGTGATCGAGGTATCTTGGTCCCCATGGGGGCATCTGAGGAATGGCAGGAGGGCATAGAAGGATGAGAAGGAGGAGGAGGAGGAGCAGGAGGAGGAGGAGGTTCGAAGAGGATGAGGAGAAGGTTCGAGGAGGAGGAGGAGGAGGAGGAGGAAGAAAAGGAGTAGGATGGGAAGGAGGTGGAGGTTGGAGGATCGAGGCGTTTCATCCTTTTGGGGTCTGCTGAGGGGGACAGCGCCGCTGAAGAGCATGCGCAGGCGGCACCTGCGGCCCTGGCCCAGGTGCCGGTGCCGCGCCTGCAGCGGCAAGACCTGAACTTGAGGCGGCAGTTGAGCCGTTGCCGCCGCTTCACCAGGGCACGGAGCGTGGCGTGCTCCCCGATCGTGGATGGTGGGAGCGCCTCCCACGGGCCGCGGTCGTCCGCAGCGGCACCCCAGGCTGAGTGCAGGTGCCGGGTCGGCTCCAGGGCGCGTTCGTGACTGCCCGCCTCAGCATTCATCGTCGATCCCCCGGAAAGGATGGGAAGATATGGGAAGTGTGGGGGGGGGAAGACGTGAACCCCAGAAATATGGTAAAAAATGTGGGCTCTTGGGATTTGTGTCTACTTCTTGGTGTGTCCCAGGGCCCCTTCACGAAGGCAGCGCGCCCGCACAGAGCGCGGGGCGGAGCAAGCGGAGCCCACCAGCAGCCCTCATGGTCCTGACGTGTGAGTTCCCCTATTACCAGACATGATCGGGGGGCCCTCGTCGGGCCTCGGGACCGTCAAACAACGATTCTGGACATGTCTGGGAAGGGAAGACGGGGGATGCGGAGGCGGCGGGGGCGGCGGCACGCAAGGGGAAGGCAGGGGTGGGGAGGGGGTGGGGCGAGGGAGCAGAGATGCGCAAGGGGAGCCCGAGAAGGAGGAGGGGGATGAGAGGGAGGAGGGGGAGGAGGGGGGGAGGAGGAGGAGGAGGAGGAGGAGGAGGAGGAGGAGGAGGAGGAGGAGGAGGAGGAGGAGGAGCAGCAGCAGCAGCAGCAGCAGCACCAGCAGCAGGCACGGGCGGACGGAGGAGAGCCTCCCCCATCTGCCTCGCGCTCCTCTGTCCTCCTCCCTCGCCTCCTGCCCTCGGTCGAGGCCACGGCCTCCGGCGCGACGCCTTTGACGGGCACGCGCGGGCTCCGTTCCGGGGCGCGCGCGACAGCGGGCGCTCGCTCGCTCGCTCGCCGCCGAGGCCGCCTCGCCAAAGGTTCCGCGCGGCGCGCCCTCGGCTGCGCGTGCTCAGCGCTGCGGGTGCTGGTCTGTCGCAGTCGTGCCCGCCTCTGCGGGCCCTCATCCTTCTGAGCATCTACCTTCTCCTCTCACCACCTTCTCCCCCCCCCCCCGTGCTCCGCCTCCTCCTCCGCCTCCTCCTCCTTCTGCCCCCCCTCCTCCTTCTGCCCGCCCCCACCATCCTCCAATTTATCCCCCTCCTCCGCCTCCTCCTAATCCTCCGCCTCCGCATCCTCCTCCTCCCCCTCCACTCATCGTCAGCATCATGATCACATCACCGTCATCGTGATCATCCTTTCTCCTCTGCCCCCTTCTTGGGGGGAGCAGCCGCATCAGCTGGGGATGGGGTATCGACCGAGGTGGCCTCCCTGTACTTTGCGGGGCCGACGGGGGTCGGCAAGTCGGAGTTGTGCAAGGCCCCCTTCAATTGGGGGGGAGGGTCTTGCCTTCATTTGTCGGCGAGGAAGCATGAGAGGAGGCGCAGCAGGAGGAGAAGATGCTATCTCATATCTTCCATCTCCATACTCTCCCCATCCTCCCTACCCACCCGCCTGGCGGAAGGAGCAGGACCAGGACCTGTTTTGGGTTGCAAGCACATCTCACGGACACACTGATTTCCTGGGCTTGCTTGGACGTGAAGACGGCTTTTGATTGCATGGACCATGGCGTCTTCAATGTGGCGTTGTGGTACCGCAGCGCTCATTCCCCGACGATCATGGGCATCATGAGTGAGTGGTCCTAGGTCGAGGCGCGTATGAATCTCCTAGGGCGCCGCCTCACATAATATGGCAGGTTCGTGCACGGCATATACACGAGGGAGTGGGCACACCGGGCGTATATTATCAATAGACATGGAGTTTCAATGATGTGATTATGTGACGGGCTGGCACCTACAAGGATTGGATACGATTGTGGAGCATGAGAGGGGTCCCGAAGCGCTATCCGTTGCGTCTTCTCGTGGTCGGGGATGGTCCGCCGGGAAAGCACCGCTTGGCCTGCTGGTCACCACGGGGGGGGGGCCAGGCTGGCCCCTGGGGAGAGCTTCTAGCATGAGAGTTCGGTGGGAGAGGCGAGGAGTCATGCGCGACTTCCCCATCCAACGCAGCGACTTCCTGGAATGGCGGAAGAGCTCCAGCATCCACGAAAAGAAATCGGACGCGCGAGACTCAGCATCAGCGGCGGTTGCCTATAGCATGCAGCGCGCGGAAGGACGGCATTGGGCACAAGAGCATGTGTTTTTCGGTCGGGCGCCCATGCTAGAAAAGTTACCAGCGCTGGGAGCATGGACCGCAATGTTCAGCTGATAGTTGATGGAAGGGCTGGCATGTTACTGGACAGTTGCTGCAAGGCTTGCGGGGCTGGGCAATTTGATGGCACCCGCACGGTCAAACCAATGTGTTGGCGGAGTGCACCTTATTGCTAGCAGACCAAGGCCAGCACGAAGAAGAGAATTATGCCGATTCCAGCGACACCACGCGTGCGATTCATCCACAACCGAGCATTGCAAGCGCATCACAAAGTAACCTGGAGAGAGGTTCACATGTGTACTGGCATGGGGCGGCAACTGCTGACGTTTAGCACGACTCTGTGTCCTGAGAATTCCTCTAACTCCCTCGCGCAGGATCCGGAAGTAGCTTGGGAAGGACACAGGCGCCAAGAAAGGCACCAGGAAGCCAGAAGACTAGTTGCGAGGACCGCACGGTCCGCGTGCGTGGCACGTGTCAGGGAGGCATCTAAAACACATGGGCAAGCACATGTGCTAGCAAGACTCCGCCCTCTGATTTCGCGGATGCTGATTTTCAAAGTACCAACCAATCGTTCGGCAGTTTGGTGTACGCTACGCGGTTAGACCTTGACCGAGCCGAAGGAACGCCCAGCGAAAACGCATATATTGCTTTTCGCTGACAACGAGCAGAAGCCCGTAAGATTCTAGGATACGCCAGTTGCCAAGTACCAGTAGGACAGGTGATGGGATTGATGTCTCTGCTTCTCTGCAGTTCAATGGCATTTACCAACGCGCTGTGTAAACGGGCCTCCCTGCACACACGCTCGGACAAGCCAACTTTCGATCGCATGGCCAACAGGCTTTACAGATTGCACGCGCTAGGTTGGCGAACGCCTAGGCCATCTGAGGGTCTGAGGATCCTACGCAGCGGATGCCAAAGAGATGCAGCAAGGCAGGTCATGCACGTGCCCTCCTCGACCGTGGGCAAGATGTCGTGTTGGAGCAAACTGCACGGTACGCACTCTAGTTGAACCCTACGAGCGCGAACATTGTGATCCAAATATTGAGCCAAGCGCAGCAGCTTCCGCATTCGTAGGCTTGTTCGGAGAAAGTGAGAGGACAAGCCGATGCGAGCTTGGGCACGCAGGAAGGATATACATTCGGACGTACGTCACAGTGGCCCAACTCGGGACGAGTGCCTCAGATCGGGCGCTTGTGCGGCTGGCTCGCGGATTAGTGCAGTGACCCAGGTCACCAGCGATCTGGACGTCACAACGGAATGGGTAATAACAGGAGGACCAGAGGGAAGGGGGAGGAGGAGGAGGAGGAACAGCAGCAGCAGAGAGCAGACAGGGAGAACCAGCAGCAAAGGACTGCTACAAGAGAGCGAGACGGGGAGAGCGGAGGAGAAAGGGGAGAGTGCGGTTCCCGTTCAGAACCAGTACACTTGCATAGAAAATCGTCCTTCTCTTACTCCTCCTCTCTCTGCGTCTGCCCCTCCAGGAGGGGCATTGGAATCGCGCGAGTTCGTTCGACTTCCCTCCGGGCGAATTGCCTTACCCCGTCCGCGGCCGCCGCCTATTCGCTGGATGCCAGATGCGGCCACCGATCCAAGAGAACGCCTTACCCTGGACTCCCTCCAAGCGCCGCACCGTGGCCCCTACGGCGGAAACGCGCGGGTGGCATATACCCACTCTGGTTACGTAGCGCGCCACTGATTCTCCTCAGGTCACTCCCTGGTCCTCGAGCACCTCGGCGCAAGTGTGACCCGAAAGGAGATGCAGTAGACACATCAAAGCAGAAGCCGGCCTGCCAGCAGGTACACCACAGAAGTTTGTTATCCCCCGATGGCCCCAGGGGCCCACAGAAGCCCTGGGGCACCTCAGAGAGCTCGAAGCCCGACGCATAGCGTGCCCCTAGATTTGTCATCGCACGATCTCTTATAGTGCGTGCCCCCCCGAGGAACAGAAAAAACGGAACAAACCTTACACGACAGAGGAGCCCCACAGACCTAATGTTGCAGCCTCCGTGCACCACCAGTACCACGCATATGTTCATTACGCCCCCCGTGAGCACAGATCTCTCTAATCGCCCTACCTCTGCTACTACGACGACGACGACGACGACGACGACGTTTACTACTACTACTACTACTACTACTACTACTACTACTACTTCTACTACTACTACTACTACTACTACTACTACTACTGCTACTACTACTACTACTACTACTACTACTACCACTACCACTACGACTACCATTACGACCACGATCACTACTACTACTACTACTACTACTACTACTACTACTACTACTACTACTACTAGTACTACTACTAGTACTAGTACTACTACTACTGATATTACTACTACTACTACTACTACTACTACTACTACTGCTACTAC
>CAUYUJ010014376.1:316104-328604 GCA_963575745.1 Prorocentrum cordatum | reverse complement strand
TCAAGATAGTGCCACGCGCGCGACGCCTTGGGAGGAGACAACCCCCTCTGCGCACCCCCCATGGTGTCAAGAAAATGCCACGCCTACCAGCACTGGCTGCGCTGAGGGACCATCCCCTGCGTACCCCCTTTATGGTGTCGAGAGAATTCCACGCCTGCTATGCCCTGGACAACAGGGGCGCATATCAGCCACGCTGAGGGACCACCCCCCTGCGATTTCCCTGCGGTGTCGAGAAGGTGCCTGCGATGTTATGCCCTGGACGACCAGGGGGCGCATAGCGGCAGCGCTGAGGGACCACCCCTTGCGCACCCCGTACGGTGTCGAGAAAGGGCCTCGCCTCCTATGCCCTGGACGACCAGAGCGCATAGCGGCCGCGCTGACGGACCACCCCCTGCGGTTTCCTTGCGTTGTCGAGAAGGTGCCTCGCCTGCTATGCCCTGGACAGCCTGGGCGCATATCTGCCCCGCTGACGGACCACCTTTTGCGCACCCCTTATGGTGTCGAGAAAGTACCATGCCTGCTCTGCCGTGGACGACCAGGGCGCATAGCGGCCGCGCTGAGGGACCACCCCCTGCGCCCCCCCTATGGTGTCGAGAAATAGCACGCCGGCTATGCTATGCCCTGGACGACCGCGGCACATAGCGGCCGCCGCCGCGCTGAGGAACCACCTTTTGCGCACCCCTACGGTGTCGAGAGACGCCTTGCGACATTGACGCGTATAGAAACCAGGGTGAAAGACCACGCCCTACGCACCCCCTTCTGGTGTCGAGAAACGTCCTGCGCAACCGCAGCGTATGTGTTGTGTGGTGTGCGTGTCATGTGGGTGATTCGGTCCGCGTTTGTATGTATATGATGTGTGTGTGCGCGGTTGAACGTGGACGCGTGCCTGCTGTATGTGTGTGATGCGCGTGCGTGTGCTCTTTGCATGCGCATGTGACTGCATGTTCGTGTGTGTGTGTGTGTGTCGGAGTGTCTGGTGCGTGCGCAAATGCAGGTGAGAAGGAGAAGAAAGGAGGGAGGTGAGGGAGACGTGGGTGCGACGAGGCAAGGGGGGTCGTCGTCGGGAAAGGATCGAGAAACACACACACACACACACAACAAACATAACATCTGTTTGACATTAAGCAGCAACAACAACAGTAACAACAACAACAACAACAACAACAACAACAACAACAACAACAACAACAAAACTGCCCCGCAGAGCCTCGCGGCCCCCGCTGCCTGCGGCGCGGCGCAGGTCCTCGCCAGCGAGTACTACGCGGACCCCCAGGCACGCGGGTGCCCCCTGGGCGGGCGGCAGACGGCAGGGCCAGGAACACCGTCGTCGACGTCATTGTCGAGGCCGTCGTCGTCGGAGGCGGAGGAGGAAGGAGAAGCCTACTCCCCCTCCTCCTCCATTCCTCCTCCTCCTTCCTCCTCCTCCCCTCCTCCTCCTCCTCCTCCGCCTCCTCCTCCCTCCTCCTCCTCCTCCTCCTCCTCCTCCTCCTCCTCCCTTCTGCTACCCCCCGACAAAATCAGAAGACTCCTCATGCTCCTCCTCCTCCTCATCATCACCTGCTCCTCATCCTCCTCGTCCTCCTCTCCCGTCCTCCTCCTCCCGTCCTCCTCCTCCTCCTCCTCCTCCTCCCCTCCTGTTCCTCCTCCTCCGCCTCCTCCTACCCCCCGACAAAAGAAGAAGACTCCCCATCTTCCTCTTCTTCCTCTTCCATCCTCTTACTCCCCCTCCTCCTCCCTCCTCTTCCTCCTCCTTCCTCCTTCACCCTCCCGCTCCTCCTCCTCCATCACTTTCCATTATAAGCGTCTTCGCCCTGTCGCACACCCAGACGTGTCCGTGGGCTGGGCCGGGCGTTTCGCTCGAGAGATCTTGAAGCACGCAACCTGCAACAGTCTCAAGAATGGTAAGCTGGTTGTTTTCAAGATGCATAGTTCGCTTTCGTGTTGCGCACACTCGTCTTAACAGTTTGCAGCAGCTTCCAGGATAGAGGGCAGATCGTTTTCAAAATGGAGCTTTTGCCGTAGCGCCGCGCACAGTCGCCTTGTAAGTTTGAACCAGCTTCAAGGATGCAGACCGGCTCCTATGCCAAATGTAGCTCTCCCTTTCTAGCGCCGCCCACATTCGCCCAAGAAGTGCTGGGTGATGGCCCCAGAACTGGATTCTAGCGCGATTTGGTGTTGTCAGGATGCAATGTTGAAGTGGGTTTGTGGTGTTGAAGTCACAGGGACAGTCTTCTGGCACGACTCAGGACTGCCAGGCCGCAACGGCCACGTTGATCCGCGGCGTTGGAGTCTTGGTGCTCTGGCACGATGCAGGATGTTCTAATCATTCCGAACTCATGGTGTGAGTGTCCAGCTGGTGGGGCTGGGATGCTGTATGATACTTCGCAGTGGCTGTAAGTGAGGAATAAAACGCCTCTCAAATGCAACCGCCGTGTTTTCCGCCAGTGCTTGAGAGGAAAAAAATGTTCTAATCATTCCGAACATTGACGGGTGCCCGAGTCCGATCAAAGTTACAATCACATGCTGTTGATGCATTGTTTGTTTGTTGTCTTGGCGAGGCATCTCCCCTTTCGTGGAGTCTGGGGCAATGAAGTCCTTCCTTTCTTTGAATTGCTCGGGCGGTTGGCTTTCAGTGGGCCACTTCCTCCACTAGAAAGAAATTATTGTGGGGACCTCCGACGAAAGAAGTTGGAGGCAGGGTTTATTGCAACATCGTTCATACATATTTGTTTAACACTGGTCACCATCCATCCCTTCTCCTTTCAAATAACTCCTCCCTGCTGCCCCCCAGACGGGTCGGTAGCGCGGCTGGGCGTTTCGCCAGCGGTCTCACAATACCATTCATGATATTGAAGCTTGAACTTCGCAACAGCTTCACGGATGGAGGGCGGTCGTTTTTTACATGCGATTCTCGCATTAGCGCCGCGCACATTCGTTTCTAAAGATTGCAACAGCTTCAAGGATGGAGGGCGGGTGGTCTTCTAAATGTAGTTATCGCTTGAGCGTCGCGCATATTGGTCTGAAAACTTTGCATCAGGGTCACGCATGGAGGCTGGTTCCGTTTCAAAATGTGGTTATTTTTGTAGCGCCGCGCACGTTCGTAAAATTTGCAGCAGCGTCAAGGGTTCGTATGGTTGAGTGCTTGACTCTCCGCGTATCGCCACCAGTTGCCCGCCCTAGCTTGCACGGCGTTCGACTCGCTTTCGCGCGCCCGCGTACCAAAAGGCTTCCCCACCAGCCCATACAGAAACAATTGCCAGGGGAGTTGCTCTAATCAGGGCAGTGTGGAAGAGCGTGGTGGGGGCCGCAGAAGCGGCGGGCCCATTTCTGGAATGGTTGAAGAAATGATCCCTTGCCGCCCCTGCTTTCTTGGAGTCTTCTTGGATGACTTCTTAGAGCTATCCTGCATCGATCTCCGGTTGAAAGGATTCATGCGCACTTGCTTTGCGTTGTGTCCAGGACTGGGCACACGATTTTCGTGGTGTCCTGAATTGGTAGGAGTGAGTTTCCAGGAGAGCTGCCTGAAGCAGAAATTTGTAGAACTACGCATAGGAGCGGTGCCCTTAGAAGCGTGCAGGGGCCGCAGAAGCTGCGGAAGTATTTGTCGAAGGTCTTGACGCATAGTCTCGTGAGCCCCGTTTGTTTGTAAGTATGTTGGGATGTGTTCTTGGAGTTATATTTGGGTCCTTCCGCCTTCTCATATTCATGCAGGACGAATAGAAACAATTGTCAGGCGAGGTGCCCGCGTCGGGGAAATGTAGATGTACAAAGCGGCACGACCGCTTCGGAAGCATGTCGGGGCCGCAGACTCGGCGAGAACAGAAGTTGGATGATCTAACGAATTTTCGCATGACACGGCGGCCGTATCGCAGTTTTCACTGGCCTTTCTGGAATTACCTAGGGGCTCTTTCTGCCCCGAAAGATCCGCGGGAAATCGAATCTGATCTGCATACAGAGCCGTTGCCAAGGCGAGTTGTCTGAGGAATTACCTGGACACCCCACATGAGCAACCGCTAAGGACCATCGAGGCGGATGAGGATGCGCAGGGGGGGGGGAGGTTATGACCGACCTGTAGGAGCTTGATGCGCAGGCGAGAGAGGAGGAGGAGGAGGAGGAAGAGGGGGAGGAGGAACAAGGGAAAAGGAGGAGGAGGAGGAGCAGGAGGGACGCGGCACGAGCTTTGAGCTTTCGAGGGGAGGGGGACCTGAATGTCGTACCCCCCCTCTTTTTGAACAGTGGGTCCCAAGGCTCCATAACCAGCAAAAGAGGGGGCCCCTCTTTGCAGAATCTCTCTCTGGACCTTGCAAAGACCCTGCAAAGTTGAGATCTGGGACGTCTCTTGGGGCCGTCTTGGCGCCCATGCCTCAAACAGAGGGGGTGATTGGTCTAGCCCCCCCCCTCGCCCCTCGGAGGCTCAAACATTGCCTTTTAGGGGCCCTCTTGGGCCGCTCTTGGACGTCGGTTGGGCGTTCTTGGGTCTGCTTGGGGGCCCTCTTGACCGAGGCCATCCCGAGGCCATCCCGAGGCCTCCGAAGCGAGAAAGCAATAAGGCAAACACCATGGCGTTTCCTTTGGCGGCTGAAGGAATTGGGCGTCTTGGAGGGGTGGCCTAAGAAGGCTCGAAGGGCACTTGGAACCCTCTTGGGCCTGTCGCGGAGCCTTTTGGAGGTATGCCGGAGGCTATGTTGAGCCACCTTCGGCTGTATTGAGCCATCTTGGAGGCCGCCTTGGGCTGCCGAGAGCCCTCTTGGAGCCAGCGTGGACCGCCTTGGGCGCTCTAACCGATCCCCCCACCCCTTCGCATGCCCAGGGGAGGGGGTAGGGGGAGGGGTGAACCCCCCCCAAAGCAGACGGCAAAGAGTTACGGAAGAAAGGAGGCAGAACTCGTTGAACCACCTACGCTCAGAGGGGTGGCGGGATCCCCAGGAATCGCCTTATGGCACGAAGTGGCATTGCCAGGACGCACAGTCACATCGATCCAATGTGTTGAAGTCCCAGAAACGGCGCCCTGGTGCGATTAGAGATTGTCAGGGCGCAACTGTCACGTTGACTCGCGGCGTTCAAGTTCCAGGAATTGTGTGTTGGCACGGTTGAGGGTTCTCGGAAGGGTTTCTTACATGGGGCATTTCCTGCCATGAAAACACAAGGTTTATTGCAACATCGTCAGTGCGTCTTGGGTTTACACTGGTCTTCTTCCTCATCATCCTCCTTCTCCCTTTTGTTCCTTCTCCTCCTCCTCCTCCTTCTCCTCTTCCCCGCACCCCCCCCACACCCACCCACACACACACGAAAAACAAGAAGAGCCATCCTCACCATCCTCCTCCTCCTCCTCCTCCTCCTCGCTCCTCCTCCTCCTGCTTCTCCAGCTCCTCGTCATTCGTCTTCTCCTCCTCCTCCTCCACCTCACCCTCCTCCTCGCCCAGCAACATCATCATAGTCGTCGCCCTCATCCATGTCACCACCATCATCACCACCACCATCATCATCACCAAGTGCATCAACATCAGCATTAGTGTCATCACCAGCAGCAGCAACATCATCATCATCAGCAGCATCATCAGCAGCAGCATCAGCATCAGCATCACCATCTTCAGCAGCATCGTCATACTAACAATCAGCAGAATAATCGTCAGAATCATCACCATCATCATCGTCATCATCAACATCATCATCATCCTCATCATCGGCATCGTCATCGTCGGCACCAGCATCATCATCATCATCAGCATCAAAGACAGCACCACCCCCATGATCAGCATGATCAGCATCATCAGCATCAGCACCAACACCACCATCATCATCATCATCATCAACCGCAGCAGCATCAGTATCCTATCATCATGAGCATCGTCATCAGCAGCATCATCGTCATCATCATCTTCATCAGCATCATCATCAGCAGCAGTATCGTCATCGTCATCGTCATCACCATCAAGAGCACCACCACCATCATGATCAGCATCATCATCAGAATCAGCATCATCAACATCACCATCACCATCACCCGACGTCGACGACGACGACGACGACGACGACGACGACGACGACGACCTGGACGGTGCCCGTGAGGCGCTCGTCCAGATCGACATGAGCGAGTATTCCGAGAAGCACAGCGTCTCGCGCCTCGTTGGCCCCCCACCGGGCTACGTGGGCTTCGAGGATTGCCGTCAGGGGCAACCTCAGCGGCAACCTTAGGGGGGATTGGCTCAGTGGGTGATGATGCATCGACCCCCAATCACCCATTGATTGCCGATAGGGGCCCGATAGCCCACCTCGCCCAGGAACGTGCGGATTCGTGACCAGGGGCCTATTATGTATCGCCAAATCCAGGTGTCGATGTTTCCCCCCTAAGCCAGCCCCCCACTAACGTTCCCCCTCGCTACCGCCCGTCGTCATCGTCGACGTCGCAGTCGTCGTCGTCATTGTCGTAGTCGTCGTGAGATCCCCAAAGGCCTCCCGAGGTCTCTGGGGGAGCCGAGGTCACTGAGGGCCTCCAGATGCCCCATGGAGGGACTCTTGAAGCTTTCAAGAACCCCCTCAGGACAAGAAGGAGGACGGAGGAGGATGGAGGGGGAAAGTGATCACGCTTCGAGGAAACGATTCGACGACTAATGGCTCGACCGCGCAATCACAGCTCTAGGCGATTGGGCCCATGGAATGCGAAGAAGCCAGGGGTCCGAGCCATTCGCGCTTAAGAGGGAGCCAAAGAGAGAGAGAGAGAGAGAGAGAGAGAGAAAGAGAGAGAGAGAGAGAAACAAAAAAAGAGTGAGGGACGGAGGACGAGCGAGAGAGAGAGAGAGAGGGGGGGACAGGTGGACAGGCAGAAAGAGGCCCGCACAGACAGACGGGCAGGCATGACGGGGACGAAGTGGGGAGCGCAGATCGGCGGGTCTGGAGTTCAGCCCGTGCGCCAGCAGAGGACCCCCGCAGCGGGCAGCTGACCGAGGCCGTGAGGCTCGTCACAGCGAGCTGGGGGGGGCAGGATGGGGGGTCAGGGCTGCGATGGTCTCCTCCGCCTCCTCCTCCTCCTCCTCGTCCTCCTCCTCCTCGTCCTCCTCCTCCTCCTTCTCCTCCTCCTTCTCGTCCTCCCGTCATCCTTCTCCTCATCCTTCTCCTCCTCGTCCTCCTCTTCCTCCTCCTCTTCCACCTCCGTCTCCTCCCCTCCTCCCTCCTCCGAGTTCCCGAATTCCTCCTCCTCCTCCTCCTCCTCCTCATCATCATCATCATCCTTCTCCTCCGCCTCCTCCGCCTTCCCATGGTCCTCCTGCCGCTCCCGCCCATTCCTCTTCAGTTCCTGCTGCTGCTGATCGTCCTCGTCTTCTTCATCCTTTCACATCGTCCTCTTTCCCCTCTTATTCATCCTCATGCTCACCTGCCACCTGCTCCTCCTCCTCCTCCTTCTCCTCCTCTTCCTGTGCACAGTTCACCTTTTCCGACTGCGCATAACACGATGGGGTGTGTTATTGAGTTCAAGGCCAGCTATGGCACGCGTCCGCTGATTGAGAAACATCAGCGCAATGGGAAGGGATGGGAGGGATGGATTAGATGTCAGATATAGCGCGCGCGCGCGCATCTAGCTGATCCCCCTCCTCTCTCCTATCTCCTCTCACTTGTCTGATCTTTCTCCTCTCACTTGTCTCCCCGTCTCACTAGGCGTCGGGGGCCGTGGCGGGAGGAGAAGGAGGAGGAGGAGGCGGAGGAGCAGCCGTGGCAACGAGAGCAGGAGACGCGGAGAAGGTGAGGAGAAGGAGTAGTTGGAGGAGTTGGAGGAGGTGGGGAGGAGGAAGAGGAGAGGAGGAGGAGGAGGAGGAGGAGGAGGAGGAGCAGCAGCAGCAGCAGCAGCCTCTTCCTCATCCTCCTCTCGCTTATTCTCTCCTATTCCTTATCATTATAGAGAATTGTTCCTTGACGCACCCCGAGGCCGGTCGAAAGGACGGGCTGGGCATTTCGTTTGAGAATTCCTTAACAGTTCTGTTCATGAAGCTTAAAACTTGGCAATTGGCAACAGCTTCGCAGATGGAGGGCGGGCCGCTTTAAAAATGTGGCTATCGCCTTAGCGCCGCGCACATTCATGTTAAACATGTGCAAGAGTCTCACAGGTAGAGGGCGGATCCCTTCCACAATGTGGCTCTCGTCTTAGCGCCGCGCACATTCGTCTTACACATTTGCACGAGCTTCACGGATTGAGGGCGGGTCGTTTTCGAAATGTGGTTCTCGCCTTAGCGCCGCGTGCATTCGTTGTAGAAAATGTAAGAGTTTTGCGGATTGAGGGCGGTTCCTTTTCAACATGTGGTTTTCGTTTCAGCGCCGTGCGCATCCGTTTTACACATGTGGAAGAGGTTCAGATATTGAGGGCAGGTCGTTTTCAAAATGTGGATCTCGCCTTAGCGCCGCGCGCACTGATTTTTAATGTGTAAAATCTTCACTGACTGAGGGCGGGCCGTCTGGTGTTTTGGAACGCTTCAAGATTGTCAGGGGCGCAACAGTTACGTTGACCCGCGGTGCTGAAGTCGAAGGGCTGGCGTTCTGGCACGATTCAGGGTCGCCAAGACGTAACAGTCAGGTTAACTCGTGGCGCTGATGCCCTAAGAAGGTGTTTTGGCACGCATTGAGATTTTCACGATTGTCCCCCAACGGCGCAGTTTCTTCAGTGGAATTGAACTTTTGTGGGGGCCTATGAAGAGGGAGCTTGGAAGAGGGTGTATTCCAACCTCGTCGATGAGTCTTGGGTTTACACTACTCCTCCTCCTCCTCAGTCCCGACGCCGCCCGCCGCACGACAGCAGCATCAGCCGCCCTCCGACACTGCCGCGACCGCCGCCTCCTCAGGAAGCACTGACGCAGAAGACCTCGAATCGACTCGTTCTCCTCCTTTTCCTCCTCCTTTTCCTCCTCCTCCTCCTCCTCCTCCTCCTCCTCCTCCTCCTCCTCCTCCTCCTCGCTGCTCCTCCTCATCGCTCCTCCTCGCTCCTCCGCATATGGGAAAGTGGGGAGCGGCAGCCGGCGGCCTGGTGGAGGCAGAGCGCCGGTGGACGTGGCACCCAGGACGAGGAGGGAGAGCCGGGCCAGTTGGCCCTGGGAGTCGGGGGGGGAGACGGGGAGTCTTTCTTTGGGAAAGGGGGAGGGGGGGGGGGGGGAGGAGGAGGAAGAAGAAGAAGGAGGAGGAGCACAGAGGAAGGAGGGGGGAGGGAGGAAGAACATTGAGGGAGGGGGGGAGGAGGAGGGAGAATCAGAAAAACCAAACAAACAAACAAAAAAGAGGGAGGAGGGGGAAGAGGAGGGAGGAGGCAGGAGGCTGAGGATGTGGATGACTGCCCCAGGGATCCCGTCTACGGGGGTGCGGGTCCTTTGTAAAGGAGGCTTCGGGGACCGTGGCGGGAGAAGGAGGGGGAGGAGGAGGAGGAGGAGGAGGAGGAGGAGGAGGAGGAGGAGGAGGCGGAGGACCAGCCGCAGCATCAGGAGAAGGAGTCGGCGGGAGAGGGGGAGGAGGAGGAGGAGGAGGAGGAGGAGGAGGGAGGAGGTGAAGGATGGAGGAGGAGGTGGAGGAGAGGAGGAGGAGGAGGAGGTTGGGAGGAGGAGGAGGAGGAAAGGAGGAAGAGGAGGAAGAGGAGGAGGAGAAGGAGGCGAAGAGGAGAAGGTAAAGGTGAAGGAGGAGGGGGGAGATGAAAAGGTACATGACATGAGGCAGATGGAACAGGTGTAGCAATTGGGAGAGGAGGAGGAGGAGGAGGAGGAGGAGGAGGAGGAGGAGGAGATGGGGAAGGAGATGAGAGAGGAAGAGGAGTAGGAGGAAGAGGAGTAGGAGGAGATGGGGGAGGAAGATGGGGAAGGAGATGGGGAAGGAGATGGGGGAGGAGTAGGAGGAAGAGAAGGATGAAGAGGAGGAGGAGGAGGAGGAAGAGGAGGAGGACAAGGACGAGATGATTTCGATTTTACAAGGACGAGGAGGAGAGAACGAGGAGGGTCATATGATTTCGATTGTAAAAGGATGCACGGAAAGGAGGAGGAGGAGGAGGAGGAGGAGGAGGAGGAGGTGGAGCGGCGACGGCAGTTGCGGCCGCGCGGTGGCGGCGCGTTGGCTCAGGCGGAGGCCGTACAGCGTGGTGGTGCTGGACGAGATAGAGAAAGCCCACGGAGAGGTGCCCCCCCCCCCCTTCCCCCCATTGGCGGGCCCGGCGGCAGAACCCGACGCCCGGAGAGCGCTGCCACGAGGAGGAGGAGGGGGGAGGGGCAGGGGGGCAGGGGGGAGGTGCCGGAGGAGGGCTAGGGGAGGAGCACGGGGGCAGCGGGGGAGGGGGGAGCAGCAGTGGGACACGGGGTGGAGGAGGAGGAGGAGGAGGAGGAGGAGGAGGAGAAGGAAGAGGAGGAGGAGGAGGAGGAGGAGGGCGACGACGACGACGGCACCGACGGCGAAGCGGAGCACGGGAGGGGGGGGGGGGTTATGGCAATGGGGAGAGGAGAGGGAGGAGGATAACGTGGAGGATTGGATGCAGGAGGAGGAGGGGGGGAGGGCAACTACCACGACGACAAGAGTGGGAAGGGCTGGGAGGACGGGGATGAGGAAGAGGACGACGACGAGGGGGAGGACGACGACGAGGATGTGGAGTGGGAGGAGGTGGAGGAGGTGGAGGAGGAGGAGGAGGAGGAGGAGGACCAGCGGAGTCCCAAGACGTATCAACGATGTTGCATTAAGCACTCCCTCCAAGTTCCCTCCTCGCAGGTCCCTGCAAGAAATTATTTTCATTGCGGGAAGTGCTCAATTGGAAAACAACCGTCTGAGAATACTCGATCTGGTCAAAAAGCATCCTTGGGAAGTCGCCGCCACCAGTCAAAGTGGTTGTTGCGTCCTGGCAATCTTTGAACCGGACCAGGACACCATGCCTTGGACTTCAACACCACGAACCAACGTGATTGCTGCGTCCTGACTCGCCTAAATCGTGCTGACCCTGCCTCGTCCTGAACACGATTGCTGAGGCTCCTCAACACATCGAATGAACGTGACTGTTGCGTCTTGGCAATCCCAAATCGTGCCAGAAAACGGTTTCTGAAATTTCAACCGAACGAATCTTCAAACTTGCTGCATAGGGTTCAGGAGAATGCGTGTGGCGCTAAGGAAAGAGCCAGATTTCGAAAAGAAGCCGCCCTCCATCTTTAAAACAGCTGCACATGCTTAAAGCGCGGAACCGCCCTCCATTCTTGAAGCCGTTGCAAGATTTAAGCTTCAGGATCGTAAGTGGTAAGGAAGTCTCAGGCGAAACGCCCGGCCCGCCCTACTGACACGCTTGGGGGTGCGACCAGAAGGAGTTATTCGCAGGCGATTTCTCGTCCCCAGGCCCACGAACAATCAAACCGCTTAGAAAAGGAGGGAAGCTCGGGAATACGACCCAGGGAAGCTAATCGGGCGCACCCCTTACCGAGGACGGGCGGCGCCCTCTGTCCTGTACCCCCGAGCTCGGCCCCAACCGCCTGGTCCCTTCGAGAACCCACGAGGCCTGGGACAGGGGTCGACAGATCCCCTGTCAGTTGCTCATGACGCTTGGCATCGCTCGGACGTGTGCGTTTTTTCTTCGGCGAGGACCATCGAGGAGCATCCTCGATCACTTGGCGGAAAAACAACACACGAAACCGAAAAAAAACAGGGAACGGACGTCCGAGCGATGCCCAGGGATGGGGGAGGAGGAGGGTGGACGAGAGAGGGCGCTGAGGCCTCCTCTGTGCGCGAGCGCGGCGCCGTCCCGCCGCGTGCCCGCGGATCTCGTGGGCGGCTGCGGCGCGGCACGTCCGGGCCTCCGCGGCACGTCCAGGGCGCAGGAGGGGCCCGCAGCGGAGGTAGGAGGAGGAAGGAGGCAGGAGGTAGGAGGTAGGAGGGAGGAGGGAGGAAGGAGGAGGAGAAGGAGGAGGAGGAGGAGGAGGAGGAGGAAGGAGGAGCAGGAGAGGAAGGAGGAAGGCAGGAAGGAGGAAGGAAGGAAGGAGGACGGCAGGAAAGAGGGAGGAAGGAGGAGGAAGGAGGAGGAAGGGGGTAGGAGAGAGGAGGTGGAGGAGGAAGGAGGTAGGAGGCAGGAGGAAGAGGAAAAGAAGGAGGAGGAGGAGGAGGACAGATGTTCTCGGGCGACGATGAGGGAGACCAGAAGGAGAAGAAGTGGGTGCAGGAGGGAGAGGGAAGCGAATTCCTGCAGGGACAGTCTCCGCGTTATAAAGAGGTTTGATGGGGGATGGGCACAGGCTTCGGAATGCGATCGGCGTCGGGTCGGATTCGCGTTATGTCCATCTAGTTGCAGCGGCACATGTATACACGTGTATATCGATTTCGGCTTATGTGTCCTGCTACAGGTTCATCCATCGACCCCGTTAGCACATTATTCCGACGGTGGGGCACAGCATGAAAATAGGTGTTATGTATTTGAGTTCGCATCGTCGCATCGTCATCTCTGTGATTGTGGAGGACCTCCTCCCGTCTCCTCTTCTTCCTCCTCCTTCACCTCCTCCTACCTCCTCGCTGCC
>CAUYUJ010014376.1:288604-306104 GCA_963575745.1 Prorocentrum cordatum | reverse complement strand
CTCTTCCCCCGCCGACGAGGCCCCCGCTCGAGGCATCCTCACGCGTTGCCCCCCTTGGGGCGCTCAAGTGTTATGCCTATGGTGATGGTGATGGTGAAGGTGAAGGTGATGGTGATGGTGATGGTGATGGTGATGGTGATGGTGATGGTGATGGTGATGGTGATGGTGATGGTGCGCGTTTTTTCTCTTCTGGTTCCTTCGCGTGGGTTCCAGAGAAAACCAGAAAACCCCTTTAGGATGTGGGGAACTCTCAGCCGATCTTTCTACCTGCCGGTTACGCGGTCCATACATCATTCGGTGCATTGCTTGCGTCCCGGTAGACTAACTATTCACCGCCCTCACCCTCGATCCATCGATACCATAATCGATCGAGAGGTTGATCTCACGCTCTGCATTCCCCAAACAGCGGTTGCACGATGGAACTGAGGCCCCAAGGGAATGGACGGATGTGTGTCGAGGGTTCGTCCCGTGGCCGCCCGTGCCCGCTCGTCACCGCTTGTATTCGCCGCTCGTCGCGCCTCGTCGTCGCTGCGCGGGTGTGTCGAGGGTTCGCTCCGTACCCGCTGGTAGTCGCCGCTCGTCGCCGCTCGTAGTCGTTTACTGCCTCGTCGTTTTCATCACAACTCCGTTTGAAACAGCACGTGGGTCAAGCCTTGTTGGTGCTGCACAACTTACACCACCTAGCGCACGCTGCATAGCTTACGCCGCACATATTGCACCACGCAGCTTACGCCAGAAAGGCGACAACGCACCGCGTGGCGCACACCACGTATCTGACACCACAAAGCTTGTAGCACACATCCCGGGACCAGCGCGGCGGCGCGCAGGGCTTCGCTGCGCATCGGATTTCGCCAGTGTGCACAGCTTGCGCCACGTAGCTTTACACCACATTGCTGTCACCACTTATGTTGCGCATCCGGGGTGCAACAAAACTCATTGTTCGGGGCCCACGCTGGCGAACAGATCGATCGGCTTTTGCGATGCATCGGCCGATCCGCCTGCCTGCTTATCGACGTCACGATCTGCTGGTGCGACCTCCAACGCTCTCAGTGCGCACATGGCGCTTCAATGGGATCGAGAAGTTGGCACCTGCTCGAGGGTGGCAGAAGCCCTGCGCGAGCTGGTGGAAGCAAGACGGGGGCGCATCCACCGGCAGAAGGGGAACTGGCCGGAGAGCTGCCTCCTTCATCTCAATATATTCGGCCACGCGCAGAGGGCGGCAGGGGGGAGGGGGAGGGCTCCTTCGAAGCACCCCTGCTTCTGAGAAGCGGCGGGCCGTGTCTGCAGATGTAAGGCCGGCGCCTTCTAAGAAGCAGCCTCCTTCTAAGAAGCCCCACCCCGCCTCCCTCCACCCCCAGTGTGCGCGCCGCCATAATATGTCTATCATCGACTGCCCTGTCGGTCAGTCGATCTGCCCTCCAACGGTCTCACGACCAGTCGGTTGGGGAAGAGCACCCGCAGAGATGGGTGGCTCGGGCCCCCCCCCCCACCTCGAGGTGCTGAACCTCATGCTGCAGGTCCTCGAGGACGGCAGGCTGACCGACGGCAAGGCGGGACTTGCGGCAGAAGGCGGCAGCAGGGCGAGCAGGGCTGAAGCAGCAGGCCTCAGCCACGCGCAGAGAGGAGGACGCTCTGGGAAAACACGAACCCAAGTCAGGTTGCGCGAGAGAGAGAGAGAGATGAAAAAAAACAAAACAAAAAAAACAAAAAAAACAAAAAAAACAAAAAAAAAAAAAAAAAAAAAAAAAAAAAAAAAAAAAAAAAAAAAAAAAAAAAAAAAAAAAAAAAAAAAAAAAAAAAGGCGGGAGCTTTTTGACACTGCTCGGACCCTTCGGAGGCCCTACTGGGCCCCGGGCCTCCACAAAACGAGTAAGGATAAACAGCTGGTCCTGGGGAAGGGTCCTAGACCTGCGCCGGGGTCTACGCTGCGAAAGGAAAGACGACTATCAGCCACGCGCAGAGGGGGGTGGGGGAGGGGGGAGGGCTTCTTAGAAGCACCCCTGCTTCTAAGAAGGCGCGGGATCTATAGATGTAAGGCCGGCGCCTTCGCAGCCTCCTTCTAAGAAGCCCCCCCCCCCTCCCTCCACCCCCTTGTGTGCGCCGCCAAAGATGAAAGCAGGGCGAGCAGGGATGAAACAGCAGGTTGAAAAAGAGAGATCAGAAGACTTTCGCATCGACAGCATGCATCGATGTGTATCGAAGACGCCTACGGCGAATCACCGCCGCCCCCTGCCTTTTTGGAAGCGCCTATGTGGCCGAACGTTGAGGCCAGACCTGCCAAGCTATCGGACCACGTGTTCCCCGAATCGGTTTGGAAAGCCTTCGGGGAACACGTGGGCATCTTGAAGGTCATCTTGGCCGTCTTGGAGGCCTCTTGGGCAAGCTTTGGGCGATCTTTGGGGCTTTTTGGGCCGTCTCGGGCCAGCTTCGAGCCAACTTCGGCCATCTTGGTGGGTTCCTGGCACGTCTGAAGCCGTCGGAAGCCGTTTGGGGGGCCTCTATGGGCCGACTTGGGGCCCGCTTGTTCGGCTCCAGGGCCGTCTTGGAGGCCATCTTGGGCGTCTTGGAGGCCATCTTGGGCGTGTTGGAGGCCTCTTGGGCCCTCTTGGGGCCCTCGAGGGGCCATCTTGGAGGCCACTTGGGCCATCATGGGGCTCTCTTGGGGGCCTCTTGGGCGATCTTGGGGGCTTCTTGGGCCGTCTTGAGCCGTCGGAGAGCCGAAAAGGCGCAAATGCCAAAATCCTTCAAAAACCAATGGAAAATCAATGATTTTGGCCTCTTCGGACTCTCCTGGAGGACCTCTTGGAGGCCTCTTGGGCCGTCTGGGAGGCCTCTGGGGGGCCTCTTGGGCCGTCTTGGGCCGTCTTGGACTCTCTTGGGCCGTTTTGGAGGCCGTCTTGGACCATCTCGGGCGGACTTGGAGGCCATCTTGGGCCATCTTCGCGATTTTTTGAGGATGTCCCGAGCGAAACGGCCGTTTTTGGGCATTGACAGACGGATTTTCGGAAATTTGCGCGTGGCCGGCAGGACGGGCCGAAGCCCACTGGGGAGTTCTTTTAGAAAAAGAACCAAAACCAAAACCTGAAACGTCCAGCACGCCGTGCACCCCTGCAAGCAGGGGGCGGCGGATAGCATGGCCTTCGGCCCGTCCCGCCACCGCGCCTGGGCTGTAGGTATGAAGCCTAGTGGATGTTTGTTGGGATCTCGTGGGAGGCCTCTCGGAGGCCTCTTAGAAGCAGCTTTGAGTCGTCTTAGGGGCCCGTTTGGGGGCCTCTTGGAGCCTCTGTTGGGCCTCTTGGGGGCCTCTTGGAGCCTCTTGGGGGCATCTTGAGGCCTCTTGGGCCGTCTTGGAGCGTCGGAAAGCCGAACAGGCGAGAATGCCAAAATCCTGCGAACATCTTGGGACATCCATGATGTTTACCTCTGTGGGCTCTCTTGGGAGGCCTCTTGAAGGCCTACTGTGGCGTCTTGGAGGCCTCTTCGACCAACCTGCAGCCATCCTGGGACGCGAGCGACTCCGGCAGACCCTGAGCCCGCCCAGCGGACCCGGGCTGGCCTGGAAAGCGACCGGTCCGGGCCTTGACAGACTGACAGTTCTGGCTGCAGCAGCAGCAGCAGCAGCAGCACAGCCCTCTCGATGCTGCATGAGCCTTGAGGCACTCCACTTCGTGCCAGAGGCATGGTGGCGGATACGCGCATATTACCACAACGCGTATCGAGTCGCCTTCGGCCAAACCAGTCACCACGCCTGGGATGCGGGCCAGAGGCATACTACCCGTCTCGGGTCTCCTTGGGACACCTATTGGAGGCATCTTTGGGACCTCTTGGGGCCCCCTGGGGGTGTCCTGGGGGCCTCTTGGGGGCCTCTTGGGTCTTGGGAGCCTCTCGGGGCCCCCTCGGGGACTTTTGGCCGTCTCGTAAGCCATCGTGGGGGGCTCGAATGGTCAGTTCGAGTTTCCCCTCTTGGGCATCTCATGGAGCCATATAGGGGGCCTCTTCGGTTCTCTTGGGGGCCTATTGGGCCATCCTGTTGTGATCTTGAGTGCCTCTTGGCCCAGGGCATCTAAGGCATTCTCAAGACCGAACACCGAATCTATTGAATTTATGCCAGGACCGACAGTGTTTCAGTTATCTGGGCATCTTGGGCTGGGCCCCAGGTCCTCCAATACAGCCCAAGATGTGCCAAGAGGGCTCCAGGACTGGCCCAGAGACCATCGTAGGCCATCTTGGAAGTAAAACCTCCAAACCACGCTCCCAAGGAATCTGGGAAAAGTCACGCGGCTGGCCCCGAGAGTCACGCGTCCGGCCCCAAAAGGCACGCGACCGGCCCCGGGAGATGGGCTTTTGGGCCCCTTACAGACAGTATAACAATACTCAACACAGGGGACTCCAAGGGGCCTGAAGGCACCCCACTCAGTGCCTACGGCAGGGTGGCAGATGTGTGTATACATATTTACATAAACATGTTCATATATATATATATATATATATATGTAAATGTATACGTGTAACCTAAATGTACGCACAGAAACAGGAAGAAGAGGAGGAGGAGGAAACATACGAAAACGTTCAAACACCTTCTTCGTCAAACCTCGAGGTTCGATGGCAAAGTTTCCAAATCCAGTCGACATGTGTCCCCGGACCCTCCTGGGTTCCATTCTGGCCAGCTTCTCGACCACCGTCCAGCCGTCGCGACGAGAAGTCCCAGGAACTCCCTAAAGCTTCCAAGACTAAGACGTCGGGGTCGAAGGCAAAAACCTACAACATTGTCCTGGGCAAGACTTGGCATCCTTGCCATCCCTCTGACGCCTTGGCAGGGCCGCACCGTCAACTTCTCCAACTGCATCGTCATCATGACGTCCAACGTGGGCAGCCGCGAGATCCTGGGCGCCTCCGAGGCTCCTCAAGCTGATGCCAGAGAGGGCGCCGCGTCGCCGACGTCGTCGTACTCATCCTCCTCCTCCTTCGCCGGCCAGGGGGGAGAGAGGAGGAAGCAGAGAGGAGAAGAGAGAGAGAGAGGGATGGAGGAGGAGGAGGAGGAGGAGGAGGAGGGAGGAGGAGGGAGGAGGAGGAAGAGAAGGAGGGATGAGGAGAAGGAGGAGGAAGTCCCTGAGCGAGGAGGCGAGAAAAACATATGGGAGAAGAGGACGAGGAGGAGGAGGAGGAGGAGGAGAAAGAGGAGGAGGAGGACGAGAAAGAGGCGGAGGGGGAAGAGGAAGAGGTTTTGCGAGGATCTATGTTCGGGAAAGTGTTTGTTCCCCGTCGTCGGCGCCCACATGAACGTGTCGGGCGCCGATGTTGTCGAAGTCAACGTGGGGTGAAAAGTCTGCAAGGGTGGGCCTCGGGAGGGGTCCGGAGACCCGTGGAGGGCAAACTTGTGGCCGGCGGAAGGGCAGGGGGAGGAGCAGGAGGCGAAGAAGCTCTTGAGTTGGAGGGAACGAGGAGGATCGGAGATTGACAGACCTCCTACCCTGACAAGTCGATTAAGGAATTGGCCGTTTTCGGTTCGCGAGAGGGCGTCGCGGCCGTCATTTTTACGGATTCGGGTCCGTCGGTCTCGGTCCCAGGCCGTTGTCGTTAAGGGGAGGTTTACTAAAGGGAGGTTTGTCCACCGCCGAGAGGAAGAGGAGCAGCAGCAGGAAGAGTAGGAGGTGAGGATGGGGTCTGGCCCCGCCACCAACATGTGGGCATGGCGACCTATGACGACCGCCTGAGCTGCGTCTGCTTGCTTTGAGGTGTATTTAGCCACGTTGAGTTTGGCATTGTTGGACTTGTTGCGCGGCTGCGAGGCAGGAAGAGTAGGAGGATAAGGAATAAGAGGAGGAGGAGGAGGAGGAGAAAGAGGACGAGCAAGAGGAGGAGGAGGAGGAGGAGGAGGAGGAGGAGGGGGAGGAGGAGCAGGAAGGAGAGGCCGAGGGGGCTACGATCGGGAACTTGTGGTTAGCGTGTCGGTCCGCCGGTTCTAACCCACCGCGCTTCGGCGCGACACACGCTGTCCACTTCCTGGTGCCCAACAGCAGTTCCTGTTCATTTTGACAGGACTCGCTGTCCGCGCCGCCGCGGCCTGTGTCCATTTGAGACAGAAGGCCGCCCGCCCAACAGCGGCCGCTGTTGGTTTGGGACAACCTTTGTTGTTGGGCATTGTACCCATTCTTTCCGTACCCATTTCGGGCGTCCAAATCCGAGCCTCCCGCCCCGCGGCGCGGAGCGACACGCTATCCGCTCGCACGGCATGGCGTGTGGCGCCGGGGCCGCCGCGGCGACGCGCTGTTTTCCCAAAGTTCCTGACCGTGCTCTGTTGGCCCCGCAGTCCCGCGCAGTGCAGCTGGGGCAGAGGAGGTGAAAGAGGAGGGGCAGGGAGGGGGGAGGGAGGGGGAGAGGAGGAGGGAGGGGCAGGAGGGGGTGGGGGGGGGGGAGGGGGTGGAGGGGGAGGGAGGGGGTGGAGGGGAGGGAGGGAGGGAGGGGGAGGGAGGAGGGAGGGAGAGGGAGGAGGGGGGAGGGGGAGGAGGGGTAGGGAGGGGTGGAGGGGGAGGGAGGGGGGAGGGGGGGGAGGGAGGGAGGGAGGGGTAGGGAGGGGGTGGAGGGGGGGGTGGAGGGGGAGGGTGGAGGGGGAGGGAGGGAGGGAGGGGGAGGGAGGGAGGGAGGGGGAGGGAGGGAGGGCAGAAGGAGGAGCAGCAGGAGGAATGACATATCCTCCCAGGGCGGGCTTGGAGTCCCTGGCATGGGGAGCCCATGAGGTTACGCAAGGCAGCCAGTAGCACCCTTCATGGCGACCCTACAGTTGAGTCGGGCGTGTCCCTCTACAGGCGGAATATTTAAAGATAGTCAGAACATCGTCTGGGGACGATGTTTGACTGTTTTTGAGCATGTCTTGGTTATTTATTGAGTATTTTAATATGTCAACCAAGTTCCCCCTGTAGGGGGACGGGCCCGACCTAAGCCTACAGTCAAGCCGCATAGTAAGGATGGGCAACATTCCCAAGGGTACCCTTGCATCCCTGCCTCCTCGGTCCATCCCTGGCCGCTTTTGCTGGCCGCGCCCCGCTCACAAAGTGTCGACATAGTCTCCCAAGGCCCCTGCATCCTGATCGTGCGTCCTTATGATACGGGCTAACTGTACCATCGAAGGTTGGCTCGAAGATGGACCTCCCCGCTACAGTCGGGGCGCTGAACGAGGAACCCGGATAGACGAATTGAGCATCCACGTCTCCAGAGCTGCCAGGCAAGATTAATCCTTTTCGGAGGAGGGCCAGGCGCAGTTTGCCCGATGGTCGTTTCCTGATCCAACAGAATGCTTCGAGGAACGAAGCCGAGACGCCGACATCGAGGACCTCCAGCGCATCCGATGACCCACGAGTGGGATTGTCGTCCCTCCGATCGCTGCTGTCTCCGCAGATGGAGCTGGCCACGAAGATGAACACCCTGGCTTTCGAGATGCGGGATGGTGCGTGGCCGCCACGGACGAGAATGGTGCGGCCGTGTCGGTTCTTGATGGCGTTGCTCCGCTGTCCGCGGCGTCCCGGCAGGTGGCCCGCCGGGGACGGGGAGGACTGAGCAGCCCACACCAGCCAGCCTGCCCGACACGTTGGTGACTCCCTTAGCACTGTGATCTGCGTGGGTTGCAAAACCACCACCGCACGCGTGCAACGGCTCTTTTCTCGTGCCCGGGCCTGAGCCCAGACAGGATTGGTGGTCAGAGGTCGACGACGCGCACGGGGGATCGCCGGCCACGAACCTCGAGTGCCACTTGCCCGAGCTCGACGCCAGGGAGGGCGCACCGCGCACGAGCAGTTGGTCGGGAACCCTCATGCGGATGAGTTTGCCCCAGCGGGCGACGTAGGCATCAGCTGAAGGGAACGGCTGGTCGAGGTCGAGGGTGCAGCTCTCTGGTCAACCGAGCTGCCCGCTCTGCGCCTCCCACCAGCAATCGGGGAAACGTAAGACTCGAGTAAGCCAGAGCTCGGGTTTGCCAACTTTTTTGACGAGCGCGTCCTGGATTTTGACGGTCCAGTTTTCGTGGGATGTCTGCAGCGGGAGCCCGCGCCAAATTTCGGAGTGGGCCTCGTCATTTTTATGATGGCCCCGTTGGGCCCAGCCCGAGTCCCCCGTACCCGAGTCTTCCGTCTCCCCGACAGCAAAGTGGCCGATGCCCTGTGGCGGTCTCCTGCCGAGCACGTCGGGCCCGAGTGGCCCACGATGGCTCCACGGGTGCCTGCCCGTGGGCTTCGGATGTCTGCCCCCCGCGGAGGCTTCCGAGGGGGTCCAGCCCTTGCTGGACCGCGAGGGCCGAGGTGCTCTCCAAGCGGGGAGGGCGAGGAGGCTTTTTTGAGGCGGGCCCCCTGGGAGCCAAGTCAGAGGAGCAGGAGGTCACGAGAGTGACACGCTCCCGAGATTGCCAGGATCTCTCGCTGGAGGCCCTGATGTTCCGCCGGGGCTGCAGAAACGAGGGCCGCCAGATATTCCAGAAGGCCCGAAGCGCATCCTCGGCCAATCCTATCGTGACATCATTCGTATGTCGGGCCTGTCCCTTGGCGAATGTGTTGTTACTTTTAGTTTTTCGTCCACACGCTGCCTGTAGGGGGACATGCCCGACCTAACATAATCTCGTCCGAAATGGCCCCCCCGAGGCAACGCTCGGATGTAGTCCGAGGCGTCCTGCCAGGGCGATGCCTCGGATGTTGCCATTGCGTGGTGCACCTGGTGCGGGGCCTCTGCTCCCGCTGCCTTCTTGCAGATGCCCCGCCCGACGGGGATATGCGCACCCGCTGCGACAGCACCACTGGGAGCTCCCCGCTGCGGCGACGATCGGCGCATCGAAGCCCTGACCCCCTCGCGCTGTACAAAAAACGACGCGAGGTGTTTCGCTAGTTTCGAGCTCCCGGGGCCCTTCCCGGGCCTCGGGACCGTCAAAAAACGATTCGGGATGCAAAAACCGGCCCCCGGGAAGGGGTCCAGATTTCTGAGGGGCACGTCATGAAAGAATCACGACGTCGGGGATCTGGGAGGAACGCCCTTCCCCCCCCCCCTCTCGGTGCCGTGTCCGTCTCGGGTGTCCCAGTGTGGTGGACCCCAGCACGACCTGGCCAGGCTCTTGGTGCGCCTTTGGACCTCTGGACGCGGCCCAGGGTCTGAGTCCTGATCGTCTTGCGTGACAGGGGGGCCCGACGGTTAGACAAGGGGGCCCAGGCAAGCCGCACGCACACCCCGAGCCACAGCACGGCACAACGAGGTCTGGTTGCCATGCTGACTAGGGACCCGCTGCCGTATTTTCCCGCCTCCCATGCACGTAGAATGCAGTCACCCGCGACATAGCTGAATACCGCGCCTCCTCCTCCTCCTCCTCCTCCTCCTCCTCCTCATCCTCCTCCTCCTCCTCCTCCTCCTCCTCCTCGTCATAATCATCAGCATCATCAGCAGCATCATCATCATCATCATCAGCAGCAGCAGCAGCAGCAGCAGCATTCCCATCCCCATTTCTATCATAACTATCATCAGCATCATCGTCCTCATCAGCAGAATCATCAGCATCATTATCACCAGCAGCATCAGCAGCAGCATCATCGGCATCATTATCATACTCATACTCATACTCAGTATGTTAGTCAAAGTCAGGATGCGAGTAATAGCGGTTAGATTCAGAATAATGGTAATATTCATAGTTCGAGTAGTGATATTGAGAATGACAGTGGTAGTACGATTAACAATAACAATAGACATTGATAATGACAATCGTGTTGGTCGCACCAGCAATCATAATCAGACGAATAGGAGGTAATAACAAGAAGAGTAACTAACAATGTCAAACATGAAAGGAATGATAAGAATAGAAATGACGCGCAGCAGCATAATCTGCATCATAATCATCATGATCGTCATCAGTATCAGCATCATCATCATCGTCATCATCATCATCATCATCATCATCATCATCATCGTCATCATGACCATCACCATCACCATCATCGTCGTAATGATCATGAGTATCTTCCTCATCCTCATCATCCTCATTGCCACCGGCCTCAACGCAAGCCTCATTATCATCAGCAGCATCAGTCTCATCATCATCCTCAGCATTACCAGAATCCTCACCATCATCAGCAGCAGCATCGTCGTCATCGTCTTCATCATCTGCATCATCAGAATCAGCCTCATAATCATTGCCATTACAATCACCATGCTTATCCGCCTCACCACCACCAGCGCCACCATCAACAACATAATCCTGACCATCTCTCGTCCCTCCTCATCCTCCTTTCATCTCTCCCCTCCTCCTCCAATTACACATTATGAGTACTACTCGGTCCACTGACTCCGTCCAGAAGATATTCGGCCCTCTCCGCGTAGTGTTCTTACACAGCAGATTTCACCAGCCGGTTTGTTCGTACGGCTTGTTTTACCAGTTGGTCGATTTCGGCCGCTCGAAATGGTGTTCCCGCTGCAGCGTCGGCCTCATGTTTGGATCGGTGGTTTGCTCACGTCGTTCAGAATGGCGCTCTCGCCCCAGCGCTGGCCAATTTTCTGTTTGGGATGTGTCCCTCATCGTGTTTCTCTCCTCCGCCTTCCCCTGATCCTCCTGCTCCGCCAATATCTTCCACTCCCGTTCCCGCTGCTGCTGTTCGTCGTCGTCGTCGTCCTCCTTCCTCCTCCTTCTCCTCCTTTTTCTCCTGCTCACCCTGCACCTCCTCCATTCCTTATCCTTGTAGATAACTCCTCCCTGTCGCACCCCGAGGCCGGTCGAAAAAAGCGATCCAGGCGTTTCGCTTAAGACTTTCTCACCATTTGTGAGCCCGAAGCTGAAACATTGGCAAGAGTTCACGGATACAGGGCGGGTCGTTTCCAAAATATGGTTCTTGCTTTAGCGCCGCGCGCATTCGTTTCAAACATTTGCAAGTGTTTCACGGATTGAGGGCGGGTCGTTTTTTCTTTTTAAAGTGGTTCTTGCATGAACGCCGCGCACATTCGTGTTAACATGTTGCAAGAACTTGACAGATTGAGGGCAGGTGGTTTTCGACATATGGCTCTCACCCAAGCGCCACGCACACCCGTATTAAAAGATGGAAGAGCTTCACGGACTGAGGGCGGGTGTTTTTCAAAATGTGGTTCTCGCTTGAGCACCGCGCACACTCGTGTTAAACATGCGCAAAATCTTCACGGATTGACGGCGGTTGGTTTTCAAAATGTGGTTCTCGCTTCAGCGGCGCGCACACTCGTGTTAAACATGTGCAGAGAGCTTCACGGATTGAGGACGGGTGGTTTTCAAAATGTGGCTCTCGCTTTGGCGCTGCGCACATTCGTTTCAACCAGTTGCCAGAGTTGCATTGGCTCTCATGGCTAACGTGTCAGGAATGGCGTTCTGCAGCGATTCGGTGATGTCAGGGCGCACCAGTTACGTTGACTCGTAGCGCTGAAGTCCCAGAAATTGCGCTCTGGCACGATTCAGGATCGCCAAGACGTGACAGTCAGGTTATATCGTGACGTTGGAGTCTTGAGACTGGTGCTGTGGCACGCTTCAGGATTGACACACGGTTTTCCCCAACGGGGCAATTCCTTCAGTTGAAATGGACCACTGTAGGAGCGTATGAAGAGGAAGCTTGGAGGGATCCCAACATCGTTGATGAGTCTTGGGTTTTCATTGGCCTTCCTCTTCCTCCTCCGCCTCCTCCTTCTTCCCGTCATATGTGCGCAGCTCCCCTTTGGTCCTCGATTGCGCATCGCACGATGCTGTATTTTGGGGAGCACCATGCCCGCAATCACAAGCTTTCGCAGGTAGAGAAACAGCGCAACGAGAATGGATGGGTGGGAGGGGTACGATGTCAGGTATGGAGCGAGCGCGCCTAGCTTGTCCTCCCTCCGTCTCTCTCCCACTCCCCGTCCCCGCCCTCTATTTCCTCACCGCCTCCTTCTCCTCGAGAAGGAGAAAGAGGAGGGAGGGAGGGAGGAGGAGGCGGGGGGAGAGGCAGGAGGAGATAGAGGAGGAGGCGGCGAAGGAATTGGCTACGTGCGAGGAGGAGGTGGGAGTAGAGAACGAGGAGGAGGAGGAGGAGGAGGAAGAAGAGGAGGAGGAGGAGGAGAGGGGGGGAAGGAGCAGGAGGACATATAGAGGACGAGATAGAGGAGGAGCAGGAGGAGGAGATAAGAGGAGGAAGCAGCAGGAAGAGGAGGCCCGCAGCGAGGGACTCGCAAGCGTTTCTTGGCCCAAGGGGGTTGGGCGCGAAGGCCAGCCCCGCCTCAGCCTTGGCCTCGGCCGGCTGGGCGTCCCTGGGCCGTGGGCGCTGGCCGACCTACCTCCTCCTTCCCTCGTCCTTCCCTCGTCCTTCCTCCTCCTCCTCCTCTTCTTTCTTCACTGTGAACAGAGCCGCCATGTCGCACCCCGGAGCCAGTCGGAGGGCCTGCCAGGCATTTCGCTTGAGACCTCTTTACTTCTGACGAATCCGAACTTAAGAATTGGCGACAGTTTCAATGGTTGAAGGCGGGTCGCTTCCAAAATGTGGGTCTCGCTTCAGCGCTGGGTGCAATCGTCTCAAACTCCGGAAGAGTGTCGCGGATTTGAGGGCGGGCGGGTTTAAAATGTGTTTCTCGCCTTTGCGCCGCGAACATTCGTTGTCTAATCAAGCAAGATCTTCACATTTTGATGGCAGGTGGTTTTCCAAGTGTGGCTCTCGCATTAGCGCTGCGCACACTTGCTGTAAACATATAAGAGCTTCACGGGTTGAGGGCGGGTCGTTTCCAATGTGATTCTCGCATTACCGCCGCGCACATCCGTTTCAACATTGCAGGAGCTTCACGGGTTGAGGGCGGGTCGTTTGTCGCTTGAGCGCCGCGCACATTCTTTTCACAATATTGCATGATATTCTTGGCTCTCATGGCAAACAACCAGGAATTGCGTGTTGCAGCGATTCGGTGATGTCAGGGAGCGCCAGTTACGTTGATTCGCGGTGTTGTAGTCCCAGGAATGGTGATCTGTCACGACTCAGGACCATCAAGCCGCAGCACTCTGGTTGACACGTGGCGTTGAAGTCCTGAGATTGGTGTTTTGGCATGCCTGGGGTTTTCCACACGTTTGCCCCCAACGGGGCATTTTCGTCAGTGGAAATTAGCATTTGCAGGAGCCTATGAAGAGGGAGACTGGAGAGAGCGTGTATTCCTACATCCTTCGTGAGCCTTGGATTTGCATTGGTCCTCTTCCTCCTTCCTCGTCCTCCTCCTTCCTTGTCTTTCTCCTCCTTCCTCCTTCTGCTCCTCGTCCTCCCCCTCCTCGTCCTCCTCCTCGCCCCCCTCCTCCTCTTCGTCCTCCTCCTTCTCCTCCTCCTCCTCCTCCTCTTTCGTCCTCCTCCTTCATCCTCTTTCCTCTTTCTCCTTCACCACCTCCTCCCCCTCCCCCTCCTCCTCCATCTTCTCCTCCTCCTCCTTCTCCTCCTCCTCCTCATCCTCTTCCTCCTCCTCTCCCTCCTCGTCCTCCTCCTCCTTCGCTTCCTCCTCCTCCTCCTCCTCCTCCTCCTCCCCGTTCTCCTGTTCCTCCTGCTCATCCTCCTCCCCCTCCTCCTCCTCCTCCTCCTCGTCATCCTCCTCGTCCTCCTACTTCATCGTCTTTCCCCCTCCTCGTCTTCTTGCTCCTCTTCCTCCTCCTCCTCCTCCTCATCCTCATCCTCCTCCTGCTCCTCCTCCTCCTCTTCCTCGCCCTCCTCCTCCTTCTCCTCCTCCTCCTCCTCATCCTCTTCATCCTCATCCTCATCCTCTGCCTCCGCCTCGTCCTCGTCCTTGTCCTCGTCCTTCTCCTCCTCGCCCCCCCTCGTCCAGTCCCAGACATGCTCGCGCCGTGTCAAGAACCAGGACGAAAGGTTTGGGGCCGCGTCTGGCATCTGGTTGCACACACCAGGCCGCGGGGCCGTCAGAAAAAAACGCTCGGGATGACATCGAAATCGGCGCCGGGGGGAAGGCTCGGGACCTCCGGCGACCTCGTATTGAACAGATCAGGACATCGCATGTGTCGCCGCGCCGTTTGTCTCGACGCGCGGCCTTACGTCTTGGGGGGGGGGCGCCTCGGCCACCAGAGAAAACTCTGCCTCGGACGCGGCGGTTTTGCTGTAGGGTTTGCCGCGGTGCTGGCTTCGTCTACATGCGCGCGGGGCGCAAGGTTTGCCGTGGGTTTGCCGTGATGTCGGCGTCGTCCACATGCGCGCGTCGAAGACAAGCGGCGCGGCGACATTTTTGGGTCTTCCTCCCGGTACGATAGAACTAGCGCGGAGGGAATGGACACGAAGACCAGCAGCAGTCCCCGTCTACTTTGAGCAGGACTCGCTGTTGGCGTCGCCGAGGGCGTTGTCCGCTTGAGCCAGGAAGTCCCCTGTCCGACAGCGGCCGCTGTCGGTTTGAGACAACATCTGCTGTTCGGCATTGTACCCGTTTTTGCTATACCCCCTTCGGGCGTGCCAATCGTTCTCGTCCCCTTTCTTGTCCTGCGCGGCCCTCGTCCCTTCTCCTCTTCGTCCCCCCTCGCGTCACGACAAAACCGCGGCGCCAGGTTTTGGGGGGGCAGCCCTCGTCCTCCACGCGGGGCCCTTGCCCGGCCCCGGGCCGTATAACAGGAAAACGGCTCGGGATGAAGAGCCGGCCCCTGGGTTTGGGGGGTCGGAGCCGCTGAGATCAGCTGCGACGTCCGAGTGTCGAGCAGTGGCGAAGCGTCCCAGCTTTCCTGGAGGCCCACCAAGACATGTTCTAAGAACCTTGTGTGATTTGCAAGAACTGTGCTTCAAACATTTCTGGCTGAGACCTCCTCTTTTTAACACATCGGGTCGCAGAACACTAAGAACATGTCGTGGTAAGGCTATAGGATTGCCGGGACGATCGGTCCCTGCTCAAGAGTGACCCGTCGCCAGAATTACCTTCGGTGAGGACCCAAAGAGGATAGGGGATGGGTGTTTTGGGGGACGCGCCCGGCCTCGAATCGGCGCGTCGGCGCACGCAACGCCTGGTTGCGCGGGCATCTGAGCGCACCTGGGTTGGGGCCCCGTTTGCCATCGACTGCAGCATGCACGCGGCGCATCCCGCAGCGCGCGGTGGTTTCCAGAGGGACGGTCCGGTCGACCGGGCGATCTGTTTCCCGTCCCAGGACATGTCCCGAATCGACCGTTGTTAATAGCTTCTGTTCAAGCCATATGAAAGTTGAGAACCGTAAGGATCATCACATTCACGCCCCTGAATTAAGTGATTCAATAGTGTTAAGTCGGGCTTGTCCCTGCACAGGAAGAATATTCAAAAATGGCCAAAAATTGTCAGGGGACGATGGTTCGACTATGTTTGAGCAGTTTTGAATATGTTTGAGTGTTCTGGGGTTTCGCCCAAAATCCGCCCGTAGGGGCACACGCCGGACTTAAGCCTGGTCAGACAACACCGCGATGCAGTCTGACACCGCGTGACCTCATCGCGGTCGCGCCCGACAGCGTCTGCGTTCGCGGCGCCTTCAGGGGGTCCTGCGGGGCGCCCGACTCGAACCGACGGAATCCCGCGAGTGCCCGCTAGTGCCAGGGATCCTTCGAGGCGCGTCCCACCGATCGGCGACGCGACGCCTTCCCAGACATCCGACGTCTCGATACTGTTTCGAGACACGGGCCCCCGACCTCCCGACCGCTTCCCAGGGACCGGTTTTCTTCCCGAGCCGTTTTTTGACGGTCCCGAGGCCCGGCAGGGTCCCCCAGAGGCCAAAAATTAAAAAAAAAAAAAAAAACAAAAAAAAAAAAAAAAAAAAAAAAAAAAAAAAAAAAAAAAAAAAAAACGTCTCGATTTCTTCGAGACGCCCGATATCTGGGTGCAAGCCGCACCACCGGCATGCACCACGAGGCACGGTTGCCCAGGGTCGCTCGTGCGTCTGGCCAGTGGGGGCCCTCGCTGCAGCACGGATCACGGCGGCGGGAGTCCGGCTCCTCCCCGCGGTGTCCTCCCTCGATGTTGAAGTCGGGCGTGTCCCCCTACAGGGGGGTTTTCGACGAACCATAAAAGATGCCCCAAACATATTCCAAAATGGTCAAAGAGTGCTCAAAAAAATAGTCCCCAGACTATGTTTTGACTATGTTTGAATATTCCCTCTGTAGAGGGACAGGCCCGACTTAACTCTATCCCTCCCTCTCTCCCTCCCTCCCTCCTTCACCTCCTGCTGCTGCTGCTCCTCCTCCTCCCCCAGGGGTCCCCCTCGTGCGGGGGAGGGCGTGCTCTCAAGTGCCCAGGGGGGGAGCGGCCCCAAGTGCCCAGCCTTCCCCCCCTCCTGCTCGGGAGCCTTGAGACGGGGGTCAGTGCAAACGGGGGTCAGCCAGAGCGCTCGATCTTGCAGGATCCTTCAGGGACAGGGTCGCATTGACCCGGGCTTGGGTGCAGGATCCTGCAGGATCTTGCAGGGCCCGTCGCATTGACCCGGGTTTGGATGCAGGATCTTGGATTCTGCAAGGCCTGATTGACCCGGGCCTGGACTGACCAGGTCAGAAGATCTCCGACCTGCGCTCCCTGACCTCTGCTGAGCCGCCCGAACGAGAGCGAGGGCGGTGTCGGTCTCGTTTGCCACCGCTCGGGGCCTCTTCCAGGGCCAGTGTGGTGACGACACTGCGGCGGAGTGGTGCCTCGTCTTCCTCCCCCCTGCTTCAGCCGGTGGCATCCTCCAGCCCCTCCAGTGCTCCGACGTCTCGGGGATCTGCAGCCAGGAACTTTGGCTCGGCGTGTCGCTCCGCCGATTCTGGCCCGCCACGCTTCGACGCGACACGCCATCAACGTCCCAGTCCCCAGGCTTAAGCGTCCCGAGCCTTTCCCAGCCGCCCGCCCCGCGGAGCGCAGCGACACGGCATCCACCCGCAAGGCATGCCGTGTCGCTGGGGCCGCCGGGGCCACACGCGAAGCAGGCAATCCCCGACCGTGAGCCGTGCCCCCGAACTTGGCATCGCTCGGACGTGCGCATTTTTCCTTGGGCGAGGACCATCGAGGAGCATCCTTGACCATCTGGCGAAAAACCACGCACGAAACCGAACAAAAACACAGGGAATGGACGTCCGAGCGATGGCCAGCGAAGGCGTTCTCATCCCTCGCATGCGGCGGGCCCACCGAACGCGGCTCGCCGCATGAAAGAGGCGAGGGCGCCAGCAAGTAGTCTTTGGTCGGGCCTGGCCTCCCTCTACAGGAGGCAAGGTTCAGAAATAGTCCAAAGAACCAGTCTGGGAGCGATGTTTTTAGTATATTTGAGAATGTTGTGCGTATTTCTCTGTAGTATTAAAACTTGTTCGTCCGAAATCCCCTTGTATGGGGGTCAGGAGGAGTATTCAAAAATAGTCAAAAAATAGTCTGGGGACGATGTGCTTAGTATCTTTGAGAATGTTGTGCGTATTTTTTTGAGTATCGTTAAATTTGTCGTCCGAAGTCCCCCTGTAGGGGGACAGTCCGACCTGAAAGTAGCCAAACAAAATCAAAAATGGTCAAAAAAATCTGGGGATGATGTTTTTAGTATCTTGGAGAATGGTGTGGG
>CAUYUJ010014376.1:266104-286104 GCA_963575745.1 Prorocentrum cordatum | reverse complement strand
CACACACACACACAAAAAAAAAAGGAATTCTTGGGGTCTCAGGGCTGGGTTTCTTGTGGAAGTTTTCTTGTGGCGATGTTCTCGACGGCAAGGGGGCAGGCCTGCGGACGGCACCTGGCAGAGCAGAGGGATGACGAGGGGGGGCCCGGAGGCACTTGTGGGGGCCGCCGCCGGGAGAGGGAGGCCGCCGCCGCGCCCGCCGCCTCCTCGGAGGCGGGTAAGTAGCCCAGGTGGGAGCAATTAAAACGACGCGAAGATCGGGACAAAATCGGATCGGGATAATTCGAAATCTCTGAATCGGCAGGTTTGAAGGATGTATTGGGCGCCGCGGCCGCTCCAGAGCGTTCCGGAACGCTCTGAGAGCGCTCCGGAACGCTCTGGAGCGATTTATCCCGATCTTAGCCCTTTTAGCAATACCTGGGGCGTTCCAGAAAGGGCCCTGCCTCTTCGAGGATCGAATGAGTTGTCATCCCCTCCACGGCGAAAAGGTCGGCGGGAGTAAAGCGAGGCCGCCTCGGCTGGCGGAAGGGCGGCGGAAGGGCGGCGGAAGGTGGCCGAAGTAAGAGGTGTGCCCCCAAGAGGTGAAAACGCATTGGGTTCGGGGGTTCCGAAATCGTCCATGTGTCCAGTGGCGCCTGTGGTCCATGTTTTCGGAGAGGGGCTTCCAGACGAATACGTACAATGCCCGCCCCTGAGCTAGTCGCTCCGATCGTCGCCTCTGACCTCCCTTCTCCTCATGCTGCGCTCATGCCCTCGATGCGAGTTCGTGGTGCCCCTTCTCCTTCTCCTTCTTCTCCTTCTCCTCCTCCTCCTCCTCCTCGTCCTCGTCCTCGTCCTCCTTCTCTCCTCCTCCTCCTCCTCTTCTCCTCCCTCCTCCTCCTCCTCCTCCTCCTCCTCCTCCTCCTCCTCCTCCTTCTCCTTCTCTTCCTCCCCGAGGCGTCTTGAGGTGCTCGGCCCCTCTCGGGTAGCTATTTTGAGGCGCGCGGAGGCCTTTCTGGGGACCCGCCGTGGGGAGAGCTCCGAGGACCTTTGGCCCCGTCTTCGAAGAGGAGGACGATGAGGACGAGGAGGACGAGGACGCGGATGAGGACGAGGACGAGGAGGACGAGGACTAGGATGAGGACGACGCGGACGATGACTCATGGAACCATTCCTCGTCTCTCTCCGTTTCCCCCCTCCCCCCCTCGCGACTCCTCCTCCTCCTCCTCCTCCTCCTCCTCCTCCTCCTCCTCCTCCTCCTCCTCCTCCTCCTCCTCCTCCTCCTCCTCCTCCTCGCGGTCCTCCTCTCTCTTCTCTTTCTCTTCTCTTCTCTTCCTCTTATCTTCCTCTGCTCTTTCTCTTCTCTTCTCTTCCTCTGCTCTGCCTCTCTCTCTTCTCTTCTCGTCCTCTTCTCTTCCTTTTCTCTTCTCTTCCTCGTTCTCCTCTTAGGTCGGGCCTGTCCCCCTACAGGGGGAGTTTGGATACCATACCCCAAAAAAGATTCAAACATACGCACAACATGCTCAAAAGAATTTCCACTGTTTTTGAACATCCCTCCTGTAGAGGGACAGGCCCGACTTAATTATCCGCCTTGCTCCCCCTCCACCCCCCCGCGACTCCTCCTCCTCCTCCTCGCGATCCTCCCGTCGTTTCTCTTCTCTTCCTCTTCTCTTCATCTTCGCTTCCTCTGCTCCGTCTCTTCTCTTCCTCTTCTTCTCCTCGCGACCTCCCCGCGGTCCGTGGGCTCGGGCGCCAGGCCCTTGCGCGTTCAGCGAGCGACGACGGCGGTGAGACCGATCGCGGGTCGGAGCCCGAGTTTTGACCGAGGTTTGACCTCGCCTTTCGGGCTAATCCGTACCGTACCTTTACACCCCCCTCTTCTCATCTTCATCTGGACCCTCGGGGGGTGGGGGCTGTCGTCAGTTTTGCGAGGACTTGGGCCGAAGGCGAGAGGGCAGATCGACTCGGGCGTGGCCAAAGGGGGTAGACCACCACCGTTACGAAGCACATCGCGAAGGCAAGTTGTCGTTTCAGGCGCAGCTCGGATTTGGTTTCCAGGGCATCCCTACATTCCTTGAACAGTTTACCTGCAGTGGTGCAACAGAAGTTTTGTCTGAGGCCAGCGGGGTGATGTCGCGATCCCGAGCTCGTAACCCGTAGTCTCTTGTTGTGCTCTCTGGTCGTGGCTCGTGGTCTGTGGTCGGCGGCTCGTGGACGCTGGTCGTGGCTCAAAAAATAGTCTGGGGACGAGTTGTGTTTACTATTTCTGCCCATTTAGGGGGTATGTTTTTGAGTATCTTTTATGTGTCGCCCGAAACTTCCCTGTAGGGGGACACACCAGACCTAAACCCACGACCCACCCGCGGCCCACAACCTCGCCTCAACGCCCGGTGGCCGGGGGCCTCTGTAGCGTGGTGCGTGGTCCCTGGTGGTCTCTGCGTCGTGTTTTCATGACGTCCGCGTGAGAGGGCCGAGCGTTTTTTCTTTACACTGACCGTGGGCACCCGTGGCCCACCCACGACCCACCTGCGACCCACGCCCTCGACTCACGCCTGCGACCCATCCACACTGAATTGTACGATTGGCGCTTCGCGCATCCCCATCAGCCCATCCAGAAACGGTCGCAGGAAGGAACGAACGGACGAGGAGAAGGATGATGAGGAGGCGTCTTTTGCGAGTATGTTGTTGTGGGAGATGATTAGGGGACCCTTGGAGCCACCTTGCAGCTCTCGCGGGGTCCCCGTGGGGCCTCTTGCGGCACTCTTAGGATCCTCTTGGAACTCGTTTGATGCCCTCTTGGGGCTCTTCGGGGGGCCCGAGGCCCCTTTGGGGCAAAAGGGGAAGGCTGAAACTCAGGATTCCCCTCAGGTATTTGGGCCATCTTGAGGCCCCAAAGTCCCATCAGAAGCCAACATGCCAGAAGGCAACAAGCAGTGTTTCCCTTAGGTGCGTGAAGGCTGTTGGTCCCTTGGTGGTGCCTTGGATCGGAGGGTACTTGGATATTTTGCGGGCCATCTTGAGACCTCTTGGGGGTATGTCAAAGGCTACGGTGGGAACGTTGTTGAGGAATGTGTCCAGGAGGCTTCAGACCCTGCAGGGTCCCTTACCTGATGAGGGCGGCGGTGACATCCATGGCCAATCCATGATTAAAGTTCCACCAGCTCGCAGGCCCTGGACTCCTTATCTAAAGGTTCCTTATTCCCTACCTAGGCTCTGCCTAGAAGGGTTCTTACTTTACTAGCTTCAAGGGGCCGGGCAGTGGTGGGACTCGCCCGGGGCGGTTCCCCCGGCATCCACCCCGCGGTTCCCCCAGGATCCGCCCCGCGGTTCCCCCAGTTACGTCCCCTTAGCTTAGCGTTGCTGATATCATCTTAGCTGAGCTTAGCTTCATCTCAGCTTCGCTAGCTGAAGCTTAGCCTAGCTTAGCTCAGCTTAGCTTAGTTTATATCAGAATAGCTTAGCTTAGCTGTGTCTTAGCTTTAGATTAGCTTTAGCTTAATTGTAGCTCAGATGTAGCTTAGATCTAGCGTAGCGTTAGTTTATACGTTGCTTAGCTGCAGCTTAGCTTTAGCTTAGCGTTAGTTTAGAGTTAGCTCGGAATTAGCTTAGATGTAGTTTAGATTGATGTTAGCTTTAGATTAGCTTTACCTTAGATTTAGCTTAGTGTTAGCTTAGCTTTGGCTTACCTGCAGCCTAGCGTTAACTCAGCATTAGCTTAGCATTAGCTTAGAGTTAGCTTAGATGTAGCTTAGCTTTAGCTTAGTTTCAACTTACCGTCAGCTTAGATGTAGCGTAGATTTAGTTTAGAGTTAGCTCAGTTTTAGCGTTGCTTGAGCTTAGCGTCAGTTTAGTTGTAGCTTAGCTTTAGCTTAGCTTGAGCTTAGATTTACTTTAGCTTAGATGTGGCCTAGCTTCAGCTTAGTTTGAGCTTAGCTTTAGGTTAGCTGTAGCTTAGCTTTAGCTTTAGCGTAGCTGTAGCTTTAGCGTACCTTCAGCGTAGCGTTAGCTTAATTGCAGCTTAGTTTAAGCTTAGCTTAAGCTTAGAGTTAGCGTAGCTTGAGCTTAGCTTCAGCTTAGCTTCAGCTTAGCATTAGCTTAGCCTTAGCTTAGCCTTAGCTTAGCTTTACTGTTACTACTAATGCTGCTTTCCTAGGGGCTGCAACTCCTAGGTAGGGTCGCACTTGGATAATCCAATGCCCTCGCCGTAGATTAAGCAATCTTTCTGGAAGCCACCTTGGGCTACCGAGGGCCCTCCTGGAGCAATATTGGGCCACCGTGGACGCTCTAGCCCCTCGTTGCGCGGCCCGTCCAGAGCCAGGGGAGGGGGGCAGGGGGCGTGGCAAGCCCCTCCCCCGAGCAGGGGTGAGAAGGAGCATTGGAAGAGGGATGAAAGGAACTCGTCATACTACCTACCTCATCTTCCTCCTGCTCCTCCTGCTCCTCCTCCTCCTCCTCCTCCTCCTCCTCCTCCTCCTCCTCCTCCTCGTCCTCCTCCCTCTCCTCCTCCTCCTCCTCCTCCTCCTCCTCCTCCTCCTCCTCCTCCTCCTCCTCCTCCTCCCTCCTCCTCCTCTCCTCCTCCTCCTCCTCCTCCTCCTCCTCCTCCTCCTCTTCACTCCTCCTCCTCCTCCTCCTCCTCCTCCTCCTCCTCCTCCTCCGCCTCATCCTCATCCTCATCCTGCTCCTCCTCCTCCTGCTCCTGCTCCTGCTCCTCCTCCTCCTCCTCCTCCTCCTCCTCCTCCTCCTCCTCCTCCTCCTCCTTTTCCTCCTCCTCCTCCTCCTCCTCGCTCAGGGGGCTGATGAGACTAGCTGGGCGCAAGACCCCACCATACGCAAGGCAGGCGGGGCGAAGGCAGGGGAGTTTTCTCTGGGCCACGAAGCGTGTGAACGGTGTGCCGACATTTGCGCGAGGCCGCCATGCGAACGTTGCCATTGGGGTTTTCGGTGGAGCTCCTTCTCGGGGCACGATGAGGGTGTGCAGAAATTGGCACGAGGCTGCCATGCGAACGCTGCCGCTGGGACCTTCGGTGGAGCTCCTCATGTGGCTGCGAAGCGTGCGAGGATAGTGCCGAAATGGGCGTGGGGCCGCTATGCGAGCGCTGACATTGGGGCCTTCGGAGAAACTGGGGCCACGCAGCGCGCGAGAGTTGTTCCGACATGGTCTCGGGGCCGCCACGCGAACGCTCCGAGTGGCGTGCCGAAATGGACGCTGGGCCGCTACACGAGTGCTGTCACTGGGGCCTTCGGTGGAGCTCCCCGCGGGGCGGCACGAAGCGCGTGAGGGGTGTGCCGAAATCGGGCGCGAGGGGCCGCCACGCGAACGCGGCCACGGTGAGACTCCCTGTGGGGCCACGGAGCGTGCGAGGCGTGTGCCGAACAGGTGCGCGGGAGCACCATGCGAACGTTGCCACGGAGGCCTTCGGTGGAGCTCCCCATTGGGGCCGCGAAGCATGGCGAGGGCGGCTCCGAGAGGGGTGCGCGGCCGCCGTGCGAACCCTGCGGCAGGGGCCGCCGGTGGAGCTCCCCGTGGGGCTGCGAAGCGTGCGAGGGGGGTGCCGACGTGGGCCCGCGAAGGGCAGAGGCGAGGATGGGAGGAGGGAGGAGGGGGCGTCGAGGGCGCTGACTACATCGAACCCCCCAAGGGAAGGGGGGAGGAGGGGGGGGGGGGGAGGCGAGGAGGCGAGAGGAAACGCAGGGCGCGGCCTCTCCGAAACGAGGGCCCAACGCCACAGGACGGTTTTCGCCAGCCTCGAAGTGATCCCTGTCCCTGAGATTGACACGCCAAGAGGCGATGACAACCTTAGGGATGCGCCCTCAGAAACTGAGGGAATCCCTGGGATCGCCATCGTGACGAGGCGATGCCCCCCACAGGGACGGGGACGTGCTCCAGGCGGGCACGGCGTGGAGAAGACGGCGCGTGCGGCGGGCGTCGTGCCGTTGGCTTCCCAGCCTCGAGGCCTGCCGGCGCCCGCGGCCCCGCGACGCGCCCGCGCACGAGTGCAAAGAGAGGCGGCACGCGCCGCGGGCGGACTGCCTCGGCAGAAACTCCTCGGCGCCCGCGGCGAGCCTCCTCTCTGCAGTGGCGCGCGGCGCGCGTTTCGCCGGAGGCGCCCCCACGCTCTGGACGCGCGCGGGCGCGCGTCATGCAGCCGAGGCGCTGAAAGAAGGAACCGTTTGGGTTCGGGAGGGACTCGATGTGCCCCGGGCTCCTCCATTGCTGCCCCATCTCGCCCTCCTCGGGGCACGGAGGCGCTTGCAGGGCCAAAGAGGGGCTTCGTTCCTTATTTAGCGCTCCTTCTCTCAGGGGCCCGACTGCACCCGCGGGCCATGCCTGCTACATGGCGGTGGCCCTGCGGCTCCGAGAAGAGGCGCGCCCACAGCCACGAGCGGGCGTTTCGTTCGAGGCACCGCCACCACTTGGGCGCGAACGGGCTCTTGTCAGACCTCCTGGTGGGCTCCCCCCCTGGGTGCTCCAAATGCTACGCCTGCTAAGTACGCGTCGGCCCGAGTATGAGTTACTGAGCGCGGTTGAGTCTGAGCTGGAGCGAGTCTGAGCATGAGTGAGCCTGAGCTTGTCTGATCCTGTCCTGGGTGGCCTGCTGCTGTGAGTCTGAGCCTCGCCAATGGACATGAGCGTACGTGGTCAGAATAGACGCAAGCCTGTCATGAGTGGGTCTTAGTGTGAGTGGGTCTGAGCGTCAGTGAGTATGAGTATGAGCGAGTCTGAGATTGAGTCTGAGAGTGAGTGAGACTGAGCATGGGAAGAGGGACGGAGGGAGGGAGCGGGAGAATCATGAGTGAGGCAGATAGGTCCCATTTATAAGATCAACGCCATACTGACGAGATTGGGAATGATTTCATGATTTCAAGAAGCTTCGAACTTAAGCAGCTTTGACTGTCGGTGGCCTCTCATGGAGCGTCTTGAGAGGGCGCCGTGGCGTCCAGTGGTGCTTCTTGGAGTTACGTCGAGGCTTCTTAGCCATCCGCCCCCCCGCCCCTGAAAAGCGCAATTTGGGGTCCGGCCGGGGAGACTGCAAGGAGAAGTATCATCACACGCCCAGAGACCCCAAAGGGGTCGGCCGATTTCCAAATGTCCAGAGTTGTTCGTCACCTTCGCTCACCAAACTCACTGCAGATTGGCAGTATGTCCTGCCTTCGAGCCCAGTCGGACGAGCAAATATTGACTCTGGGTATACGCAGTGACTTTCAGAGGGTTCCTACTTGCAGAGACTAATTGCAGAGATATCGACTCTAGGTGTTGCGCCCATGGAGAGTCGTGGGGCGTCGTTGTTTCATGTTTGTTTAAGGACCTTTTGCGATGCGAGTTGTGGGCGATTGGTCTTGTGTGCAAGCAGCTGCTGTGCGGCTTGACCAGACTCTAATCGACGGCGTTTGGACAGACGAGGTTGACTCGTCTTTTGGATGTGGGTCGTGTCACTTGCCCCTCTCGGCGGCCCGCTGTCCTTCGCTATGCTAGGATGGGCGCGCCACACGGTCCGTCTCTTTGATCCTCGAGATTGTTCAGTTCAGTCTCAACCCATTGCATGATACATTGCCGATGTGCTTGTATCCATGTACCACGGGACTGTTTCACGATTGCCCTTCCATGAGGTGTTGCAGAATTGGAGCAGGCGAGGATTTTGACATTGCCCGCTGCAGGAGCAGATAAAGAACAAGGCGGGTGCCGAGCTCTTCAAAGAGCTGAAGCGGCACTGCAGCACAGCGCATCCGGAGGATTGGCGAATCTTTCGCGGAACATCCCAGCCAGCATGCATTTGGGAGGCGCATTCGTTTTCGATTGCCTCTGGCCGACAGTGGTGTGTGCGAGTATCATGTTCAGGAGTCGGCAAGCTGTCAGCACATTGTCACAGCAGCAGCCGCGTCGGCACTGCAGCAAAGAAGTGCTCCTTCATTGTACATTCAAGGCTGCAGTCTACGTCGAACTGCGCTTGGGAGCGGTTGGCGGCAGTCCAGTGCAAAAGAGATACACGACGTCGTGCACTTCTGATTATCAGAGTGAGGGGTGCCCGAACGGGATTGCTTCTCCCCCGGGCGTGCGTTGGCAATTCCGAAGGGGTCGCCTCCGGGGTGGACACCGGGGATGGACACTGGGGATGGTATCACTGGGGATGGACACTGCATGGGGATGGACACTTGGGATGAACACTGGGGATGGACACTGGGGATGGACACTGGGGATGGACACTGGGATGGACATTGGGGATGGACGCTGGGGATGGACACTGGGGATGGACATTGGGGATGGACACTGGAGACGAACACTCGGGACGAACACTGGGGACGGTATCACTGGGGACGGTATCCCTGGGGATGCGATGGGGGCCGCAGGTGCAGCACAGCGCCACCGCAGTTTGACTGCGACGCCGTGCGAGCTCCCACCGTCCTGGCCCCCGGGGCGCGCGAGGAACGGGGGCCCCCGCATCGCGCCCCAGAGATAGGGGTCCTCCTCCTCCTCCTCCTTCTCCTCGGCGGCCCTTCGCCGCGTTCCGAAAGACAGGACTGTCCTCATGCCTGCCTGCCGCCGCCGCCGCTTAGGATGTCTTTGTCGAAGACGAATGGTCTTGGTCGTGACCGCCTGCGTTTGCCCTTTTCGAGATAGGCTTAAGTCGGGCCTGTCCCTCTACAGGGGGAATATTCAAAAGTAGTCAAAACAATAGTCGGGGGACGGTTTCTGGACTATTGTTGAGCGTTTGGGGGGCATTCTGGGGGGATATGTGTTTCTCGTCCAGAATCCGCCTGTAGGGGGGACATGCCCGACCTAGAGATAGGCAAGCGAGTACGCAGACCCCGTCACTCCCAAACCAGAGCCCTCGCATCGGAGGTCCGCGCCAGATCGGAGGCCCCGGCATGGAAGCAAGGGGGCGCGAGGGGGCGGGGAGGGGGAGGGGGGCGGGGGAGGAGGGGGAGGAGAAGGCCCGGAGAAAGCCGAGCCCCGCACGCCCCCCACGAGCCGTACGCAGAGCGGCGGTCGGGTACCAAAGGTGGCCGCAGAGCCGGCCTGCAGAGCGGCCGCCGGCAGCGCGCATGCTGCCCGGCACCGGGCCAGGCCTGCGAGATTCGCACGGCGCAGGTACAGTTAAGTCGGGCATGTCCCTCTACGGGAGGAGCATTCAAAAATAGTCAACAAAAGTCTGGGGGCGATTTTTCGTTATATGTTTGACAATGTTGGGCATGTTTGGGATTTGTTTTATTTGTCTTCCAACATCCGCCTGTAGGGGGGCATGCCCGACCTAACGGTACAGAGAGCTGCTCCGCAGAGGGGCCCCCGGTGGAGAACGCGATGCTCTCGCTTCTGGGATGGCGCCTCGTCGCCTGCGCCCCCGCGCCCTCACGCTCAACCCTCCTGCAGTGATCGCTGTGACTTGCCACAGCTCCGAGGTGGTTGCAACCCACCTGCAAGGCACCTGCAGGTGGGTTGCGCATCCGCCTGGCTACTCCAAATTGGGTCCCCGATTTACTCAGACTTCGGGCCGTTAGGCGGACTCGCAGCCCACTTGCAAGCGCCCTGCAAGTGCGTTGCAGCCACCCTGCAACTGTCGCCAGTGGAACACTGTGTGCCGGCCCCAGAGATCGGGCGCTGTAGCTGCTGTTCACACCGGGCATGTTCGCCTAGTGCCGGGCCCGGGGACAGTCCCAGATCGATCTGGGCCGAAGAAGGCCGCAGGCAGAGGTGGTCTGGGGCTCCAGCCGTGATGTCTCTCGCGATGCGCCCCCGACATTGTGACAACGATGGCACCACGTGGTTGCAAACAGCGATGCAGCCTTGGCGGGCGGCATAGGAGCAGGGTGTTTGCAGCTCCCGAGGGGCTATACGGCTTCGCGCGCCCTCTGCCCAATCGGGCACGGGCACACGCGCCTTGCTGCACGAGCCAGGATCGGCGCCTCGCTCGCTTGCTCGCCCGCGCCCTCACGCTCAGCCCATTGCCGGCGGCGCGCAGAAGGGGGTGGCGCCAGGGGGGGGCACAGCGCTGCCACCAGCGTGGGGGAGCTCTCCGCCGCGGCTTTGAGAGTGACGACGCCTTGCACCACGCGCTCAGCTAAGCGCCATGGCCAGGCCTGGAGTGTCTTGGCGCGTTGGCTGCGACGCCAGTTGACATCGTGGTCGTGGCGGCCGCTGCACCTCCAGTTCCTGAAAGTTGGGGTGGCTTCTCGGGAGCCCTCCTGCTGACCAGGAAGCCTTCTCAGAAGCCTCCAATCCTCCTCCTCCTCCTCCTCCTCCTCCTCCTCCTTCCTCCTCCTCCTCCTCCCTCCTCTTCACTTCTCCTCCTCCCCTCCTCCTCCTCCTCCTCCTCCTCCTCCTCCTCCTCCTCTCCTCCTCCTCCCCTCCTCCTCTCACTTCTCCTCCTCCTCCTCCTCCTCCTCCTCCTCCTCCTCCTCCTCCTCCTCCTCCTCCTCCTCCTCCTCCTCCTCCTCCTCCTCCTCCTCCTCCTCACTTCTCACTTCTCCTCACTCCTGGCTCCTCGCTCCTCCTCCAAGCTCCTCCTCCCCCCTCTGCCCTCGCGGAAGGCCGCCCCCCTCGCCGCGACCCCCTCCTGGCGCGCCGCCGGCGGTGACCGGGCGCGCGGGGCCTCGGAGCAGCAGTTTCAACTAACGAGGCCGTGCCGCCCCTGAGGTCCTCCTCTCTCAGAGGAGGGCCTCAGGGGCGGCGCGGCTTCACCCGCCCCCGCCCTCGTGTTCCCCCTCCCTATTTTCCCCCCTCCCTCGTGTTTCCCCTTCTCGGATCCGCCGCTACCCTCCCTCGTGTTTCCCCCTCCCTCGTTGTTCCCCACTCCCTCGTTTTCCCCCCCTGCCTCGTTTTCCCCCTGTTTGGGCCTCCTGGGAGGCCCTCGTCGCCGGCGCTGGATTCGCCTCGAGGTCCTGGTCCGAGCGAACTCCCCGGGAGAGGCCTGGGGAGCAGCGGCATCGGTACCTTTTGGTTCACCCACTCTCTCCGTCGAGGGCCGCCCGAGCTCGTCTGCGGACAGAGCCTCCTCCCTGCTCGGCGGATGCATGCGCGGGGTGGGCACGGCCCGATGCGGCGGTACGATGCGATCCGCCGGGCGGGGCCTGAAAGGGAGGAGAAGGAGGAGGAGGAGGAGGTGGAGGAGAGGGAGGAGGAGGAGGAGGAATAGGAGGAGGAGGAGGAGGAGGAGGAGGAGGAGGAGAGGAGGAGGAGGAGGAGAGGAGAGGAGAGGGAGGAGAGAGGAGAGAGAGAGAGAGAGGGAGGAGAGAGAAGGAGGAGAGAGGATAGAGGAGAGAGGAGAGGGTGGAGAGGAGAGGAGGAGGAGGAGGAGGAGGAGCAGGAGGAGCAGGAGGAGGGAGGAGGGAGGAGGGAGGAGGGAGGAGGGAGGAGGGAGGAGGGAGGAAGGAGGAGGGAGGAGGGAGGAGGAGGAGGGAGGAGGAGGAGGAGGAGGAGGAGGAGGAGAAGGGGGAGCGAGTGGGAGGAGGAGGAGGAGAAGCGAGGAGTAGGCGGTAGCAGCTCAAAAAACTCAGTATGTCCTCGAAATGTCGTCCTTCGAGTGCAGTGGCGTGCGCTAGCATTGAGTCGAGCCTGTCCTTCTGCAGGAGGAATCGTCAACCATGGTCAAGTAATAGTCTGGGGACGATGATTCGATTATGGTTTGACTACGTTTGAGCATTGTTTGATTATGTGCTATGTTTCGTCCAGTCTGGGGGCGATGTTTCGATTCTGCTCTGACTATGTTTGAGCACTGTTTGATTATTTAATCGCTTCGCTCATTCCGCCGGCCCATGATGAGGCACCGCGGTCGTTTGGGCGAGAGGTCGTCGGCAGTGCGGAGCTGCAGGGGTCGGCGCATGTTTGATTCAGGTGCTGCTGATGATGCTGCCGATGCCGATCAAGCGTTGGCGGCAGAGCGCTTTCCTGAGCCAGGCTCTGAAATCAAATGTGATGTTGTTCCATGGCGCTGCCGCGCACATCCGCCAGGATCTTGCGTTGCATTGCAAAGGCTTTGGGCGGGGACTGCGGAGCTTTAGGGTGCGCGGTGGAGGAGGCGAGAAGGAGGAGGTGCCGTTTGGGAGGCCTTTTTGGGATCGTTCGAGACGCCGTTCGGAGGCGCCTGGGAGCTTTCTGGGGCCTCCTGGGAGCCTATCGGCGGCATCGTGGGCCTCTTGGGGGCCTCTCGGGGCGTCTTGGGGCCCTCTTGGGGCAGAAAGCTCATCGTGGTCCCTCTCTTGGGCCCCTCTTGGGGCCGTCTTGGTGCTCTCTTGAGCAGTCTTGGTGCCTGTTGGGCCGTCTCGGGGCCTTTTTGGGCCGTCTCAGTGCCTTTTTGGAGGCCTTTTGGGCCGTCTTGGGGCGCTCTTAGGGGCCTCTTGGGCCGCCTTGGAGCGTCGGAAAGGCGAAAATGTGAGGAAGCCAAACACCTTCAGACACCTGATGGATATCACTGAGTTTTGCCTCTCGGGGCTCCGTTTTGGAGCCTTTTGGGGTTTCTTCCCGGCCTCTTGGCGTCTCTTGGGGCCTCTTGGGGGCCTCTTGGGGCGTCTTGGAGGCTTCTTGGAGCGGAAGGCTCGGACTTCCGCCTCGTGGTCTCCATCTTGAGCTCCTCTCGGGGCCCTCTTGGGCAGTCTTGGGCGCCTTTTGGGCTGTCTCGAAGCTCTCTTGGGCGATCTCGGGGCTCTCTTGGGGGCCCCTTGGGCCGTCTTGAGGTGGTACCGGGGGTTTCTCGGGGGCCTCTTGGGCCGTCTTGGAGCGTCGGCGCGAAAAGGCGAGGAAGCCAAAAACCTTCAGAAACCGAATGGAAAGTCAAATCAAAGATGTTTGCCTCTTGGGGTTCCGTTCTGGAGCCTTTTTGGGGTCTCTTTCGGGCCTCTTGGCGCCTCCTGGGGCCTTTGGGGGGCCGCTCGGGGCGTCCTGGAGGCCTCTTGGAGCGGAGGGCTCGGATTTTCGGCTCGTGGTCTCCATCTTGGGCCCTTCTTGGGGCCCGCTTGGGGCCCTCTTGAGCGCCTTTTAGGCTGCCTTGGGGCCCTCTTGGGCGGTCTTGGAGTTCTCGGGGGCCTCTCGTGCCGTCTCGGGGTGGTCTTGGGGGCCTCTTGGGCCGTCTTGGAGGGTCGGAAAGGCGAAAAGGCGAGGAAGCCAAAAACTTTCAAAAACCTTAGGAAAATCATGGATGTTTGCCTCTTGGGGCTCTCTTTGGAAGGGTCGGGGCTCTCTTGGGACGTCTTGGAGGCCTCTTGGGCCGTCTTGACGCCGCGTTGGCCGTTTCGGGCCGATCGTTCGGTGATTCGGAGCCCTCTTGGACCGTCTTGGGGGCTTCTTTGGGCCCTCTTGGCGCGCTCCGGGGGGCGTGGAAGGCCGCGCCCAGGAGGGGGGCCACCTCGGAGTAATAGTTCCCGGGCTGCGGTCGGGGCACTTTTCGCCGGGGGGGGCCCAGGGGCCGCCCCGCGCGCGCGAACTAGTACTACTGGGTAACCAGTTACCGGAGATCTTAGCACGCCTCTGGCCCGTTGGGCCGGCGAATTTGTGTTTTTCGTCCACAGCCTGCTTGTAGGAGCACATGCACATCCTAACGCTAGCTTCGGGCAGTTGATGGTAAAGCGCCGACGTAGCGTCGACGTGCGTCGATTCAGCGCAAAAGGAGCGTTGACTAGCTAGCGTAGGTCAGCGTCGACTAGCAAGAGCCAGCAAGATGGCATATGGGAGGCCCCCACGACTAGTTGCCACACGAAGCTGGCCGCAGGAGCTCCGAGGAGGCCGACGGAAGCCGAACGAGCGAAGTGGAGCGAGGAGGGGGGGAGGGGGGGAGAGGGAACAGGGGGACGGAGAAACAAAAGGGAGAGAGAGAACAGGAGGGTCGGCGGCGAGCGAGGGGGGGGAATGAGAATGGGGAGGCCTTCTCAGAAGGCGGCGGGACTTCTCAGAAGACCTTCGCGCCTGCTGAGAAGTTGTCCCTTGCTTTCGGGGAAGGCTTGGACAACTTCTCAGACGGCCAAGGGACCTCCGAACCTTCTGAGAAAGCCTTCTCCTTCTCGTTTCCCCCCCTCGCTTGCCGTCGAGAAGGCGGAGAGAGGACAGGAGGGAGAAAACGCTGCAGCACCCCGAAAACGCACGGCGGGAGCACTGGAGCCCTGGGCCCGAGCTTTCCGTGGCAGCTTCCGGGCTGGATCGATCGGCGTTGGCCCCAGGGCCCAACACCGGGCGGAAGCGCCCGCTGTGAAACATGGCAGCCGGCGGATCTCCCCGGAGAGGGGCCAGCCCGCGCCCTCCGTCGCGCAGGCCTCTGGGCCAACGCCGTCGAGGTCGCTTGTGCAGCGACCCCCGGGGGCTGGCGGAGCCCAATCCCCCGGCATCGCAATGTTGTCACGACGTGGACCCTGGGTTCAGACCGCCTTCGCGGGACCCGCTTGTCCTCGTGAGTCGTTGTTCGAGGGTCCCGAGGCTTGGCGAGGGCCCCTGGAACCCCAAAGCATTTCAAAATGCCCCATCATGCTATGTTTAAGTCGGACGTGTCCCTCTACAGGAGGAAAAATTCAAAGATAGTCCAATAATACTATGGGGACCATTTTTCGAGCACGTTTTGCGTATCTTTTAATATTTGGGGGGGTATGTTCTATTTTTCGCCCACAATCCCCCTGCATAGGGGACAGCCCCGACCGAATGCTATGTTTCACGGCGCGATGGGATCCGGGCCCGCCGCGCAGGACTACTCCAGGAACGGGGCGTGGCTGGACGACCTGATGAGGCAGGACGGCGTGTAACCTGTCCCCGTCCCCGCTGGGCCATGGTCACGGCGCCCACATCGCAGAGCGGATTGCGGTCGGAAAACCATGGGATGGGCCCCGAGTAGCCTCGAGAGTTTCGTGCCGGATTTCGAGGTGAATTTCGTGCGGATTTGATGTTGGCCAGGAATGAAGACTAACAAACATCCACGCGAAATGCACTTCGTTTTTCACTCGCCGTATCGGAGTTTTGTATTGGCGGAAATCCACACAAAAATCCGCTGCAGCACGTCTGCAAGATCGTTGTAGTGACCATGGTGTCTCAGCCCCGCCAGCCCACCCTGTAGATTGGGAGAGGCCCCACGAAGCCTGAAGGGAGCAGCCTATCTTCCCACCTGGGTGGGCAAGCTGGCCAGTGGGGCCAAGGCCATGCCAGCGAGGATGCGGTCAGCTTCTGCGCGACACGACAACCACTGTCCCATCCCCATGCGTCAACGTCCCGAGCTGTTCGCAGCCTCTCGTCCCGCGGAGCGGAGCGACACGCCATCCGCTCGCAGGGCATGGCGTGTCGCCAGCGCCGCCGCCGCGACCCGCTAGCCAGAAGTTCGCGACCGCAGACTGGTGGTCGGTTCGACTTGCAACGGGTGCAACGGTTGCGAGGTGGTTGCAACCCACCTGAAGGCGCCTGCAAGTGGGCTGCACGTCGCCCAGTTGCGCTAAGTCTCAGTAGCTCGCGGACCCAGCTGAGAGCAGCCAGGCGGACGTGCAGCACACCCGCGGACTCGCCCTGCAGGCGGGCTGCAGCCACCTCGCAACGGTTGCGAAGCCGCAGCGATCACTGCAGCGGGGATCGGTGTTGCACCATGCCCGCAGACTGGACATCGAGATCCTGGACGCGCATCGGGCTGAGGCCGGCGCCCCGGGCCTGCCGCCCCTGTCGGAGATCCCGGAGCCGAAGCTGCCGGAGGCGAAGCCGTGGACGCTGCCTAATCAGGTGGCCCTCCGCGGGTGAGGTGGGGAGGCAGGGCAGGGGGTCGCTTCCCCTTGCTCGTCCCCCTCTTCTTCTCCCCCCCCTCTCCCCGCTTCGCTCCTCGTTCCTCTCCTCCTCCTCCTCCTCCTCCTCCTCCTCCTCCTCCTCCTCCTCCTGCTCCTCCTGCTCCTCCTCCTCCTCCTCCTCCTCCTCCTCCTCCTCCTCCTCCTTCCTCCTCCTCCTCCTGCTCCTCCTGCTCCTCCTGCTCCTCCTCCTGCTCCTCCTGCTCCTCCTGCTCCTCCTCCTCTTCCTCCTCCTCCTCCCTCCTCCTCTCCTCCTCCTCCTGCTCCTCCTCCCTGCTCCTCCTCCTCCTGCTCCTCCTCCTCCTCCTCTTCCTCTCCTCCTTTTTCTCTCCTCTCCTCCTCTCTCCTCCTTCTCTCTCCTCTCCGCCTCTCGCTCCTCCTCCTCCTCCTCCTCCTCCTCCTCCCTCCTCCTCCTCCTCCTCCTCCTCTCTCCTCTCCTCCTCCTCCTCTCCTCCTCCTCCTCCTCCTCCTCCTCCTCCTCCTCCTCTCCTCCTCCTCCTCCCCTCCTGCTCCTCCTCCTCCTCCTCTCCTCCTCCTCCTCCTCCCTCCTCCTCCTCCTCCTCCTCCTCCTCCTCCTCCTCCTCCTCCTTCTCCTCCTCCTCCTCCTCCTCCTCCCCCTCCTCCTCCTCCTCCTCCTCCCTCCTCCTCCTCCTCCTCCTCCTCCTCCTCCTCCTCCCTCCTCCTCCTCCTCCTCCTCCTCCCTCCTCCTCTCCTCCTCCTCCCTCCCCTCCTCCTCCTCCTCCTCCTCCTCCTCCTCCTCCTCCTCCTCCTCCTCCTCCTCCTCCTCCTCCTCCTCCTCCTCCTCCTCCTCCTCCTCCTCCTCCTCCTCCTCCTCCTCCTCCTCCTCCTCCTCCTCCTCCTCCTCCTCCTCCCCTCCTCCTCCTCCTCCCCCTTCTCCCCCTCATCCTCCTCCTCCTATTCCTCCTCTTCCTCCTCCTTCCGTCTTCAGTGGCGTCGACGGGAGGCCCGCCCGTTCGCGAGAAGTGTTAAAAAGTCCTGTTTGATCTGGGCTCGACACATGTATTCTTTCGGGGTTCGAGAAATTTTGCTGGGCCAAGAAAATTGAGTCCAGGGCCCGCCGTGTGAGACATCCTCAAAAAAGCGCCCAAAGTGCGGCCTGGCAGGCTGGCTGTCTGGCTGGTTGGCAACCAGATCAAAGAATCTATTACTGGAGTGGTTTGCTGGTTGGTTGGCTGGCTGGCTGGTTCCAAAATCGAATCCCGGCCCCGCGGTGTGGGGCATCCTCACGACAGGCACGGGAAGGATTAGTTGGTTGATTTGTTGTCTGGTTAGTTGGTGGTTAGTTGGTTGGTTGGTTGATTGGTAAGTTCATGTGTTGATTAACCGGTTGGCTGGTATGACACTTTGGAGTTGGTGTTCAATTCGTATTCGATTCGTCTATAAACGAAATCTCGCGCAATTGGAGCTCATTGCAACGCCCTGCACTGCAATTTCACGCAAGCCAATGCTAGTACAATCCAGCGCGATGCAATGGAATACAATTTCTATGCAACGCAGCGGAAACCGAGCCTCCGACACGTTGCATGACCACACGTCGGAGCAGAAACCATACGCTCCCACTCGATTTGCCACGCGGCAACGCCTGCAGGGCGAACCGCAATGCCATTCCGCTCTTCTCGTCGTGTGATAACGCCAGCGGGGGGCACACAAGAAATACTGTTCCTCTCCAGTGCTCACGTGGCAACGCCTGCGGTGCGAACAACCATACGATTCCGGTCTACTCCCCATGTGATCAAGGTCAAGGGGGGGGGAAGCAAAACATATTTTGCCACTCCGCTCGCCACTTGGCAACGCCTGGGGGGGGGGGGGGAAGCAAAACATACTGCTCCACTCCGCTCGCCACTTGGCAACGCCTGGGGGGGGGGGGGGAGGGGCGGAGGTGGACGAGCATCCCCACTCTGCCCGTCGGCGCGGCGGCGCCCGAGGGGGCCAAACGGTGCTATGCCCCTGCGGCGGGGGGCGCTCGTCGAGGCATGGTGCCCAGGAGGCCTCAGGCCCTGTGAGGGTCCCTTATCCGGGGCGTGAAAATTCTCCCGTCCCGCACCTTCTCTCATGAAGCGGTGGCTGTGGTCCTTTTCCCGTCCCGCACCTCATCTCATGAAGGCGGCGGGGAGATCCATGGCCAAGCCTCCGTTGGTGTGCCACCGGCGTCGGTCCCTGGGCTTTTCATCCAAGGGCTCCTCAGCCAATACCCTCACCGCATATATTCTTCGCGCGGCAGTGCCGAGGGGCGGAAACATACAATTCTACTCGACTCGCCACGTGGGAACGACGGGAGGGACAACAAACTCGACTCGCCACGCGGCAGCGCCGCAGACGACGATGACGACAACGACGGAATGAAATGGAATGGAATGGAATGGAATTGAATGGAATGGAATGGAATGGCGTGAGATCGGATGGGATGGGATGGGATGCGGTGGGATGGAATGGATTGGAATGGAAGAGAATGGAAGGGAACGGAGCCACCACTGCTTGTCGGTGTTCGTGTTCTCGTTCCGTTCCGCTCCATTCCGGCACAATTCAATTCATTCCATCCCATCGCATCCCATCCCACATCCCATCCCATCCAATTCCATTATGTTGCATTACAGTATGTCGTCGTCGTTTTCGTCGTCGTCTTCGTCGTCGTTGTCGTCGTCCAGTTGATGGGACAAGGATGTTCCAGGTTGAGCGGTTAGTTGGTTCGTTGGTTGGTTGTTTGGTTGGTTGATTGGTTGGTCGGTTGGTTGGTTGGCTAGTGGGTTGGTTGGCCAATTTTGGCAACCCTCACACGGATCGCGCCTCCCAAGCCTGGAATACCTTCTCTTGAAACGCATCTTATTCTTTCGGACCACCGAATAGATTTCTGTCACCCCCCCAAGAAAATATGTTCTCAAACCCGGGACTTCGACCGTAGGCTCTTCCAAGCAAGTAGCGTCCCGTGCCGCTATCGCCGTTGCCGCCCCGCCCAAGGGAGGCAAGTGGACCAGGCAGGTAGAGCAGAGGTTGACAGGAATGTTCGCGTTCTCCTGCTCCTGTTCCTGCTCCTTCTCCTCCTCCTCCTCCTCCTCCTCCTCCTCCTCCTCCTCCCCCTTCTCCTCCTCCTCCTCCTCCTCCTCCTCCTCCTCCTCCTCCTCCTCCTCCTCCTCCTCCCCCTTGTGCGCTCGTCTCCTCCTCCCCCTCCTCTTCCTTCTCCCCCTCCTCCTCTTTCACGCTTTCAGTGTTTCTTTGACTACGCTGTTAGAGGCAGGCTCGATCGGTACGCCTGCTCCGAGGATTGTTGCAATACTGTGCTTCGACGTGCGGCTGCCGCCGAGGGTCAGGGGAGCTCTTCGCTCCAGGTCGCGTGCAGGGTGCCCGTGCTACTGCGCTTCATCGTGGAACAGTGCTCCTCCCCTCCCCCCCCCCACTGCGCTCCCCCCCACTGCTTTGTTCTCCTCCTCCTCCTCCTCCTCCTCCTCCTCCTCCTCCTCCTCCTCCTCCTCCTCCTCCTCCTCCTCCTCCTCCGCCTCCTCCTCCTCCTCCTCCGCCTCCTCCTCCTCCGCCTCCTCCTCCTCCCTCCACTCTCCCTGGAATAAGAGTTGTTGCTGCAAGTGCTGCCATTCATGTACCACGCCAAGAGCTCGTGCACCTTTTCCTTGCTTTTTCAGCGAGCCCGACCGCCCTCCAGGGGCCCGGGCGCGGGTGCCCCCCGCACCGCTGCTTCCCGCTTCCCGCGTCCCGCTCCCCCCCCCACATTGCGTTGTCCTTTTAGACACCGACTGGCTGTATTTCAGAATTGTTGTATCCCGATATTGTATACATCGTGCACCGTGGTTGCAGGCATCACAGGCATGGCCGCACTCGGAGGTTCGATGCCACGCAGGCTGGTTTGCAACAGCGGGCGAGACGTTGTGGCGCTCTTGCAGAACTGATCGGCCACCCCTCGGTGGTACCGTGAGCCTGCTACTATCCTGTGGGTGGTGTTGTTGTTATTGGTGTTGGTGGTGGTGGTGGTGTTGTTGCTGCTGATGTTGTTGTTGATGTTGTTGGTGTTGGTGTTGGTGTTGTTGGTACTGTCGGTACTGTTGTTGTTATTGTTGTTGTTGCTGTTGTTGATGCTTGTTGTCGTCGTCCCACCCGCGACCCACCCGCGACCCACCCGCGACCCACCCTGCGACCCACCCGCGACCCGCCCGCGACCCACCCGCGACCCACCCCGCGACGCACCCGCGACCCACCCCGCGACCCATCCGCGACCCATCCGCGACCCACCCGTGACCCACCCCGCGCCCTACCGTGACGGGAGG
>CAUYUJ010014376.1:247563-255063 GCA_963575745.1 Prorocentrum cordatum | reverse complement strand
GGAGGAGGAGGCAGGAGGAGGAGAGAGGAGGAGGAGGGAGTAGGAGGAGAGGAGGAGGAAATGAGGAGGAGAGAGGAGGAGGGGAGGAGGAGGAGTGGGGAGGGAGGCGGGGGCGGAGGAGGAGGAGGAGAGGCGGAGGAGAGGATGAGGAGGAGGAGGAGAAGGAGGCGGAGGAGAAGGAGGAGGAGAAGGTGGGGAGGAGGAGGCGGAAGAGGAGGAAGAGGAAGAGGAAGAGGAGGAGGAGGAGGAGGAGGAGGAGGAGGACGACGACGACGACGACGAGGACGAGGACGAGGACGAGGAGGAGGAAGAGGAAGAAGAGCAGGAGGAGGAGGAGGAGGAGGGGGAGTAGGAGTAGGAGGGGGAGGACGAGGGTGGAACGAGGTGGAGGAACAGAAGGAGGAGGACGAGGGGGATGAGGAGGACGAGGACGAGGAGGAGGGAGAGGAAGCGGCGAAGGAGAAGGACAAGGATGAGGAGAAGGAGGAGGAGGACGAGGAGGACGAGGGGGACGAGGAGGAGCGGGAGCAGGAGGAGGAGGAGCGGGAGCGGGAGCGAGAGAGGGAAGGGGAAGGGCGAGGAGGAGGAAGGTGGAGGAGGAGGAGCAGGAGGAGGAGGAAGTAAGTGCAAGGCCGAGGAGGGAAGAGCAAGGCGTTGGGGGGACGTGCTACGAGGCAGGAAGAGCGCTGCGAAAGCGACCTCCGCCACCCAGGCCGTACTTCGCAAGTCCCGCTTCGCGACCATGTCTGATTTCCGAGTGCCCAGGTGCAGGGGGTGCAGGAGGAGAGGGAGGAGAAGGAAGAGGAGCAGCAGCAGCATAAGGAGGGTGTCCGCGCAGCCCCCGTTTGATCTCGCGCTCCCCGCCTGAGAGTTCAGCCTCCGCGTCGTGCCAGGAAGCTCGACATACATCGTTAGGTCAGTCTGTGCCGGAGTTGGCTGCACGTGTCGTGACGCGCACAAGCGCAGCTTGGATGCGGGGGCACGATTGGGGGGGGGGGGACGCCGCGTCCGCAAGCGCGCTCGCTGCGCCGGACGCACTCTGGGGCCGACCTCCTCCGATTGTGGCCGCCGCATGCCTCTCCGACGTCCAGCCCTCGCGTGGTCGGGCACGGCGGCAGCCCATGTGCGTGTGTGAAAGGCGCGTGGCCTCCACACGCCCCGCCTGTGAGGCTGGCCGCGGGTGTGCACACTCCGCCTCTGGGCAGACTGGGCAGTCCCAAGATCAAGGTGCTTGTGCACACCCGTCGGCTACACGTAGGAGTGACCTTTCGCCACTGTGACCTCGGGGCGGGTACACCGGGGTCCCCAGATGGCTGAACAACACGTTGCGACGGCAGCGGCCGGCGTGCCCAGGTCAGGCCTCCCCGCGCCCCCCCGCCCCCCCAAGGCTGGCCGCGCACCAGAGGTCACTCTTTCAAAGGGTCACCCGGCCACGCGCAGAGGGGGGCAGGGGAGGGGGGAAGGCTTCTTAGAAGCACCCCTGCTTTTTAGAAGGCGCGGGCCTTCTCTATATAGATGCAGTCTCCTTCTAAGAAGCATTCCCTCATACCCCCTTGTGCGCGCCGCCAGGTAACTCTTGCGTGCTGCCGACATACGTATGGATGCGGTCCGGAGCTGTGGCTTAGCGTATCGCGTCGAGGGTTCTGGCCCACCACGCCTCGGCGCGACACGATGACCACGCTTCAGTCCCAGAGCGTCAACGTCTTGAGTGTTTCCCCCCGCCAGGGCCGCCGCCGCGACACGGTACGTACGCAACAGTGCCTGGCCATATGGGCCATAAGATATGTATACATCAGGGTGAGAGGCCGAGCGGTCTTACACCATCCCTGGGTGCGTGCCTAAAGTGGGTTTCCGCATTGGGGATTGTTGTTGTTGTTTGCTTGTTCCCCACATCCTAAGTGGTGTACTTGTTTTCTCTGGGCACCCCCGCGCAGCAACAGGAACACCCCGACACCATCATTGTCATCATCACACCGTCATTATCCATCGAAGTCTCAGACGGGAGCCCCGCCACTATGGGGCCCGCAGCTAGTATTATCATCCCGAATGGGTCATCGGGAACTTGTAAGTGTTGTCATGTGTTGGCTTCTCCAATCTTGGGTATGGATGAAATCTCAGGCGGAAGCCTCGCTCGTGCGTGGATGGCAAGGAAGTCTCAGGCGGGACCCCCCCAACCCAATGCGGCCAGCAGCTCATGTTACGAATCCGAGCGGGTCACCTGGAACTTGTAATTGACATCAAAGTTGGACTCTCCAAGCTTGGCTATGGAGGAAGTCTCTGCCGGGAGCCTCGTCAGTGACTGGAATGGGGTACTCTCAGGCGGGAGCCCCCTCCCTTATGGGACCGCAGCCCGTGCCAGCGCAGCATTCTGGGTGGCAACTGCTCGAGAAGGCAAGGGAGACCGCTGGGGGCCTCTTGGGGCAGAAGCCTGGATTGCTGGGCTCGTGTTCACACATTTAGGTACGTCTTGGGGCAGTCTTTGGGCCCTCTTCGTCAGTCGTGGGCGCCTCTTGAGCCGTCTTGGAGCTCTCTTGGGGGCATCTTGAGCCGTCTCCGGGGAGTCTTGGGGGTCTCTTGGGCCGTCCTGGAGCATCGGTAGCCAGAAAGACGAGAACACAAAAAAAACACTGAAAGAGCTGCGCCTCTCGGGGCCTTCTTGGGGGCCATTTGGGGGCCTTTTTTTGGACCGCTTGGGGTCTCCTGAGCCCTCTTGGGGCGGAAGGCTCGAATTGTCGGTTCGTGTTCCCTCTCTTGGGACCGTTTGGGGGCCTTTTGGGGCACCTCCCAGGCCGTTTTGGAGCCCTCTTCGGCCGTGTTGGGGCCCTCTTGCTCGCTTCGTGGTTGATATTGAGGCGGTCTTGGTGGACTCTTGGGCCGTCTTGGGACATCGGCAGCTCGAAAAGGCGACAACCCGAGACACCTTGAAAACCAAACGAAAATCGATGATGCTTGCAACTCGATGCCCTCTCGGGAAGGCTCTTGGGATCCTCTTGGGACGCCTTGACGGCCTCGTGGGCGGTCTTGAAGCCATCTTGGGCCGTCTTGGAGCGCTCTGCGGCACTCTTGGAGGCGGTGGTGGCATGCCATGGCCGTCTCGGAAGCCATATTGGGCATCTTGGACGCCTTGGAGAGCGCCAAGGAGGTGTGAGGCATCCCAGGAAGCCCCGGCAAGAGGGGGGCGGTGCACGCAGGCGGGCACGATCCTGCCAGACAGCGTGTTGCCTTCCACAGTCAACTCGTATAGTTAGGATGGGCTAGTTTCCAAGGTTACCTTTGCATCCTTCGCCTTCGGCCCATCCTTGGCCGCTTTCGATGGCCGCGCCCCGACCGCAAAGTGTCGATATGGTTATCCAAGGACCTTGCATTCTCATCGTGCGTCCTTACTATACGGGTTGACTGTGCAGAAACCCTGCCAGACAGCACTCTGCATTCTACCACGCCTCCGCGTGCCAGTGGGCACGGTGGCTGGTGCTCAGATGCGCTTGAGGTCTGGGCGCTTCTATCCGCGCGCGGGGGGAGAGCGTGCGGTCCGACGTCGCAAGAAAAACATGCAGCATCGCAAACAATCTCGGGCGGGTGGTAACGGGGGTGACCTAAATGAGGGGTGCAGAAGACGGCCCTGAAGGATTGCTTTAGGGCCCCTTTGGGAGCCAGCAGGGGCCCTAAAGGGCCCCTTTGGCGCTTTTCTTGTTCGCCCTCCCTTTGGGCCATCCCCCATTGCCACCCGCCCGGCAATCACGACAGCAGCCCCGTCCGGTCGGACCGAGGTCTGAGATCCTGGTCGGCTCTGGGAGACTACCCGAATGCTCTTCGTGTCTGTTGAATGCTCTTGGGTATCTTGGGGGGGGGGCACCCATCGAGCCATCTCATGGTTGGCGGTGCCTTGGCCGGCGGAGGGCCTCCTGCTTTTGAGGGAGGCTCTTCTGTCCTGGGTCCGGCCGCAGGCTCCGTCTTTCTGCGGCAGCCTGCGATGTGGATCGATTCGTGATGTTCCCAGGGGTCCAGAGCCTCGCAAAGACGCCCAGGGCTCGGGCGGGTGGTAATGGGGGGTGGCCCACATTTGGGGTGAAGAAACAGCCCCCAAAGGGGCCCTTTAGTTCCACGTTTGGGCCTTCCTCGACCAACAAAACTACCACCTGGCCCTTCTGGCCCAGTTGGGGCCACCCCCCGCCGTTTAGGAGACGCCGAGGAGCACAGGAGGGAGGAGGAGGACGGAGGAGCAGGAGGAGAAGGAGGAGGAGGGAGGAGGAGGAGGAGGAGGAGGGGGCGGAGGAGGAGGAGGGGGAGGAGGAGGAGGAGGAGGAGGAGGCGGCGGCGGAGGCAGAGGCGGAGGAGGAGGAGGAGGAGACAAGGACGAGGAGGAGGAGGAGGACGAGGAGGAGGAGCAGGACGAGGAGGAGGAGCAGGAGGAGGAGGAGGAAGAGGATTTCGGCCAAGGGGCCGCCCGCGCGAGCGAGACGCCCGGAGTTTTACGGACGGCGCCGACCGCTGGGTCGTTCACCCGCGGGGCCCGCCCGAACGGCGCAGGCCCCCCGCAGCGGCCGGGCACCGCCCTGCCGCCGCCGCCCCGGGCCACGGCGGCGAGAAGCCCCCTCCTCCTCGTCCTTCTCCTCGTCCTTCTCCTCCTCCCCTGCCGCCGTCGCCCCGGACCACGGCGGCGAGAACCCCCCCCCAGAGGCCCAAGCGCAAGGCAAGACAAGAGAGCCGTGCATCCATGAAGGACGCGTGGGCAGAAGTCGCAACTGAAGAGCTGCCGGAGCCGGCGCCTTTGGAGGGGGAGGTAGGGGAGGAAAAAGGGAGAGCACAAAAAAGGATTCAGATACTCACATGAGCGAGATTGTACACGGACTTCCCCCAGAGGCCAAAGGAGGGCGCAGAAACAAGAGCATCGGCCCCCGAACTCCGAGGACCGATGATTTTGTTCATTTGAAGAAAAAAACGGCATAAACAAGAAGTTTCGGAGTTCTGCGCGGATTTCTTCGAGCTGCGCTGGGGCCCCCCTGGCAGCGCCTCTGGCGCCGCCCCTGGCGCGCTCCGCGCGCTGGGGAGGGGGGGCCCAGTGCGGATCCAGGAGTCCGCGCGGAGCGCCAAAAGTTTATGTGCATGCCCTTCTGGCTTCTTCTATCCGTGATCCCCGTCGAAGTTCTCAGAGGCTTCCCTGCGTCCTCGAGCGGCGGCGCGCCGGCAGCCACGCCGGGCCCCCCCGCGCCAGGCACCTCCCCAGCGGCGGGGGCGGCGCAGCCGGCGGCCGCCCTCGCGGCGGCGCTGATGGCGCGGGCTGCGGCGCAGCAGGGCCCCGCCTCCTGCGCGGGGCGGGGGCGGGAGGGGGGCGGGGGCAGCGGCGACGGCGACCCTCAAAAGTCAGATGCCCTTCGCCTCAGCCGCCAGTCCTTCACTCTTCTGCTCGGTGGTGCCAGTCACGACGTCCGTGCAAAGCACGGGTCGGGATGATCATGCACGCCTGCCCTTCCTGTCTCGCCCTGCGTTCGGCGGTCAAGGGCACGGCTCGCGTATCGGCAAAGGTGCTTAGCTGGCGCCTTCTGCCGCCCTAAGGGCTCAGGTTAAGTCGGGCATGTCCCTCTACAGGAGGAATATTCGCGAACAGTTGTTGACACAAAAAAATATGGGGACGATTTGCGGTGCTCTTTCATCTTCTTGCTTTTGCTGCCTACTTTCTGATTTATCCTCCACAGCCCACCTGTACGAGGACACGCCCGACCTAAAGCTCAGGGCGTGGTGGTCGCGGTGGTGGCCGGCGACGGCCGACCACCACCGCGGCGACGACGACGACGACGACGACGACGACGACGAAGTTCCCCAAGTGGGCCTGCCCGAGGGGCTCTTGGCTGATTTTGAGGCGCCCGTGGGTGCGAGGCCTGCGCCGCCGGGCCGCCCTCGGGCTGCCCAGCCGCCCAGTTGCCTGGGCGGGGGGCGGCGCGGGGGCAGCGGCGGCAGCCAGCCACCACCGCAGACCTCCGCCGCATCTGAATCAAGAGGGGAAAAAACACGACGACGACGACGACGACGACGACGAAGTTCCTCAAGTGGGCCTGCCCGAGGGGCTCTTGGCTGGTTTTGAGGCGCCCGCGGGTGCGAGGCCTGCGCCGCCGGGCCGCCCTCGGGCTGCCCAGCCGCCCAGTTGCCTGGGCGGGGGGCGGCGCGGGGGCAGCGGCGGCAGCCAGCCAGCACCGCAGACCTCCGCCGCATCTGAATCAAGAGGAGAAAAAACACCACGACGACGACGACGAAGTCGACGAAGTTCCTCAAGTGGGCCTGCCCGAGGGGCTCTTGGCTGGTTTTGAGGCGCCCGCGGGTGCGAGGCCTGCGCCGCCGGGCCGCCACCACCGCAGACCTCCGCCGCATCTGAATCAAGAGGAGAAAAAACACGACGACGACGACGACGACGACGAAGTTCCTCAAGTGGGCCTGCCCGAGGGGCTCTTGGCTGGTTTTGAGGCGCCCGCGGGTGCGAGGCCTGCGCCGCCGGGCCGCCCTCGGGCTGCCCAGCCGCCCAGTTGCCTGGGCGGGGGGCGGCGCGGGGGCAGCGGCGGCAGCCAGCCACCACCGCAGACCTCCGCCGCATCTGAATCAAGAGGAGAAAAAACACCACGACGACGACGACGACGACGACGACGACGACGACGACGACGACGACGACGACGACGACGACGACGAAGTCGACGAAGTTCCTCAAGTGGGCCTGCCCGAGGGGCTCTTGGCTGGTTTTGAGGCGCCCGTGGGTGCGAGGCCTGCGCCGCGGGCCGCCCACGCAGACTCCGCGATCTGAATCAAGAGGAGAAAAAACACCCGACGACGACGCGAAGAAGTTCTTCTGGCCTGCCCGAGGGGCTCTTGGCTGGTTTTGAGGCGCCCGCGGGACGAGGCCTGCGCCGCCGGGCCGCCCTCGGGCTGCCCAGCCGCCCAGTTGCCTGGGCGGGGGGCGGCGCGGGGGCAGCGGCGGCAGCCAGCCACCACCGCAGACCTCCGCCGCATCTGAATCAAGAGGAGAAAAAACACCACGACGACGACGACGACGACGACGAAGTTCCCCAAGTGGGCCTGCCCGAGGGGCTCTTGGCTGGTTTTGAGGCGCCCGTGGGTGCGAGGCCTGCGCCGCCGGGCCGCCCTCGGGCTGCCCAGCCGCCCAGTTGCCTGGGCGGGGGGCGGCGCGGGGGCAGCGGCGGCAGCCAGCCGCCACCGCAGACCTCCGCCGCATCTGAGGAATAACAGGAGGGGAAAAACACATACAAACACAATTGATCGCCGATTCCCCCGAAAATATTGAAACATATGGGCAGTGGGGTGGGGTGGGGGAGGGGGGGGGGGGGGGGGCGAAAACCCAGAAAATCTGGGGAAATATGGGGGAATCCTCGTTATTTGTGTGTATTGATTTGTGTGTCCCAGGGCCCCTTCACCGAAGAAAAACAGGACGGAGGGTTTGTCGTCGGCCCAGGCGCGCTGTGCGCCACAGGGGGGGAGGGGCTCAGCGCCGATGCAGGG
>CAUYUJ010014376.1:227563-245063 GCA_963575745.1 Prorocentrum cordatum | reverse complement strand
CTCAGCTCAACCCCTCCACGGTGACCAGCAGGGCGTCCACGGCCGAAGACGCATTGCGACGCGTCTCAGGTCAGTGGAGAGACGCCAATGCCAAACATGACCAAGCAGTGGCTGCCGTCGTTCGTTGTCAGGCCAACCTCGACAGGGCCAAGCAGCGGGAGGCCGAGGCAGCGCTGACACTGGCACAGGCAGATCTGGAGCGGAAGCAAGTCACTGCGGATTTCGCACGCGAGGTCAGGGGCTCGGCAGACCAACCTGAGCAGTCCACCTCGCAGGCTGCTTTTGACATCGTTTGGGACGAAGATCTATTCAAAGATCTGGACCAGCTTGAGGGCATCGAGACGGCGGAGAAGGACGACCTTATAAAGATCCATGCCGAACTCCAGCAGTACAAGTCCCAGCTGGCGTCCAAATCTGAAGACGTGAAATCCAGGATCGCGAGGGCCAAGGAGCTCCATGAGACGATCCACGTGCGCGTCGGCAAGAAGCGCAAGACCGACACCGACGAGGACAAGCAGCCGACGGAGGGGACGGACGAGGCTCAGGCAGGCGGGGGCGGCGGCGCAGGCCAGGCGACCACGCCAGGCAGCGACGCTGCGGCGGCATCGGGCGGCTCGTCAGCCACAGCCGGTGCCGCAGCCACCGCCGTCACCGCCGCCCCCGAGTCCAGCGGCACAGCCGTCGCCGCGGCAGCTGCGGCCATCTCGGCCCGCAAGCTTTCGGAGGCGCAGGCAGCAGCCACGGCTGAAGCCCAGGCGCTTCTGTCGGTGGGCGGCGGCACGGACTCCAAGTTCGGCAGCACCAAGAGCGGCAAGGGCACCAGAGCCTCCCGTGGCAAGGGCGGCGGAGCTGGTGGCAAGTGAGGAGTGCAGCCGAGGCCTCCCACGACCGTGGAGAGGGACGCCTCGGCGCACACAGGCGCCGTCTCCAGCGCCAAGGTTTTGTACCTCTTCGACGCGATCTTCCAGAAGATCAGCATCGCGGAGGCCCTCCAGGCGGACAACGCTACTGTGCCACTCCAGTCACAGTGCGGTTTGGCCGCCAGTTTCACGAGTTCTACTACGGCGAGTGGCTCCAGTTTGCAGGTATCGGGTACCTCGACAGGGAGCCAGACTTCGCCGACTCCCACTTCAGGTGCTGTAGGGCCCCAGGCTGCGGTGACGGAGGTCGACAGCACGACCGATAGTCAGGCGCAGGAGGGGGCCAACAACACTGGCACAGCTGATGCTCCACTAGGGAGCGACTTTGCAGCTGGTGAAGAGTGCAGTCTTTTTTTCGCGAATATCACTAGTATGGGGACGTCTGCCAAGACGTCGCAAGCCTGGACATACCTCTCAGAGAACGCCGACAAGCACCAGTTCTGGGCCTTCGTGGAAACGCACGTGGCAGCAGATGCTCTACGGCAATGGCACAAGGAGGCCCAGGCGATCGGCATGAAGCTGATTGCGAACGGTGCCAGGCCCTCAGGCCACGCCCAGTCCCAGGACATGGAGGGCAGGGCCAACGAGGGTGGCGAATGGTTCCTTACTTCTGGTCACAGGCAAGTTCATGCGTTGAGTGCAGCTGAACACCAAGGTTTTCGAGCACGACGGGGTAGTGCACGAGACGGCTTCTGCGCGACGGTGGTGCACCTCAAGGGGTTCAGCCTGGTGGTCATAGTGTTTTATGGCCTGTCCTCAGTGGGACTCACAGGCGACAATTTGGTGCGCTATCACAAGCTAGGAGGGCTCGTTCGATCTCTGCAGCTGCCCTGGCTCATAGTCGGGGACTTCAACGTTCCAGCAGCCACGCTTGCACGGACAGATTTCTTTTCGTCACTTGGAGGGAGGCTCTACACAGGAGACCTCGTCACGACGTGCACGGCAGGAGCATCGGGATCCCTGATCGATTATGCCGTGGCGAGTCACCATTGTCTCCCTCACCTCATCTCTATCACCCCTGTCGTGCAGGTTCCCTGGAAGACGCACATAGGCCTTCATATTCGTATCAGAGGCTCTGGGGCTCAGCTTTTGGTCAGGACTCTGGAGCTTCCCGCCAGGTTACCTCAAGTAGGAAGACCCAAGTGTGAGGCAACGCCAGGGTCCAAATCGTCTGAGTCACGTAAGAAGCTTGCTGTGAAGAAACGTGAGGCTCACGAGCGTAGGGTTTCACTTTATACGTCGCTTTTTGGGGAGGAGCCTGAGACCACTGAGCCTCACGAAGAGCCCCCCGAAGACCTGGACTGGCTGCTGCTGGGTGAGACGGCCGAGGGATGGGACTCCGACCCTGAGGAGGATCCTTGGGCGCAAGAGTCGGAGTTTAGGCCTGCGACGAACCCCACGTCAGGGCAACCTTTGCATACTAACGTGCGGGTCCCCTCTCCGCCTCCCTCCGCTGCTCCTCCTGCTGCGGCTGCTGGGCTCTCCTCACCCCAACCTGGGCCGCCCCCAGCAGCCAGCGCACAGGTCCCATTTAACAATTCGGACAGTGTCGCAGGAATGCAGTTTAAAGCCACACCCGACCCCCCCTTGGAGCGCCCCCCCGAGGTCTCGGCAGGCAATAGTCTCCAAGAGGAGTCTGGAGGGCCCACCTTCGATATTCCTGAGAGTACTTGGATGTCCGAGCGAACCGCGGTGGGCATAGTCAGACAATACGAGCATCACATTTGGCCTCCCATTGCGCAATCCGTAGCCGTTTTGGCTGGAAGGATCGAGCCAGTGCTCGCTGTCAGCACCACCTACGCGACGTGGGTATCAGCAGTGGAGAGGACGATTTTAGTGCACCACAGACCAGGCGAGAACGAGCCGCCGCGAGGGGTGGCGGCATCCTGTGGTCGCGCCAAGGGCCCCACCTTGCGTGTCAAGGAGTTGCACGTTCCCGCCAAAGTTCGAGCGGTTCCTATTCGTGACTCAATAGCAGGGTGGTGGCTGCAAACGCATACAGTCGTTCAACAGTTACTGAAACATCGGCAGAAGGATAACGGCCAGGTGCAACAGCAACACCTGCAACACGCGTGCTGGAGGCTGGCCACTACCTTCCCCGGAGGAGTAGCACGCGTTCTGAGAGAAGCAGATCCGTCCTGGGACACTTGGGTGGGAGCTCTCTCAAACATCAGTAAGGCATCAGTCAACATTTTATCATATTTCGAGCAGGCGGCCTTCAGGCTTGCCAAGAGGGCTCAGAGTCGAGCACTGAGCGAATCGCTTTCTGAATTTCGGGCGTGGGTCACGACTGCAGAGGCGAAAGGAGTTCTCTTTCGGAGCTTACGGGAGTCGCCGCTGACGGTGGACCAGCTCATCACCAAGAGCGGCGACACTTTGTATCATCCTGTTGATGTTGTGGACCACAAGGTCCAACACTGGCATAGGCTATGGGCACCTGAGCAGGTAGATGTCCAAGGCACGATTCAACTGTTTCAGAGGATACGTTACGAGTCGGAGTCGACCGAGCTCCCGCTGATCGAGGTGGGCCAACTGGACAGGGCTGTGAGGCGAATGAAGCCTCGCGCAGGGCTCGGGGTGGACAGACTCACTCCCATGGATGTCCAGAGGCTCCCGCTGTCGGCGAGGGCAGAGCTGGTGGATTTTTATAATCAGGTGGAGGATCAGTTGACGTGGCCGTGGCAGCTGCTCATCGTCGAGGGCCGCCTCCTGCCTAAAAAGGCCCAAGGCGATCGTGTAATAGGTATCATATGTATGGTGTGTAGGATTTGGTCCATGATCCGCGAAGACATCATGAAACCGTGGACGGTTGAGTCTAGTGAGAGTTGGGATGCAGCGCTGGCAGGGAATTCGGCGCTACGTGAGGCCTTCCTCAAGACTGTATACGAGGAGATCTACGGGGTGCTGGGGGTTTCATACGCACACGCCATCCTGGACATCCAGTCCTTCTATGACGCAGTCACCTGGGCATGCCTGGTTTATGCAGCACTTAAGCTGAATTTCCCCCCAGTCATCCTGTTTTTAGAGCTCCAGCTCTGCACGGCACCACGAATGATGACACAACTCGGATCTACGTGTCGCCCGTTCCAGGTGGCAAGATCGATCATCCAGGGCCTCAGGAATGGGACACGCTTCGGTAAGTGCGCGACACATTTCGTGATGAAAAAGCTTACCGAAGGGAACCCAGGGCTGCACGTACGGCTCTGGATCGACGATTTGAGCGAATCAGCAGTGGGATCAGAGAAGTTTGTTTTTCGGAAGTTGGTCAAAGGTGTGGCAGATACATTCAATTTTCTTGCAGAGGAGCAGTTATCAGTTGCCTCCAAGAGCGTTCTGATCGCAGCGAAGCATCAACAGGCAAAGACGATCGCAGCAGCTCTTCGACGGCGAGGATACTCGCTACGACCAGTCCTGCAAGCAGCATACCTCGGAGTGGACCTTGCAGCAGGGCGCAGAGCGGCACGCATGACACGTCGAGGTCGTGCGGTCAAAGCAGCAGGGCGACATCGTAGAATTTCACGATGGGCAAGAGCAAGCAGACAATATGCGGTCACAGCTACTTTGGAGAAAGTTGCAGGTCAGACGGTAGCACACTACGGACACCAGATTCACGGGATGTTCGGCACAGAGCTCAGTAACCTACGACGCAGGCTGGGATCAGTATGCGGGTCAAATCGTCGGGGTCGTTGTCTGACCACGACGCTCGATCTGCGCGCCCCCGAGCAGGACCCAGCCATCCGCTTGAGCAAGGAGTGCCTGAGCGAATGGTTGCGACTCTGGACCACGAACAGTGCTATCCGCAGCTCCATCGATAAAGTTTGGCCAGACATCGTCAGCAAGATGAGGGCACTCACCAGCGCCGAGAGGACACGACATGTACGTGGACCAGTCAGCGCAGTGATTGCTACTCTTCTGCAGTACCATTGGGAGCCGATATCACCATCGCATTGGCGACTCACACGTGGGGTGGTCGTGAGCAGGTCGAATGGCATTTCAAGGATGACGAGCTAACGGGCAATGAAGATTTCAGCGATATTCTAGCAGATCTTTCCAGTTCAGTCAGGGAAGTTCTTTGGCAGCAGGCAGCGACACATTATCTTGGTGAGGGCATGGCCGAGGGCATCGACAATGACTCCCTCCGAGGTCTACTCAGCCGTCTTGGACAGGTGCCTAAGGGGGCACAATGGGCCGAGACCATGTTGGCAGTGGCGACGGGAGGTACTTGGCCTCGGACACGCTTCGAGGTTGACGACCAGGAGTTCAAGTTGTGCCCCAGGTGCCTGCTGCACGGGGATAGGTACCCTGAGACACCTCTGCATCGATGCTGGTTGTGCCCTCAGAACGTAGGGCATCAGGCGTACCGCGACTCCGACCAGTATACACCGCAGGCGACCAGCCAGCATGATCAGTACGAATGTTTCTGGCTACGAGGACTGTTGCCAAGTTCGTGGACGGCAGTAAGTCCACCAGCTGCAGCTGAGAGCTGGATACTAGACTCCGTAGGCACGCATTGCTCACTTCCCTTCATGCCCCAGGCAAACGAAGGAGGTGTGCAGTACCGACCTTCGGAGTCCACGCATGTGATGAACCCCACGTTCGGTCAACCTTTGCATACAGACTCAGGGCCCTGGAGCAGTGGCCGCATCTTCGCAGAGGGCACCGACGACAACCCAGTGTACATATGTGGGGATGCTAGCGGTGGCGCAGACACTCATTCACCCAAGCTGAGGCGAGTGGGATTGGGCTTTGTCATCGTTGAGCGGCGCAATCCCGTCAGGCTAGGGCTCGAAGCATGGGGCCCCCTGCCTGGGCGGAGACAGACAGTTTACAGAGGCGAGTTGGCGGTGCTGGAGTATGTCTTACGATGCACTCGGGGCGCTGTCGTGTATCTCACCGACAACGAAGGGGTGGAGAAAGGGTGGACAAGCCGCACTTATCTCCGCCCACGTGAGGCCAATTCAGACGTTGACTTGTGGTGTGCCATCGGTCAGCACTTGCATGCCGACGGAGATCGACACGGCCGTGTTTCTGTCGTTTTCATGAATTCACACTTGTCGGAGGTCGAAGCTGCAGAGAAAGGATATGCGCCGTGGATGTGGCACGGCAATAATCGAGCTGATCAGTTGGCAGGACGTGCGGCGGAGGCACATCGCGTTCCACAAGCCGAACGCACTCGGGTCGCACTGCAGGAGAAAAAAGCGGAGTTGGTCAGGCGGCGGCTCTTGAGGGCCATGATGGACGCCATGTCCGTTGACCCCAGGCCCCGTCGGGAGTCGGAGCAACTTCGTACCGTTCCGCCTGCCCCCATCGTCGTTGCTCGTTTCTGTACCACACATATCTTGGACGATTCTGGGCGCCAGTGCGTGAGATGCAAAGGGTCCGCGTCGAAAAAATGTCTCGCGAATTGGCTGAAGTCTCCCTGTTTTGAGCTGCAGTATGTAGACGGTGTTGTTTCAAGTATACCCTCGGGGTGTAAAGTCCATAGGGCGGGGGGGTGGCTGCATTCCACTCACAATCTCAGGTTTCACGTCAACCTGAAACTCTGGTTTTGCGGAGTGTGCGGATACTATTCCTCTGACCAAATCATAGGGCTTGCATCCGAGTGTACTCATAGGACCAACAAGTCCCGACAAGATTATTTAAACAGGATTGAGGATGGGCTCTGGCCAAAGCTTCTGTCGTTGTCGGAGCAACGAGCCAGAGGCCTCATCCCTCCTTAATTAATCCCTTTTCGCTTCGCGATTTGACCATTCCCATTCCCATTCCCATTCCCATCATCCTCTTCCTCTTCTTTCTCCTTGAATGCCGGCACCGTGGCCACCTCCCAGGCTGCAGAGGAGGACGGAGGACGTGGCCGCCCGATGAAGTTGCGGCGGGAGATAAAGCACAGGGGGGGAGGGGCGCGGGTCGGGGTTTCGGCCCAGTCTCGACCACGCACGCACGATTTTGATCAACACGTTGGATCTTTGGGGGTTCGTCGGGGCACTGGCCCGTGGCGAGCCGAAAAGCGGGGCACGGGCGCGTGAGGCCCCAGAGGGAATGCGGGCAAGCGGTTCGGGGCAGGGGTGGGCTGGGAGAGCCGCCCTGCGGGCGCGAAGCCCTGACGAAGAGTTCAAGGAGGAAGAAGAGGAAGAGGATAATTAGGAGCAGGAGGAGGAGGAGGAGGAAGAGGAGGAGGGGGAGGAGGAGGAGGAGGAGGAGGAGGAGGCGGACGAGGAGGAGGAAAAGGAGGTGGGACGTCGTCTACGACCCCTACCGCGAGGAGGCCGTGGGGTAGGCGGGGTCTCTCCTTCTCCTTCTCCCCCCTCCTCCTCCTCTCCTCCTCTCCTCCTCTCTCCTCCTCCTCCTCCTCCTCCTCCTCCTCCTCCTCCTCCTCCCTCCTCCTCCTCCTCCTCCTCCTCCTCCTCCTCCTCCTCCTTCCTCTCCCCTCCTCCTCCTCCCTCCTCTCCTCCTCCTCCTCCTCCTCCTCCTCCTCCTCCTCCGTCTCCTCCTCCTCCTCCTCCTCCTCCTCCACCTCGTCCTCCCGCATGTAGCCACGCAGGTTCAGCGCCTGCGCCCGCCCGCCGTGGCCGCGCCGTGGCACCCCGCGGCACCGCCATCCTCGGCCAGTGTGGCGGGGCAGGCCCGCCCAGCGATGGCGCGGGTGCGGGCACTCGCGCGGATGTGCGTCGCGGCATGGAACCCTCTCGCCTGCAGCAGGGAGGATAAGCAGTTCGAGATATCGGGGTAGTGCGAGAATACTGACCAGTGGAGGGATGACGCGGGTGCCGGCACTCGCGCTGATGTTCGCCGCGGCACGGAGCCCTCTCGCTTGCAGCAGGAAGGATAAACGGCTCGAGACATCGGCGTAGTGCAAGAACACAGACGTCATCCTAGTGATCGGCACACAGACAGCGGCATGGATCGGTGGCGAGGTCCGCTTGCAGCTCATCAACGTATTCAGAGCAGTACACTTCGGTGGTAGAAGGAAAGACGATACGTCCAATAAGTCGCATGGGGTATCGATCCTGCTGCGCAAGGATACCATCCGAGCCAAGAACATGGTAAGAATCTGGAGTGCCACGCCAGGTCTTCGAGGTAGATGCGCAGCTCTTCGGCTCGGAGGTCACAACTTCGATGTCACCAGCATCGCCTTTTACTGTTGCCCCAGACCGAAAGATCCAAGAGAAAGAGGTCACATCGACGATACAACGGGCAAGCTCATGAGGTTGACCGGCCAGGTACTGAGCAGTTCCCCCCCCGAAATCACTGCCCATGATAGCCTCGGACGCCAACGACGGAATAGGGACGGCACGAGAATAATGATAGTTATAACAAGCCGTGTCGACTGCATTGGGAGCCCATGGAAAGTCGGAGGAGCACGTGCCATCACGGCGACAAAGAGGGGATTAGTTGGATCGGCCGCGCGTGCGTCCCCCAAGGCTGCATGGACAGGGTCTTAAAGTTCACGCAGGAGTACCAGTCCAGCAGAAGACCGCACGCGATTCCCAACAAAAAGCCGAGGGACCTCATCGCCGACCACTTCGAACCGAGGGTGCAGCTAGACCACAAAAACACGAGAAAAAAAGAAACAAAAAAAACAAAAAAAAACTAAAACTATAAAAAACAAAAACAAAAAAATGACGGACACAGATGGGACTACCTGGGCGCGGCGAGGGCGCCGAGCTCAGAGCAAGCCGCTACCCCCTTTCAGACACGAGGCCAGATTGCATCCACAACATACCATGGACGGCGCAGGCAGGCCCGACATCATCAATACTTCACGTAGAACTCGGACATGGACGGATGGAGAGTTCTGGCCAGCCCCATAGACGAGGTGGGGGCTCGAAACGCTTCGCGACGAACAACAGAGCAATGCCCATCGAGTTCCAGGAGCTAGCGAAAGCAAGCGCGCTGGCAGTAGAAGACAGACGATGAGCAAATGCCACCACGAACGACGACATGGAGAGCGCGCCTCGCTACACAGGGCGACCAAACTATGCAGTAGGACAGGAGTAGATCGCAAGAGGTCAGAGAGCGACGCTTAACGAGGAGCTGCTGGAGGAGACAATGAAGGGCGAAGCGTCAGACAAGTGGGGGACACGAAAGCCACCGGCAGCAAACGGAGTGGAAGCGAAAACCATCGGCAGCAACGCGATACCATCGGCAGAAGAATGGACGGAAGATCTGGCATCACCACAACAGCAGGGAGGAACGTCGGCGCACGCGATGGACAACGAGACGCTGGCGGCGGAGGCGCGATCAAACAGCAGAGCCCCCCCCCCCCATAGAGGACATCACCGAGGCCGCAAATAATTACGACCGCATCGCGAGGAGCGCCGAGTGGAGGCGCGCTGTAGCACCGCGGCCCGCACCTGCAGAGGCGCTTCGGCTTCTGCCAACAGAGAGACCGACGCTGATATCGACATCGGCGCTCCTTCCCCGATCCCAGCCGTCGTTTTGCACGTCGTGGGCGTCGATGCTTGACCTCTCCGCCCTCTGGGGCCCCCAGGACAGCGCGGCTGTCGCCCGCGTGGCTGCTGACTTCGATCTCTCTGCCAGGCGGCCAAATTCGCAATGGGGGGCGCAGCGCTGGGCCCTGGTCGCAGTCTTGGCCCGTGTCTTGCCGAAGGCGCGCAATCCACGTGGCAGTCAAATCGCAGCCGCCCTTGTTTTGCCGGCGCGTTTGGGGGCCTGGCGCGCGCGCGATCTTCCCCAATCCGTGACTCGCCTTCTCTGCCGGCCTATCCGGGCCAGTGCTTCTGGTATCCAGTATCTCGTCAGCCCGCCATCGCCTCAGCCAAAGACAAGAACCTCGACGACGCGACAGGCGGGGCCCGCCGGCGCGACGAGCGCGACGCCCAGGGAGGCGGCAAGTACACGGGGGCAGTTACCTGCCGCCGCACGCGCACCGACTGCTGCAGGCACGTCGGGCACTCTCCCCCCGCGCGTCTGGATCGCGGCGGGGAGAGGCATACTCGCGACGCCGGGCAATCAAGAGAGGTTGGGCCCGCATGAGGAAGTTCTGGGACGCGCGCAAGTCGGGGGCCCTCAAACGCAGAGTCTCCCGCAGCACCATCGTCGGCTCAGCGTTCTCCGGCGCCGCCGCCTTCGCGCCAAAGTACGGAAGGCCACTCCTTGGCGGAGTGGCGCGGCGAACCGAAGGAGTAGACTGCGCCGAGGTCAGAATGCCATCGAGGGGCAAATATGGCACTCAGTGCGAACGCCGCCCGCATGGCTGGAGCTCGGAGCATTGCGACCACGCGAACGGCAACTGACGGCTTGGGACCCTGGCCAACGCACGCAACTATTGGCGGCGGCGTTCGGCGCGATGTTACAGGAGGAATCCCAGGTGCAGTCGTTCAACTGGATGGACCCAGACGCGGGCGAATTACCCTCCACAGCTGCCACCAAGCCGCGGGCGGAGCATTTCTTCGAGGACTCAAGGCGCGTCAGGATCTTCGAGCCTGGCCAGGAGCTCTGGGCGTCGCTGGAATAATAAGAGGACAACATCGACGCACTCACAGTGGTCAGGGGGCAGTTCATCGCGATGGACATGTCCGAACTGAGGGCGGAGCGGTTGCTCGGGGCGCCGGCGCCGACGGAGACCGAGGCCGACGCGGGCGAGGTCGCTGCAGGCGACCGCGCGCGCTGCTCGGACAGCGAGGGCGGCCTGGTCTGCGGCCGCCGCTTCAAAAATAAACGAGCGCTTCGCGCGCATCCACTGCGCGCCTCCAGGGTCAGCACGGGAACAGGGCGGCCCTGTCCAGGCTGACTATAACAAACCAGCGCATGGCCTGCAGGTCCTCGTTCAGGGATGGAGACACAGAGGGCTCGATCAGGCCCTTAGACATATTTCGGAAGCGCACTACTATGGCAGGCGCAAGGCTGATCGGTCACCCCTGAACTGTGACGCCACCCCCGCCCCCGTCGCCCCAGGCCCATCCTGTCCGCAGACCTTTGACACAGAGGGTCGATTCGAGGAGCACCTTCCACATCCGCCCCCTGACTTCCATTCCGGCGGCCCAAGCTGCACCCGCCCCGTTGGGCGCGGAGAACGGCGACGCTGGGGGGGGGGGCGACAGACGGCCCGGCAGATGGAAGCCCCGAGAAGATCAAAGGCCAGGCAAGGGAAGGCGAGACAGCGGCGCCAAGGACAGGAAGATCCTGGACGAGAGCGCCTTCGCGGACTTAGACGAGATGCCGATCAAGGAAGCGCAGCCGCTCGTCCCGGTAATGATGAGAATGGCGCTGAACCTCGGGATGACGGCGCCAGACGGACTCCACGCAGCTGACGACGGCCCCGATCCCAGTGGCGCCCCAGCCCATCATCAAGGCGAAGAACAGAGCGCGCGGGGGTGACCAACGCGCAGAACCTGCGCTCGGAGGGGAAGCCAGACGACGAGATGGGGCAGAACGGCGGGCTCAGTTGCGCGGCCCCGGCCGGGGTCATCGAGGGCTTGGAGACGGAGGGCGACGGAGTAGGACCGGCGAGCAAAGTCAGCCTGTGCAAGCTGAAGACGGAGATCCAGGCCCTCACGCTGGACGAGTGCGAGACCAGGTTTCCTTTCGTGAAGGTGGCGTCGACGCACAAGGACACGCGCGCGAAGGCGGCAATGGGGAAGCCGGCGGACTCGCAGCTGATCGCGAAGTGCCTGGAACAGCTGGGAGGCGAGATCATGAGCGGCCTGGCACCCATGTCGCTCATGGAACGGATGCTTCACGCGAAGCCCGCGGCATCCGAAGAGATCTGGACCGTGCCTCGTCGCCAGCTGCGGCGTCGCCGGCATCGGCGCGGCCTGCGACGCCGGGCGCTGCCATGGGGGCCTGGGGGCCCAGGCGGCGCGCGAGGCCCAGGGCGATCGTGCCAGCGGGGCCTAGTTTTTTTTTGTTTCTGGGAAGATGAATGCTGGGGGCTCGCCCCCTCAACAGCGTTCGAGCTCCAGGACGATCGTGCCGACGGGGCCCAGCAGTTTTGCGAGGACCGCCTCGACCGTGCCCGAGACAGATGGGGACGAGAACGCGGGCAGACAGCTCCGACGGGAGACTGCTTCGCGTCGACTGAAAGTTGCCGCCTGCCCGAATGTTCTGCCAGGAGAGACTTCCTACGAGCCTCGCGAGAGGGGAAGTAATGTCACAGCTCACGAACCCGCCCCGAATCCTTCAAGCGTAGGTCTAGACCCCGTGCTGACCCCCGTAATTACGATCCCCAGCTCGCCCCCGATCATTGCCAACGCTTGTGCGGGCAGCCCTCCTTGCACCCCTGCCCCCACATCCTCCCTGCATGGATAGTCCGTGCCGAGATGCCCAGACCCTCCCCCGCAAGGGCCTCGAGCACGGAGCTTCTATGCCAACTCAGAGCCCTAGGATGTGATCGGCCAGCGCCAGAGCGCTGGCATCAGTATGTGGTTCTCACGAGCAGTAGAAAAGGGCCCCGAAAAAAACCTACGTCTCTTGTGGGGCGGGCGTGTTTCGAAGTCTTCGGCTGCAAGGGCCGATCCTAGTGCTCTGCAAGACAGCATGTGAATCCGTGCGCATGCGTGGACACTGCGATCGACCGGTCTCATGGGTTGCGGGCAGCAAGAGGAGGGGGAGGAGCGTAGAGGTGTTTGAGAGTTTAGGGCCTCTTTGGGGGCCTCCGGGGGGGGCCTCCAGGGACCTCCCGTCCACTTCGGGAGGGCTCCAACAGCTGGCCCCCAGACGGCCGACTGCTGCCACCGGACACCCCTTGAGCGGGGTGCGGGCCGCGGAAGTTGGCGCAGCGAGAGGCAGTCGAGACGTGTAGCCTCCAGGCCAAAATCGCCCAAAAGATCCAAACGCTCAAACGGACAGAAAGACTCCTCGGTATTCGAAGGTCGAAGGAAGAAAACTTAGCAAAAGTTTGAGTTCTACGGTAGGTTCATTCGGCGATGACGCGTTGGCGACGCTGGCGACTGCGTTCAAGGTTGAATTCTGCGACGCCGATGCACTGGACACGATAGCGCCACTGGACCGACCGAGTTCAACATTACACGGTCGGGGCCAGCGATCGATTCCAGGTTGAACGGTCGACGCGGTGTCATTTTTTTTGCGCGCGCCGACGCCACACGAACCTACTGTGGTAAAGGTTAGAGTCCTTGTGCCACCCTGGACGCCGCGTCACCCCAACATACTTATACTAGATGTGCGTCGCCCTCCCCAGGGGCGACGCGCGCACCGAGAAATCTCCTGGTGGCGGGCGTTTTCTGGCCACACCGCTCGGAAAGCGATATACTACAAGATAGGTATACTATCTGTTTGGGTCGGACGCGCGCCTCCAAGCAGGGCATCTAGTGTCAGGAGGGAAAGAAACACACAGACACAATTAATCCTCGATTCCCAGAAAATATGGGAAAATATGGGAATTGGGGGGGAAGACAAAAACCCAGAAAATATGGGAAAATATGGTGCGTATTTTTATGTGTGTGTATTTATTTGTGTGTCCTGGGGCCCCTTCATAGTGTTAGTGTGCCTCTGTGCACCCCAGGGACCCTGACCCCTGGACGTCCCCGGGCGTCCCCAGACGCCCCCGGTGGCCCCCCAGGGCTCCGCCCCTCGGAGGCCCCTCGGAGCGGCTCGCGGGCGGCCCCCGGGAGGCGCCGAGGCTGGCCAGAAGCCTCGAGACTCGAGACCCCCACCTCGATCCCAAGGCCATCACCAACATCATGTTCATCCCCATCACCATAAACACCGTCATCATCAGCACCACCAGCAAAGTCATCATCGTTATCGTTAGCATCATCAGCAGCAGCAGCAGCATCGTCATCATCATCATCATCATCATCATCATCATCATCAGCATCATCATCATCATCATCATCATCATCATCATCATCATAATCATCATCATCATCCGCATCATCATCGTCACCATCCGCAGCACCATCAGCATCATTACCATCATCATCATCATCATCATCATCATCATGATCATCATCATCATCATCATCATCATCATCATCATCATCATCATCATCATCATCATCATCAACTTCATCTTGGGATCCCAAGCCTCGAGATCCCAACCTCGGTCCCCAGAGATCCAACGTATGGAAGCATTGAAGCGGAGGCTTCTTCCTTTGTGTGCGGCCTCCGGCGGCCCTTCCTTCTACTGGGCCTCGGGACCGTCAAAACACGATGCCGGAGGAAAAAAAAACCGGCCCGAGGGAACAGGTCGGGCGTTCTTCGGGCCGATGTCTTGGCAGAATCATGACGTCGGGGGCCTGGGAACCTCGACCCCCCGAGAGCCCTGGAGGTGCCGTTGGGGGCCCAGATCCCCCAGATCCAGGCCTTCCGAACTGGACCGGAGCAGATGGGGTTGGAGAATCGCTCGGGGGTGGACAGACCTCCTATCCTGACACGTCGATTAGCGAATTGACCGTTTTCGGTTCGCGAGAGGGCGTCGCGGCCGTTTGCGGGTCCAGGTCCGTCGGTTTCGGTCTTAGGCCGTTTCCATTAAAGGGTGGTTAACTAAAGGGAGGTTTGTCCATCGCCGAATCGCGTGGCACTGCCGATGCACCGGCGATGCGGCTCGATGTGGAGCCCAATGTTCCCCACGCCAGCGTCGCCGATGCATCGCAGACGTCGTCGATGCATCGGCGATGCGGCGCGATCCTCCGACCCCATCTAACCGCATGCCCCGGATGATAAATCATCGCCCCCCTTCCCGATTGAGAGTTGATTATCTCTGGCCAAGACAGAGTTGGTCGGGGGAGAGGGGCGGCAAGGCCGAATTTTCTTATCGCGGGGGAAGGTTGCGAATCGAAGTTGTTATCTTCTTATGTTGAGTAGCAACAATATCAAAATCGTGTAGCATGGCAATGGGATTCTCACCATTTCAGCTTTCGCAAGTCACAAACGTTCGGCCCCCCCCCCCTCCTCGTTCCCCCTCCTCTCCCTGATCCTGCTCCTCCTGCTGCTCCCACCCCTGCTCCCGAGGAAAACATCCTCGTAGTCGACTTGCTGGGACAAATCGTTTGTTCTCCTCCTAGGACCCCGAACATGTTTTATCCCCCTGGTGTTATTATCACGGGCGGTTGGTTATTCGAACTTGGTTTTGGAGGCCCATACAGAAAGGAGCCAAAAGTGCCCAAACACTACCACGACATCATCAGAAAGCCTCCGTCCTGGGCCCTCGAGCGACGAGAGCAAGGCTCACCCGCCCCCTCCGACGTTACAAGTTGTTCGGTGGGCTGGGCCCCCACTGACGCCGACCCATCCCCCAGGGCCAGCTTCTCACCATGATCCATTCCTGGACTGCCCCAGGGCAGGGAGGTGGCAGCTAAAGGAAAAACGTGCCGGCTTCTTGGCGAGGAGGAGGAGGAGCAGGAGGAGGAGGAGGAGGAGGAGGGGGAGGAGGAGGAGGGGGAGGAGGAGGAGGAGGAAGAGGAGGAGGGGGAGGAGGAGGAGGAGGAGGCGGAGGATGGGGAGGAAGAGGAGGAGGAGGGGGAGCCCTCCTCCCGCCTCTCCCCTCCCTCCTCCCTCCTCCCTTGGACCCGAGGGCAGCACCCGTGCCGATGTCACGTCGAAATCGGCGACCCTGGCGGGTTTGGGGAGCTTCGGGAGGCGGGGACCCTGAAAGCTGCCGGAGGCCCGAGGAGCGCGAGGTGCGTCCGGCGGCGACTTCGAGCCTCGGCCCGCCTCGATCCAGAGGCCCGTGCCTAGGGTTCCGTCGCCACGTCATGCAGCGCATGACTGCGAATATACAGTCGTCGGGTTGACCCAAAAGGGGCTCCAGCGACATGGGGGTGGTGCAATAGGTTCGCGGGGCTGCAATACATGTGGGGCGTGAAACAGATCTCGGGGCGCAAATGTATTGCTGTACTTCCGCGTGCAATGCGGCACTTGCAATACAAGTGCTACAATGCAATGCAATTCTCCGGCGCAATACATTTGCAATACAATCGCCCCAAATCTATTGCACCACCCCCTCTCGGCTGGACCCCCTTTTGAGTCACCCAAATCGATCCAGAGGCCCGTGCCTAGAGTTCCGTCGCCACGTCGTGCAGCGCATGATTGCGAATAGACAGGCGCAGGACTGGCCGTAATCAGGCAGGTGCGCATGCGTGCACGTAATTACTCGCGGCGCGCTCCGTGGCCGCCGAGGTTCGAATCCAGAAGCCTTCTGACGAGTCCTGGAGCCAGGCAGGAAAGACGAACGCGCAACCACAGCCTGAGAGCTGCCCAGCTTGAAGGAACCCCGACGCTGGAAAGCCGCCGAGAGTCGACCCGAACGGCCGAAAACCTCGAGCCCCGGACCCCCGAAGCCCGCCCGGTCATCCGAGGTCACGTCGAGGTGACCCCTCCTCGACGTGACCTCGCAGGTCACGTCGAGGTCACCTTGTGGGAGGAGGAGGAGGAGGAGGAGGAGGAGGAGGAGGAGCTCACCCTCCTTCGCCGAGGTCACGTCGAAGGCCGCGGCGCTGGCGGGCGAGCTGCCCGCGACGTCCAAGGCGGCGGCGCTCGCCGCCGTCGCGGGCGGCACGGACCCCGCCGTCACGGGCGGCGTGAAGAGGCCTGCGGAGGAGCAGGCGGGCGGCTTGGGGGGCGAGGGGGGGATCGAGGGACCGAGGATCGGGGATCGAAGAGGAGGAGGAGGAGGAGGAGGAGGAGGAGGAGGAGGACCAGCACGCAGCTGGATGATGAGTTCGGGCCACCTGTCCTCCAGGGCGTGGCGGCCCCCTGGCTGGCTTGAGCTGCTTCACGTATTTAGCAGCTGAGGACTGAGCACGACCGGGCTGACCGCAGCACTCCTGGGGTGACGGCCCGACTGTGCCCGCTGCAGCTGCAGCTTCGCTCCGCTGGGGGCCGCCGGCTCGGCGAGGCGCGCAGGAGCAGCGCGCGCGGCGAGGCGGCGCGCGGGCCCGGCGCGCGCGGGCGCGTCGCCCGGCGCGCCCGCGCTCGTGGTCCGCCGCCTCGGGGCCCTCCTCGGGCACGAGGGCCCCAGGGCACCGCGGAGGAGGAGGAGGAGGAGGAGAATGAGGACGAGGAAAAGGAGGAAGGATGAGGGCCGAGGATCGAGGAAGGAAGAAGCTGAGGCTGAGACTGTCTGCATCGAATCCCGAGAGAGGCGCGCGGCACAACAGCCACAGAGAAGAAGCGCAGGCCTCCGACCGATGGAGCTCAGAGAGCGTGGCCTCCTCGCGAACTCCCTTTTACACCGGGAGGCCAACCCTACCTCCCTCACCCCTCCCATATATCTCGACGACGGTCCGCCTACCCTCCCATTGATTGTCCCGCTGTCCCCTGCGTGCCACTGCTTCCCCATACCCTTCCTTGCCCTGCTCCCCATCCTGTCTGCTTCCCTCTGTCATCCCTCCTCGTCCCTCCTCCGCCTCCTCCCCCCTCCTCCTCCTCATCCTCCTCCTGCTGCTGCTCCTCCTCCTCATCCTCCTCCTCCTTCTCTTCCTCTTCCTCCTCCTCCTCCTCCTCCTCCTCCCTCCTCCTCCTCCTCCTCTCCGCCTCCTCCTCCTCCTCCTCTCCTCCTCCTCCTCCTCCTCCTGTTCCTCCCCCTCATCCTCCGCCTCCGCCTCCTACTCCTCCTTCTCTTCTTCCTCCTCCTCCTCCTCCTCCGCCTCCTCCTT
>CAUYUJ010014376.1:220435-224963 GCA_963575745.1 Prorocentrum cordatum | reverse complement strand
CTCCTCCTCCTCCTCCTCCTCCTCCTCCTCCTGCTCTTCCTCCTCGTCCTCCTCTGCCTCCTCCTCCTCCTGCTCATCCTCCTCTCCGCCCCGTTCCTCCTCCTCCTCATCATGCTCCTCCTCCTCCTCGTCCTCCTCCTCGTCCCTCCTTCCTTTCTCTCCTCGCTTCTCTCCACATCCCCCCCTGGACTGTTCTCTTGGCCGCTCGTCTGAAGAAAGGCCTCATCATCGCGCTCGGCCGTCTTTGTTCGTCTCCATCGAGCCCTGCGCCCCGCCCCAGCGCGGGCTGAGAGGCTCCTCAGAGGGCGCAGTCATTTGTTAAATTCGCTGCCCGTGCCCGCGTCAGATCGAGAGGACTATCTGCGTGACTGTCTCACGCCTCTCCTCGGATGCCCGGGACTCCGCCACAGTGGCGGGGCAAAGCCCGGCTGGGCCGCCCGGCTCTCCTGCGCCAGGTTGCAGCCCCCTTTTTGCCTCTTGGTTCCGGCTCGGGCCGCTGCAGCCCACCTCTATCACTCCTCCTCCTCCTCCTTCTCCTCCTCCTCCTCCTCCTCCTCCTCCTCCCCCTCCTCCTCCTCCTCCTCCTCCTCCTCCTCCCCTCCTCCTCCTCCTCTCCTCCTCCTCCTCCTCCTCCTCCTCTTCCTCCTCCTCCTCCTCCTCCTCCTCCTCCTCCTAGAAGTGCTCTAGGAAGTTTCTAAGCCTCCCCCGAGGACACGGAGAACTCCTCGGAAGGCGCGATGGGCTCCTGGCCTTTCCGGGAAGCCCCGCCGCCTTCTGAGAAGGCCTCCTCCTTCTCGCTTCCCCCTCTCGCTCTTCGTGCGTGCTGCTCTCCACCTCTTCCTCCTCCTCCTCTTCCTCCTCCTCTTCCTCCTCCTCTTCCTCCTCCGCTTCCTCCTCCTCCTCATTCCCCTCCTCCTCCTCCTCCTCCTCCTCGCCTCCTCCTCCTCCTCCTCCTCCTCCTCCTCCTCCTCCTCCTCCTCCTCCTCCTCCTCCTCCTCCTCCTCCTCCTCCTCCTCTTCGTGCGTGCTGCTCTCCCCCTTGGACCTTCACTCGTGCGGGGCATCTCTCCGCAGGGCCCCGGACTCTCGGCGAGGGGGCTCCTGCGGCGGGGGCCAAGCAACGCCCTGCTGGCCTAGGGTGCCCTGGGCTCAGGAGGGGGGAAAAAAAGACACAATGAATCGTCGATTCCCTGAAAACTATGCGAAAATATGCAGAGTGAGGGGGAATCCCCCCCCCAAAAAACAAGAATGCAGCAAAAAAACACATATGAATAAATAATGTGGAATCCTGGGAGTTGTGTGTATCTATGTGTGTGTGTGTGTGTCCCTGTGCCCCTTCATGGGCTTCTTGGGGTTTGATGGCTTTGCGGTGGAGGGCGTGAAGTTCCCACAACAGAAAATCAATGGACGACCTGGGGTCTCGGGGTCGGTTTTCTTGCGGAAGGTTTCTCGTGGACTGGCCTCCACTGTATTACTGACCCGTGCTCTTGCGGCCATGAGTCGATTGTGCTTGCGCGCTGCCTGCCACTACGCCCAGCATAGCCCCCTCAAAAAACCAGACACCTGGACTCGTCCTGGGGGGCGTTCTGGCCAGAATCTCGAGGCGGATCCAGCCGTGTCCGCGAGGTCGCCCAGGGAGGCCAAACGCGCCCGATAACCTCGAACTTCAAACCTCGAACTCCGAGCTGCCCGCGCCCACTCACCGCCGGCCCCCCCCCCCGCGCGGCAGGGGGCCGGAGCCGCCAAGCAGCCGAAGGCGGGCTTCAGCAAGGCGGCCTCGGCGGCCTCGCCGGCGTGAGTGCCGCGAGGCCGAGGGAGGACTGCGAGGGAGGAGGCCTTGTTTGTTGCTGTTCCGTTGACACCAGCGGCCAAAGACTCCGCTCGGGAGCGGCAGCGAGCCGCAGCGCCCGGGAGACGACCTCGGAGCAGGCAGGAGGGGGGAGGAGGCCCTCGCACCCGGACGGTCGAGGAGGAGGTTCGAGGAGCGAGGCTTCTGGGCGCTTGGGGTCCTTGCTGGGCCTCCTTGAGGTGCAAAGTTGGCAAGGGGGGGGGGCAGGCGAAGGCGGGGACGCATCGACCCCTAACCCGAGGAAGCAATGAAGGACCCCCCCTTCCGGTGAAGCGATCACGCATCCAGCACCCGGCAGCGTTATCCTGGCACCCGGAGTCCCCAGCAGCCCTCGAAAGTGCCGACGAGGAGGAGGAGGAGGAAGAGGAGGAGAAGGAGGAGGAAGAGGAGGAGGGAGCAGGAGGAGGAGGAGGAGTGCGACTAGTACTACCACTAAACATTTCCTTTGGTAAGCTGCAGACGGGAAATAGTATTGATAGTATGTCGACTACTACTACTACTACTACTACTACTACTACTTCTACTACTACTACTACTACTACGACTACGACTACGACTACGACTACGACTACGACTACTACTACTACTACTACTACTACTACTACTACTACTACTACTACTACTACTACTACTACTACTACTACTGACTACACTACTACTATTACTACTACTACTACTACTACTACTACTACTACTACTACTACTACTACTACTACGACGACTACTACTACGACTACTACTGACGACTACTACTACTACTAGTACTACTACTACTACTACTACTACTACTACTTCTACTACTAACCACTACTACTTACGACGAATACTCCTGCCACTACTACTACTACTGCTACGACTCTACTACTACTACGACTCTACTAATTACAAAATACTAACTACTACTACTACTACTACTACTACACTCGATGACTACTACTACTACTACTACTACTAACTACTACGAATACTACTAACTACTAATACTACTACTACCACTACTACTACTACTACTACTACTACGACTACTACTCCTACTATTACTATCTACTACGACTACTAACTTAATACTATTCTACTACTACTCCTACTACACGACTACTACTCCTACTACCACCACATACTACTACTACTACTACTACTACTACTACTACTACTACTTTCTACTACTACTACCACTACTACGGCAACGACTTCTTTTTCTACTACTACTACTACTACTACTACTACTACTACTACTACTACGACATAGTACTACCACTACTACGACTACTACTACTACTACTACTACTACCACTACTACTACTACTAATACTACTACTACTAATACTACTACTACTACTACTACTACTACTACTACTACTAACTACACTACTACTACGACTACCACTATTACTACTCACTGACTTATAACTACGACTCTACGACTACTACTACTACTACGACGACGACGACGACTTCTTTCTTCTACTACTACTACTACCCCTCGTACTAGTATTCTACTACGACTTTCACGGACGGCCTATTTTACTACTAGTACTAACTACTACTACTACTATTACTATACTACTACTCTACTTACTACTACTACTACTACTACTACTATTACTACTACTACTACGACTACTCTACTACTACGACTACTACTACGACTACTACTGCTACTACTACTACTACTACTCCTACTACTACTACTACTACTACTACTACTACTACGACTACTACTACTACTACTACTACTACTACTACTACTACGACTACTCTACTACGACGACGACGACGACGACGACTACTACTACTACGACTACGACTACGACTACGACTACGACTACGACTACGACTACGACTACTACTACTACTACTACTACGACTACGACTACGACTACGACTACGACTGCTGCTATTACTACTACTACTACTACTACTACTACTACTGCCACTACTACTACTACTATTACTACTACTACGACTACTACTACTACTACTACTACTACTACTGCTGCTGCTGCTGCTGCTACTACTACTACTACGAATAATAACAAAAATAATAGTAATAACACTTACCCTGGCGACGTGCCCATCCCTTGCGCAAACGTGGGGCGCAAATAGTTTAGGACACATTACAAGGGGGCGATGACGGAGCGAGGGTTACACATGTCTGCAGACAGATTTCGGGAGACTCGCAGGACACTGGCTACAGGACAAGGACTAGATAAAGCTGATGAGTTACAATCCCTGAGCACCCCTAGCCACTTCCAGAGCGGGGGTCTCATATCGCAGCCCCCCATGGATGGCGAGGTCTAATCACTGTGCTGGGCCCCCCAGCAGGCCTCGAAAGTAACGACACTATCACAGATCGCAGCTCCCCAGGGATGGCGAGGTCTAATTTGGATCCCCGCATGGCGTCACTGTGCTGGGCCCCCCAGCAGGCCTCGAAAGTGGCGACAGTTTCACACATCGCAGCCCCCCAGGGATGGCGATATCTAATTTGAATCCGCCAGTGGCGCCACTGTGCTGGGCCCCCCAGCAGGCCTCGAAAGTGGCGACAGTTTGACAGATCGCAGCCCCCCGCAGGCCTCGAAAGTGGCGACATTTTCACAGACCGCAGCCCCCCCAGGGACGGCGAGGTCTAATTTGAATCTGCGTGTGGCGTCACTGTGCTGGGCCCCCCAGCAGGCCTCGA
>CAUYUJ010014376.1:207935-215435 GCA_963575745.1 Prorocentrum cordatum | reverse complement strand
AGACATGCGGCGTCCTGATTTGTTCAATCCGGGGTCCCCAGAAGTCCCGACCCTTTCCCCGGGACCGGTTTCTCACCCTGCGTCCTTTTTTGACGGTCCCGAGGCCCAGCGAGGGTTTCCCGAGGCCGAAAAGGGCCGAGAACCCGCCGTCCTGATTCTTGCACGGCGCGGTCCTGTCCGGGAGACGGCGACGGCGACAGCGGCGGCGGCGGCGGTGGCCTGCAGCTGGCCGGGGGAGGACCCGCAGAGAGCTCCGCCGCGGCCGCCGGGCGCTCCGAGACCCCGCGGTGAGAGGCAGCGGCGGCCCGCGCTCGGGAGCGCGCGGCTGCCTTCGCCTTCGGGGGCTGCCAGGGCGCGGGGGGAGGAGGAGGAGGGGGAGGGAGCGGGAGTGGGACTGGGGCGAATGGCGCAGTCATGGGGAGGAGGAGGAGGAGGAGGAGGAGGAGGAGGATGGAGGAGGAGAGGAGGAGGAGGAAGGAGGAGGAGGAGGAGGAGGAGGAGGAGGAGGAGGAGGAGGAGGAGGGGGGGCAGGAGGAGGTGCAGGAGGAGGAGGAGGAGGCGAGGAGGAGGTGGAGGAGGAGGAGGAGGGGCAGGCGGAGGAGGAGGAGGAGGAGGTGGAGGACCAGCGCAAACCCAAGACTCGTCAACGATATTGCAATAAAGCCTCCCTCCAAGATCGATTTTCACAGACATCTACAAGGGTTCATGTTCACTGAGGAAGTGGCCCGTTGGAAGACAATTTTTTGAAAATCCAGAACTGCGCCAGAACACAATTCTGGGACTTGAACGCCGCGAATCACCGTTACGGCTGCGTCTTGACGATCTTGAGTCGCGCCAGAACGCCATTTTTGGGATTTCAACACCGCGAATTAGCATGATTGTTGCGCTCTGACATTCCAACATCGTGCCAAAACGCCAGTTCTGGAATGTCAGCCATGAGAAGATTTGAAAGTGTTGCAAATTCTGAAGACGAATGTGCGCAGCGCCGAGGCGAGAGCCACATGTTGAAAGTGAATTGCCTTCCATCCATGAATATCGTGCGTACTTTTAAGACGAATGTGCACGGCGCGAACGCGAGAACCACATTCTGAGAAGGCACAGCTCTCCATCCGCGAAATGTTTACCATGTGTTTAGGATGTGTGCGCAGCGCTAAGGCGAGGGCCACGTTTTGAAAACCACCTGCCCTCCATCCGTTAAACTCTTGCATGGCTTGTCCTCACCCTACCTTGGCCAGGTGCTCGTATTGAATAGAGCCGTGGGGTCGCCAACTCCCTTATTCTCCTCCTCCTCCTCCCGCCCTCTGTCCCCCTCTCGCCTGCCTTCTTAGGGGCTGCGAAGCGTGAAATTGTCGACACGTTCGAGGGCTGCTGGGGGAGCCCGCACAGTGGGGCCCCACGCAGACCCAAAAATGACCTCGTCATCTCTCGGGTGGCTGCGAAGTGTGAAGCTGTCGCCACTGTCGAGGGCTGTTGGGGGAGCCCCGCACAGTGGAGTCCCACGCAGATCCCAAAATGACCTCGCCATCCCGGGGGGGGGGAGCTGCGAAGTGAGAAATTGTCGCCTTTTTCGATGGCTGCTGGGGGAGCCCGCACAGTGGTGCCCCACGAAGACCCAACAAAGACCTCGCCATCCCTGGGGGGCTGCGAAGTGTGAAATTGTCGCCACTGTCGAGGGCTGCTGGGGGAGCGCGCACAGTGGAGTCCCACGCAGGCCAAGAAGACCTCGCCATCCCTGGGGGCTGCGAAGTGCGAAACTGTCGCCTCGTTCGAGGGCTGCTGGGGGAGCCCGCACAGCGGGGCCCCACGCAGACACAAAAATGACCTCGCCATCTCTGGGGGGGGGGGCTGCGAAGTGTGAAACTGTCGCCACAGTCGAGGGCTGTTGGAGGAGCCCGCACAGTGGAGGGCCACACACAGATCCAAACGTGGCCTCGCAATCCCTGGGGGGGGGGCTGCGAAGTGTGAAGCTGTCGCCACTTTCGAGGGCTCCTCGGTCCTCGGGGAGCCAGCACAGTGGGGCTACACGCAGATCCAAAGGTGACCTCGGCATCTCTGGGAGGGCTGTGCAGGGTGAGATTGTCGCCACGTCTGAGGGCTGCTGGGGGGGCAGCACAGTGGGGCCCCACGCAGATCCAAACGGGACCTCGCCATCCTTGGGGGGGGCTGCGAAGTGAGAAATTGTCGCCACTGTCGAGGGCTGCTGGGGGGGGCAGCACAGCGGGGGCCCACGCAGATCCCCCAAAAGACCTCGCCATCCCTGGGGGTGGCTGCGAAGTGTGAGACTCTCGCCCCTTTCGAGGGCTGCCGGGGGAGCCAGCACAGTGTGGCACAGTGGGGCCCCACACACTTCCCAACGGAACCTCGCCATCCTGAGGTGGGGCTGCGAAGTGTGGATATGTCGCCATCTTCGAGGGCTGCCCGGGCGGTCAGGGCCACTTTCGAGTCGGCCACGCACAGTTCGCACGCTATAGATATCCGCCGTGCACCGTATCTTACAGTGCTGCTGTCACACGGTTGTCGGCACACGTTTTATCATCCCTTGGTGCCGATGGGTTGGATGCGTCGCAGGGTAATTAAGACGAGTGTGCGCGGCGCTAAGGCAAGAGCCACATTTTGAAACCGGCCCTGGGTACTGCCCCGCTGGGGGGCAACCGTGTGAAAATCTTGAAGTGTGCCAAAACACAATTCCCTCAGGACTTCAACGCCACAAATCAAACCTGACAGTTGCGTCTTGACGACCCTGCATCGTGCCAGAACACCATTCCTGGGACTTCAACGCCGCGAATCAACGTAACTCTTGCACCAGGACAGTCCTGAATCGCTTCAAAACGCAATTTCTTTTTCGTCAACCATAAGAACATGGAAAGTGCTGCAGAGTTTTAAAACGAATGCGTGCGGTGCTGAGGCGAGAGCCACAGTTTGGAAAGGAGCTGCCCTCAACCCGTGCAGCTCTTGCAACTGTTTAAACGAATGCGCGCGGCGCTGACGCGAGAGGCGCATTTTGAAAAAGGAACCGCCCTCAATCCGTGAAACTGGTTTGCACACGTTTGGAACGAATGCGCGCGGCGCTAAGGCGAGAGCCACATGTTGTAAAGGAACTGCCCTACATTCGTGAAGCTGTTGCGTGATTGTACGACGAGTGTGCGCGGCGTTGAGACGATCCGGCCTCTAACCATAAGCTCTTGCAGAGTTTAAATCCGAATGCGCGTGGCGTTAGGGCGAGGGCCACATTTCAAGAGCTGCCCACCTTCAGTCCGTGAACGTCTTGCAAAGTTTGCATTCGAATGCGCACGGCGCTGAGGCGAGAGCCACATGTTGAAAGCGGCCTGACCTTAAGCTGTACAACTCTTGCACATGTTAAAAAGTGGATGTGCGCGGCGGTACGGCGAGAGCCACAGTTTGGAAGCGACCAGCCCTCCATGTGTGAAACTGTCGTCAGTGTTTAAAACTTGAGGCCAAAAATGGTAAGGAAGGGAAGTTGCAGGCGAAACGCCCAGCTCGCCCTTCCGATTTGATTCGGAATGCTACAAGGAAGAGTTAAAAGGAAAAGGAATAGATGAGGAGAAGGAGAAGGAGGAGGAGGAGGAGGAGGAGGGAGGGAGGAGGGGCGGGGAGGAGGAGGAGGTGGAAGAGGAGAAACAGGAGAAGGAGGAGGAGGAGGAGGAGGAGGAGGAGGAGGAGTGAGAGTAAGGGAATGGAGGAAGAGGAGGAGGAGCAGGAGGAGGTCCCTTCACCTCCACACCGTCCTGATGTGGCTTGGAGCCGCCCTGAATGAGGGCCACGTAGGTCACAGCATGTCCCAAGCGAGGCCGCCGAGGGAGGGCCCACCGCTGAGGAAGGAGCACGAGACGCCCCCCCCGTCCCGCATCTTGCCCGCCCTCCCTCCTGCCCCCTGCCCTCCCCCTCTCTTCGGGGGAGCGCCGGGAGAGACAGCGGCGGCTCTCCCTGACCTGTCCGTTGCCCTTCTGGGCCTCGCGGAGGCTTCTCGTCGCCACGGCTGGACCCGCTTCGGGTGAATTAGCCTGGCGAAGGACCCCACCATATGCAGTTGAGAGTACCGCAATTGTGAATATCTTCTTCGGTGGCGCTCCCTATGGGGCCACGAGCCGTATGAGGGGTGTGCCGAAATGCGTGGCAGTGTACACAACACGAACGAAGACGATAGGTCCGAAAATGAAAGCTTGAGCGCGTGCGAGTCGGATCGCGAGCGAGTCTGATTATGAATGAATCTGCGCGCGATTGATTCTATTCGCATGAATGCGTGCATGGATACGCCCAGTGTAAATGTATGTATACGACTGTGAACAGTTTGGGTCTGCGTGACTCTCGGTACTCGTGACTCTGAGCGTCGCCTCTGCAGGGGGCTTCCCTGGGAACCCCGACGGCAGCGCCCGCGCGCCGCGACGCCCATGTCGGCACGCCACACACGAGGATCGCGCTCGCTTCCTCCCCTCATTTTTTCCATCTCCTTTGCCCGCGCACTCCAAAGACCAAGGCTGCGGGCGCAGCGCAAGGCGGAGCCCCCGCGACGCGCGCAGGTCGCCCCGAAGGGGTCGCAGTGACGCGCGCGGTTCGTCCGCTGAGCGGATCAGAGAGTGATTGCTGGCTGACTCGTAGCGCGCATGGCTCTGGCCGCCAGGCAGAGCGACGAGGGGCGGGCGAGGCGCTGGGCAGAGCGCAATGCGGAGTTTGCGCGACGCGCGCTGATCGCCCCGAGAGGGTCAAAGCGACGCGCGCGAGTCGTCCGCGGCGCGAGGCCAAGCAGTCGGACAGCCAAGAGAAGGCGCGGCTTGGGCGGGCCGCTCCTCAGGTCAGGCCTCGCGGATAAACTCTGTGAAGCCGAGCTCCCTGGCGAGGGCCGTCGCCTCCCTCCTGCACCGCTTCGTGCGCGCCGCAAACTGCTCCAGCTGCTTACGCAAGCCCTCCGGCGGCCCGGCCAGGAAGAACTCGATGCGCGGCGCCCGCATGAGCAGGAGGTCCTCGTGGCCGGGGGCCGCGTATTGAAACAAAATCATGACACCGGATGTCTGGGGAGGTGGAGCGGCAGCAGCAGGAGGGGAGGCTCTCAGTGATTCTTGGGAACGACAGGGCTGTTTTTGTTCCTTTCGTTTTGCGGCTTTTTTTTTCCGAACTGGGTGTGGGTGACGCATGCGGGCGGCGGCACTGGGGCCTTCGGTGCAGCTCCCTATGGGGCCACGAAACGTGTGAGGTGTGTGCCGAATTGGGCTTAGGTGACGCATGCGGGCGGCAGCACTTGGGCCTTCGGTGGAGCTCCCTGTGGGGCCACGAAACGTGTGAGGGGTGTGCCGAAATGGGTGTGCGGGACGCATGCGGACGGCAGCCATGGGGCCTTCGGTGAGCTCCCTGTGGGGCCACGAAACGTGTGAGGGGTGTGCCGAAATGGGTGTGCGGGACGCATGCGGACGGCAGCCACTGGGGCCTTCGGTGGAGCTCCCTGTGGGGCCACGAAACGTGTGAGGGGTGTGCCGAAATGGGTGTGCGGGACGCATGCGGACGGCAGCACTGGGGCCTTCGGTGGAGCTCCCTGTGGGGCCACGAAACGTGTGAGGGGTGTGCCGAAATGGGTGTGCGGGACGCATGCGGACGGCAGCCATGGGGCCTTCGGTGGAGCTCCCTATGGGGCCACGAAACGTGTGAGGGGTGTGCCGAAATGGGTGTGCGGGACGCATGCGGACGGCAGCACTGGGGCCTTCGGTGGAGCTCCCTGTGGGGCCACGAAACGTGTGAGGGGTGTGCCGAAATGGGTGTGCGGGACGCATGCGGACGGCAGCCATGGGGCCTTCGGTGGAGCTCCCTATGGGGCCACGAAACGTGTGAGGGGTGTGCCGAAATGGGTGTAGGGGACGCATGCGGGCGGCAGCCCTCGGGCCTTCGGTGGAGCTCCCTATGGGGCCACGAAACGTGTGAGGGGTGTGCCGAAGTGGGTGATGACGATGACGATGACGACGATGACAATGACGATGATGATGATGATGACGATGATGATGATGATGATGATGATGGGGAGGAGGGAGGAGGGGGAGGAGAGAGGAGGAGGAGGAGGTGGGACGCGGGGCGCTGTCTCTTCAAAACGAGGACCCAACACCACAGGACGGTTGGGAAATTAGCCTGGCGAAGGACCCAACCATATGCAGTTGAGAGTACCGCACTTGTGAATATCTTCTTCGGTGGCGCTCCCTATGGGGCCACGAAACGTGTGAGGGGTGTGCCGAAATGGGTGTGCGGGACGCATGCGGACGGCAGCACTGGGGCCTTCGGTGGAGCTCCCTGTGGGGCCACGAAACGTGTGAGGGGTGTGCCGAAATGGGTGTGCGGGACGCATGCGGACGGCAGCCATGGGGCCTTCGGTGGAGCTCCCTATGGGGCCACGAAACGTGTGAGGGGTGTGCCGAAATGGGTGTGCGGGACGCATGCGGACGGCAGCACTGGGGCCTTCGGTGGAGCTCCCTATGGGGCCACGAAACGTGTGAGGGGTGTGCCGAAATGGGTGTGCGGGACGCATGCGGACGGCAGCCATGGGGCCTTCGGTGGAGCTCCCTATGGGGCCACGAAACGTGTGAGGGGTGTGCCGAAATGGGTGTGCGGGACGCATGCGGACGGCAGCACTGGGGCCTTCGGTGGAGCTCCCTGTGGGGCCACGAAACGTGTGAGGGGTGTGCCGAAATGGGTGTGCGGGACGCATGCGGACGGCAGCCATGGGGCCTTCGGTGGAGCTCCCTATGGGGCCACGAAACGTGTGAGGGGTGTGCCGAAATGGGTGTGCGGGACGCATGCGGACGGCAGCACTGGGGCCTTCGGTGGAGCTCCCTGTGGGGCCACGAAACGTGTGAGGGGTGTGCCGAAATGGGTGTGCGGGACGCATGCGGACGGCAGCCACTGGGGCCTTCGGTGGAGCTCCCTATGGGGCCACGAAACGTGTGAGGGGTGTGCCGAAATGGGTGTGCGGGACGCATGCGGACGGCAGCCATGGGGCCTTCGGTGGAGCTCCCTATGGGGCCACGAAACGTGTGAGGGGTGTGCCGAAATGGGTGTGCGGGACGCATGCGGACGGCAGCGCTGGGGCCTTCGGTGGAGCTCCCTGTGGGGCCACGAAACGTGTGAGGGGTGTGCCGAAATGGGTGTGCGGAACGGCATGCGGACGGCAGCCCATGGTGCCGTGCAGGTGGGGCCTTCGGTGGAGCTCCCTGGGGCCACGAAACGTGTGAGGGGTGTGCCGAAATGGGTGTGCGGGACGCATGCGGACGGCGCCATGGGGCCTTCGGTGGAGCTCCCTATGGGGCCACGAAACGTGTGAGGGGTGTGCCGACATGGGTGCGCGGGACGCATGCGGACGGCAGCACTGGGGCCTTCGGTGGAGCTCCCTGTGGGGCCACGAAACGTGTGAGGGGTGTGCCGAAATGGGTGTGCGGGACGCATGCGGACGGCAGCCATGGGGCCTTCGGTGGAGCTCCCTATGGGGCCACGAAACGTGTGAGGGGT
>CAUYUJ010014376.1:180435-205435 GCA_963575745.1 Prorocentrum cordatum | reverse complement strand
GAACAAAAGGGGGGAGGGGGAAGGAGAGGGGGAAGAGGAAGAGAGAGAGAGAGAGAGAGGCAGCAGGAGCAGGAGGACCAGGAGGAGGAGAACAGAACAGAGGGCCGGGGAGTTCACCCCTGGATCTGACAGACAGAAACGAGGGCTGGGGAGTTCACCTTGGATTGGTTCACCTTCGGGATGTTACACCTTCGGGTGTGTGTTTTCACCGCCCCTTCGATCTTCCTGCTCGCCCACCTCGACCCAGACGATCCCCAGACCTCCACGGCTTTCATGTAGGAAGGCGCCCTCGCCCCGCTTTCGGCGCCCTGGAGGCCGTCGCCATAGGGGGGGCCCCATACGGAGCAAGACTCGGGCCGGGAGGCCGGCCCCGAGCGCCCGGGGATCGCGAGTTCTGGAAGGGCGCCCGAGGAGCAGGCCGGGACTCTGGAGGCCCCGGGCTCGAGGAGGGGGGGGGTCTCGGGCGTCGGAGAGGGAGGCGTGCGAGAGTCGAGGGGCTCCGTGGTCCCGGCTGTGCGTCGGGAGCTTCAGGGGCCGGGGGGCCTCCCCGAGGCCTCGGAGACGCGAGGGAGCTCTGCAGGCCCGCGGGGGGAACTCCGGAGACTGCCAGAGACTTTCTGGAGGAGGAGGAGGAGGAGGAAGAAGAAGAAGAAGAAGAGGAGGACGGCGAGGAGGAGGAGGAGGAGGAGGAGGAGGAAGAGGAGGACACTGGTCGACAACTATATCGCACCTCTCTCGGTCAGGTTGTGCGGCGTGCGCGGAGGCAAAACGGATGCTCGATCATGGTCGTCGGGTGTTGCCGCCATCACCGCAATCGCCGTCTGCGTCACCCTCCGACCCCTACGTGGTGAGCGGGGGGCGCACGGAGTGCCGGAGGAGGTCGCGTTGGGTCCCAGAGCGGGCGGAGGCGGCACCGCGTGCCGCCGGCCAAGCCCTCGCTCGGCGCTGTACGTGTGGACATGCTGAGGTCGGCGTTTCTGTCAAAGGCAAACCTGGTCTATTGGATGTTCGTTGGGATCTCGCGGGGGGCCTCTGGGGGGCCTCTTGGAGGCAGTTGGGACTCTTCTTGGGGGCCGTGTTTGGGGGCCTCGTGTGGGCCTCTTTTGGGCCTGTGGGGGGCCTCTTGGGGCCCCCTGCGAGCCTCTTGGGGGCCTCGTGGGGCCTCTTGGGCGCCAGCTCTGGGCAAATCTGGGCCGCCGGGCCCTCGTGGCTCCTGCGGTCGGCGCGGCGAACGGAGTCCACGTCGAGAGCCGATTCCCACGCGCGTGTCTCCGCACACGTGCATTGCGAGCGCGTTCCATTCTCAGCACCCTCGCGCTGCGAAAAAAACACGACTGGAGGTGTTTCGCTATTTTTGGTTTCTGGGGCCCCTTGCGGGGCCCCGGGACCGTCAACAAACGATTCAGGGAGAAAACAGGTCCTGGGGAATGGGTCGAGACATCGGTCTGAAAAATCATGACGTCGGGGGTCTGGGTGTAGGGCGGCGAAGATGTCCTTGGTTACATGACCAGGCAGGCCCATACGTCAGGAGGTGCAGGTCACGCGCTGTGGTCAGTCAGTCGGAGGCGTTCCTAGAGGAGGATGTGGATGGGGAGAGCCGAGGAACTTGGAGCAGGAAGGGTGATAAGACGCAGCCGCCCTTCTCGTTGCGCTTACGTTCCCCCTGGCATTACGTATGGGGCGCGCCAGACCTCCAGCCCCCGACGTCATGATTTTTTCATTACGCCGACCCCTAGAAATCTCAACCCATTCCCCGGGACCGGTTTTTCATCCTGAGTCGTTGTTTGACGGCCCTGGGGCCAGGTAAGGGCCCCCACACGGCGAGAATGTAGAAAAGTTGTCCGTCCTGATGTTTGTTATGGCTCTTGTAAGCACCAGGGGGTCTGGGACGGTCGCGCACTGGCTGGTTACAAGCCCGACCATCTTCCCAGCCCCGCACCTCCTGGCCCTGCACTTCGGCCATCCTCCCGGCCCCGCACCTTGCCCATCCTCCCGCCCCCGCACCTCGGCCATCCTCCCGGCCCCGCACCTTGGCCATCCTCCCGGCCGCCGCGAAATTTCGCCCCAAATCGGCATTGAAACTGCCTCGCCCGGACTGCCAGGGCCCCCGTTTGCGCCGCAAAGATGCAGACCCTCTTGGGGCTCACAACATGGCTCGAGGAGGTCCGTGGAAAGGACCTCGCCTTCAAGGGCCGAAGGAGTTGGCATCTCCCCCTCGGCGGAAGGCTGGCGGAAGCGGGAGGAGGTGGAGCAAGGACAGGTCGGGAGCCCTGAGACGGGGATCAACGCAAGCGGGGGTCGGTCAGAGCGCCGGGCCTTGCAGGATCCTGCAGGGCCAGGCGTGCATTGACCCACGTCAGGGCACAGGATCCTGCAGGATGCTGCAGGGTCTTGCAGAGCTTGACTGGCCCGGGTTTGCGTTGGCCTGGGTCCGCAGATCCCCGAAAAAAGGGGCCGCCGGCGGAGGCCGGAGGCGGAGGCCGGCGGGAGTCGAAGAGAGTCGAAGGCCTCCTCCTCCTCCTCCTCCTCCTCCTCCTCCTCCTCCTCCTCCCCCTCCTCCTCCTCCTCCTCCTCATCCTCCTCCTCCTCCTCCTCCTCCCTCCTCCTCCCTCCTCCTCCTCCTCCTCCTCCTCCTCCTCCTCCTCCTCCTCCTCCTCCTCCTCCTCCTCCTCCTCCTCCTCCTCCTCCTCCTCCTCCTCTTCCGTGACAAGGCCTTTGCGCCATGGGGGAAGCGGGTCCTGAGGGAAACGGGCTCTGAGGTTTTTCGCCGTTTGGGGCCCTCCGAGGGCCCTAACACGGCGAAAGAGCAACCGTGCAAAGCAACCATGTGCTACGACATCTGAGGTCCGGCGCTCCGGCGCCCCCGCCGAGCTCTGAGAGGGCCGCCCCCTGGGGCGCACATCGGCGCCTGTCCTGTCCAAGGGCCCCGGGGCGATCAGAGCACGACTCGGGGTGAAGATCTCGTCCTGGGGGAAGGCCTCGGGGCACATGACCCGTTTCCCTCGGGACCCGCTTCCCCCCTGCTGACCTCTGGGGGGGTCCAGGTTTCTGGAGCTGGCCAGGCGAAGAGGAGAGAGGGGGGGGGCAGAAGCGGAGAGGAGGGGGAGCAGAAGCGGGGGGGGGTCGGAGGAGGACCAGTTGCACAAGCATGAGCTGTTCACCGTGCGTGCGAATTTCTCGGATCGGCGCTGGAGCCCCTCCCTGGCGCGCTCCGCGCTCCAGGGGCGTCGCCGGGAGGCACCGCCACGGGGGGGCCAGTGCAGAGCCAAGATATCGGCGCGAAGCGTCTAACGCTCATGCTCATGACGTTTGTTTCTCGTGTGGGAATTTCGTACTCTTGCTCGAGCGCAAGCGCCCGGACAGGGGACGAGCAATGCCTAGTCGAAGCAAGGCTCTTTGAAGGCCAAACACTGGAAGGATCTGCGCTCGCTTAACTGCAAAGGAGAGAGAGAAAGAGAGAGAACAACAACAAAAAAAACATAATGAAAGAGAGAGGTGAAGTGCGTGTCAGACAGAGGCCAGGTAAACCCGAGGGGTGAGGGGTGCTGCCGAGGCGGCAGAGGACAGGGCGACCCCGGAGTGCAGGAGCGGTGCGATCGGGAGGTGGCGGGGGTGGGCGAAGCCGAGGGCGAGGAGGAGCAAGAGAGCCGAGGAGGATCGAGGAGGATCGAGGAAGAGTGCAGCTGCTGTGAAGGGCCGCGAGTGGTGCTCCGAGGCCGCAGAGGGCAGGGCGGCCTCGGAGCGCGGGAGAGGGAGCGCGCCCGCGGCCCCCCAGGGCAGCTACGCGTCGCTTCGGGCCGTGGTGCAGGGCCAACTTCAGCGGCAGTTCAGGCATGCCACCCCTCCTCCTCCCTCCTCGTCCTCCTCCTCCTCCTCCTCCTCCTCCTCCTCCTCCTCCTACTCCTCTTCCTCCTCCTCCTCCTCATCCCCCTCCTCCTCCTCCTCCCGCTCCCCCTCGTCCGTAGCCATTTAGGCTCTAGGCCTGGCGCAGCTGTAAGCTTTCCCTCACTATGTCTTGCTCTCTTCCTCACCGGATCAATCAGGCCATCCATGGCGAGCTCTTGCGGGGTCTCGCAATTGTCACGGGCCGTCACTTCGAGGGCCTCGAGCAAGCTGCGCGGTTCATGCGACAAAAACGAACCATCACACAACAGCTGGCCAAGAAGATCATCCACGTCGATGTGGCCTCCAATTTCAATCGTCATGTCACGCAGGGCGAGTGCTGACAAGTTGTTGAGTGATGTCCCGCATGTTGCCTCTTCAGCTCCAATGGTTCCACCTACTGCCACTGCCTCAGCCTCGTCTTCTGAGGGGCCCCGGCCCCCCCGCGCTGCCCTCATAGGGCCGGTCCCGCTGGACCGACATCGCGCGCTCGCCCTCGCCCTCACCACTGCCTCAGCACGTGATTCGGGCACTTCGGCTCTTGATGCTGATCCTACCCCTTTTCGTGCTCTGCTGGGCGAGCCCGAGGCCAACTACACCAGCCAAGACTCTGTCTACGACGAGCTTGGGCTCAACAGCGACGGCGTGGTGGCGTTGTCTAGCCGACCTGGGTTCCTGGATATTCCACCTGATCCTCATCTGGGCGCGGATGCGACCATCGAGGATCTTTTTTTCTCTCTCTCTCTCTCTCTCTCTCTCTGTCTCTCTCTCTCTCTCTCTCTCTCTCTCTCTCTCTATATATATATATATACATATGTATATCGGTTGCACCTTCGATACGCGATACGGAATCTTTCTCACGGGCGAGGCCGGTGTCATCGAGCAGGCCCGGATGCTTGAATCTGTCTCGGGGACCTCGGCTCCAGTCCTCAGCTTGAAGTCAGGCGTATCCCTCTGCAGGGGAAACATTCAAGAATAGTTACAGAATAGTCTGAGGATGTTTGATGTTTTGACCATGCTTGATAGTTCGAATCTGTTCGTTTGACTGTGCTTCATGTTCAGAGCCCCGAATCATCAGGGGTACCTCGGGTCAGGGATAACTCGGGTTCGTTTTTCGGGAATCCAAACCCGACTTACCCCGGACCCGAGTTACCCCGGATAACTCGGGCGTCCAGAGCCCCACATCATCAGGGGTAGCTCGGGTCAGGGCTAACTCGGGATCCTTTTTCGGGAATCCAAGCCCGACTTACCCCGGACCCGAGTTACCCCGGATAACTCGGGCGCCCAAAATCGCCGCCTGCAGGAGGGCATGCCCGACCCGACCTCAGCCGGAGCGCTGCTGCCATGGCAGGCCTGCGCGGCGCCCCGGCCCCACAAAGACGAGGGCAGGGTCCGCGGGCGCGCCGTCCAAGCGCCGACGCGGGCACCTCCCCGGCCGAGGACGCGAGGGTGGCCGATGCAGGAAGGATTGCATGCAAAAAAACCCTTGGTTTGCAAAAAATCCTTCGTTCGGGTGGGGTTGCAAAAAAAAACCCTTGGTTTTGCAATCCTTGGTTTTTTTGAAATCCTTCGTTCGGGTGGGGTTGGGAGACATGGGGACGTCCTCACCCGCGCGCGGTCGAGGGCATCGCGCATGGCATCCGAATTCGATGGCTCACACCACTCAGGCTCCCAACCCCTTCCTCCCAGCGCGACGAGTGTGCAGGAAGGGGCGGTGGGGTTGGGAGACATGGGGACGTCCTCACCCGCGCGCGGTCGAGGGCATCGCGCATGGCATCCAAATTCGATGGCTCACACCACGCAGGCTCCCAACCCCTCCCTCCCAGCGCGACGAGTGTGCAGGAAGGGGGGGTGGGGTTGGGAGACATGGGGACGTCCTTACCCGCGCGCGGTCGAGGGCATCGCGCTTGGCATCCGAATTCGATGGCTCACACCACCACTCAGGCTCCCAACCCCTTCCTCCCAGCGCGACGAGTGTGCAGGAAGGGGGGGTGGGGTTGGGAGACACGGGGACGTCCTCACCCGCGCGCGGTCGAGGGCATCGCGCATGGCTTCCGAACTCGATGGCTCACACCACTCAGGCTCCCAACCCCTCCCTCACCAGCGCGACGAGTGCTCTCCTCCACGATGGAGCTGGGTCCGTCGGCGGAGACCCGGCAGGAGCCCAGCGCGGCACCCTTCTTCCGGAGGACGGGCCCCCCCTCGCCCCCGCTGCGGAGGTGGGGACGCCGGCCGATGCAGCCCGGAAGCCGAAGAAGAAGAAGAAGCAGCAGGAAAAATTGCAAAAAACACCTTCGAAGGATTGCAAAAAAAACCCTTCGAAGCAGGGTTTTTTTGCAATCCTTCGAAGCAGGGTTTTTTGCAATCCTTCGTTTTCTTGCAATCCTTCGTTCGAGTGGGTTTTTTTGCAATCCTTCGAGCACAGGGCAGGAGACGGAGCTGGCCGGGGCTGCCGCGCCGGCTGCTGCGGCACCTTTGCCGGGGCGAGGCCCCGCCTGACACCGATGAGGGGCGGGGGAGCTCGTGACTAATAGCGTGGGGGCGCAGAGGTGGGAACTGCGTGACCAGCTCGCCGCAGCGCAGGCTGCAGTCCCAAGTGCTCCAGGCATGCGGGAGTCGATCCAGCAGTTCGAGGACCGGCGCGGCGTCCTGGAGATGGTGGGCCGTGAGTAGCTGTGCCCGCCGGGCGGCCGGTCCTTCCCTCTTCCTCTTCGTTCCCGCCTCCGCGACGCGAGCCATCTGGTTTCACCTATTGTTCTTCCGAGGGGCGCTCGCACGCTGTAAGGAGAAGTGGTTCTGGAGAGCGAGTGTCGCTCCTCCTCCTTCTCCTCCTTCTCCTCCTCCTCCTCCTCCCCGTCCCTGCCCCTCCTCCCCCTCCTCCTTATCCTTATCCTCCTCGTCCCCCTCCTCCTCCTCCTCCTCATCCTCCTCGTCTATGTTCTCCTCCTCCTTCTCACCCTCATCCCCCTCCTCCTCCTCCTCCTCCTCCTCCTCCTCCTCCTCCCCTCCTCCTCCTCCTCCTCCTCCTCCTCCTCCTCCTCCTCCTCCTCCTCCTCCTCCTCCTCCTCCTCCCGTTCCCTGCCCCTCCTCCCCTTCCTTTTTCTCCTCTTCTTATTCCTCTATGGTCTCCTCCTCCCCGCTCCCTAATTGCCGCTCCTTCATCGCCATCCCATCGAAGAACAAAAATATAACCCTTAATTGTCGGAGGTCCGCGCGGATTTCCCGGATCGGCGCTGGGACCCCCCTGGCGGCGCCGCCCTTGGCGCGCCAAGAAATCCGCGCGGGATTCCGAAAGATTATGTTTGTGCAGTTGTTTGGTCCTCTATTCCCGCAGGCATACTTTGTCTCCCTGTATCTCTCCCTCTATCTCTCTCTCTCCCTCTCTCTCTCTCTTTTCTCTCTCTCTCTCTCTCTTTCTCTTTCTCTCGCTCTCTCTCTCTCTCTCTCTATATATATATATATATATATGTACCCCTCTGGGGTGGTGTGTGGCCACGTCTGCGTCGCGAGCGCACGCGGCTCGGTCACATCCGTGGGCAGGGTTCCGTCAGGGAGGAGCGCTGTGGTCGATTCCCGGAGAGCGCCGGGCGAGGGCGACCATGGATCACCTCTCCATGGCTACTTATCGTTCGCAGCGGTACTCCTCGTCGCCGCCGTCGTCGGCGTCGGCGTCGTCGTCTTGCTGCGAAGTGCGCCATCGCCGCGCCGTCCGCGCTCCGGCCGCCGCCGCCGCTGCTCCCGCCGCCTGCCGCCGCCCACGCGGCACTCCTCCGCCGGCGGGCGCGCGGAGCCGCGCGCCGCGCCGTCGGGCAGGGCGCGGGGGCGCGCGGAGCCGCGCGCCGCGCCCCTTCGCCGGGGAGGAGAGGAAGCAGGGCGAAGAGGGGCAGGATCGAGGAGGAGGAGGAGGAGGAGGAGGAGGAGGAGGAGGAGGAGGAGGAGGAGGAGGAGGAGGAGGAGGAGGAGGGGAGGAGGAGGAGGAGGAGGAGGAGGAGGGGAGGAGGAGGGAGGAGGGAGGAGGAGAGGGAGGAGGGAGGAGAGGAGGAGGAGGCGGCGCAGGAGGAGAGAGAGGCGGAGGAGGAGGAGGAGGAGGAGGAGGAGGAGGAGGAGGAGGAGGGGAGGGAGGAGAGAGGAGCAGCCACCGCTGCAGGTTCGGCCTCTTTGTCTTTTGGGGGGCGGGGGGCGTGTGCGCAAGACTCGAAGACCCAAGCACTGCACAGGCAGGAAATCTTCGGAGTGCCCCGACGGATTTCTCGGAGCGGCACCAGGATCCCCCTGGTGGCGCCTCCGGCGTCGCACCTGGCACGCCCCTGGCGCGCCCTGCGCGCCGGGGAGGGGGGCCAAGCGCCGATCCGAGAAGTCCGCGAGGAATTCCCGAAGTTCATGGTCATGCCGTGTTTCCGCTGCCTCGGCTGGTCGCTCCGGCTTTCTCGATGCGGAACTCTCCCACGTCTGAGCGCTTTCCCTTCCCCCTCCCCCCGCGCGGCCGCCCTCGTATTCTTCCTCCCTCTTGCACGCCGGCCAATTCGCCTGTCGGTTGCCCCGGTCAGCCACACGCTGGAGCGGACTGTCTCCGCCTCGCCGCCGGCGGAGCACATGTGCCTGCCGTGTTTTGCGCCCCTGAAGGTGCGAGGGAGCGGGCTGGCTCGCCTCCGACCATGGCCTCGGACAAGCAGCGAGCGGGTTGGCGAGTTGCCCGCCGCGGCAACTTGCACGCGGAGGCGGCAGAGCAGGCGAGAGAGCCCGCACGGTGGCGAGCGAGAGCCGCCCCGCCAGAGAGGCTCGGCGGCGAGAGGCCGGAGCTCTGGGGGCCCCCAGCACGTCGGGAGCACAGCCTCGCGAGCTGCGCAAGGCGAAGCGCCGTGTGGTCTCGGCGTCTGGCTCCGGTTGCTGCGAGCTGCCAGTCACGCGGTCAGGCGATTTCTCGCCACGCGGTCGTGCGGGTGCCCCCGGTGTCGTCCTCGTCCTGTGTGGCCCATAAGTCCTATGGGGCCTCCGTGCCTCTTCGCCCTGGGGTACCAAACCATTTGCACGTGTCATATGTTTTGGCAGGGGTTGACGGCCTGGAAAGACCTCACAGTGAGGAGATCAACCGACCGTCCCCTTACGCACCAGTGCCATCACGTATGAGTAGCGAGTCACAGGGCGACAAGGCGCTGACCTGTACTTCGGCCGTGTTGCGTGAGCTCCTTGCCGACGAGCCAGCGGCCTCCCGTGCACGTGAGGAGGGTGGTCTCCCCGTGTGGGGGCGGAGGGCGGCCCGATGTGCGATGAGGCAGTACCTTTCGTGAGGCAGTCCTCTCGCGCGGGCTCGCTCCTCCGCTCTGCACGGTTCCATGGTTCCTGCCCTTCCCGGCCAAGATTTCGTTTGCATCGCCAGGGGGCGTCGGGGTGAGGTGGGAACGACGGCCAACCAACGCGATCCCTCGGAGGAAGGATGTCGACGAGCTCTCTACACTAGGCACTTCGACACCGTAGCTACGCATCACCCCCCGCTCTAGGCCATGCGAGGGGTGCCTCCCGCTCACCAGGCCCTGCTTCCTACGAGTCCCCGCGACGGCGGCCCGTTGGCTCCCGAACGACAGAGTCGAGACATGTATCTTGCAAGCTGGACGGCGGGCCCAGAGTTACCCATGACGAGTTGACTTCGCCTCGGTCTCTCGTCGTCCACTCGAGTGGGCTGGCCGGATTCCTAGACGGCCTCCTCGTGGGAGGGCAAGCGTCCCGCATGGTCGGGGAGGAGCAGCCTCCTCCTCCTCCTCCTCCTCCTCCTCCTCCTCCTCCTCCCTCCTCCTCCTCCTCCCTCCTCCTCCTCCTCCTCCTCCTCTCTTCATCCTCCTCCTCGTCCTCGTCCTCGTCCACCTCCTCTTCCTCATCCTCATCCTCCTCCGCCTCGTCCTCCTCCTCCTCCTCCTCCTCACCCTCCTCTTCCTCCTCCTCCTCCTCCTCCTCCTCCTCCTCCTCCCTCCTCCTCCTCCTCCTCGGCACAACCTGGGGGCGGCAGAGTCTGTCCACCACCAGCAGTGAAAGCAGGGCCGAAGGCGCACCTTGCAACCGCCTTCGGCCCCACTGGCGGACACGGCTCCCTCGACCAGGCGAAGGCCCACGGGTGTAGAAAACCTAGACACCCGCCGTGGTCGCCAGGACAGGGAGCCTGATCAAGGTAAGAACCCGATAGACTTTGCCACTGAGTCTGAATTCGCCTTTCGCAAGCCTCTTCAACGTCTTGCGAGCGTGATCTGTGACCTCGGGTGGGCACGGGCTCGCTAAACCAGAAAGCCTCGTGACAGCAAAGCAAGCACAACGTGTACAGCCGACCACTAGCGGCCCACCTGAAAGCTGGAACTTGGCCAGGGCGTGCACCTTACCCGAGCAGCTCGCCTGCGCGGCAAGGGCACGACTGACCAGATCGGTGGCCACAGGATCTTTGACGAGAACCAAGCGGGGCACTGGGGGCAAACCACGAGCATGCTTCTTGGGGTGCCCACAGTCCTCGAGCCCCTCTGAAAGAAGCGCAATCCAGGAGCCCCAGGCGTGCAAGACTTTACTGCGGGCCTGAAGCTGAGCGACGGCCGCCTCTGGGACCCTGGCAAAGGAAGCAGCGCTCTTGGCAGCCTCGTCTGCCTTGGCACTGCCATAGCGATGACGTGCAGAGGCGCCACGCCCTATCTGCACATCAACCTGGGTCGCATGACCTTTTATCTTGCTTATCTCAATCCCCCCGCCCCAGTCATCCACCAGCCTCCAGAACTCCTTCCAGAGATGAGCATGCGCTGAAACACAGGCACGGGTAGCCTCTGGGCCACGCTCAAGAAAACCATCAGCCACTAAGGCAGAATCCGTGAAAATACGCACAGGAGGAATTGCGAAGCGCAGGACATTGATGACAGCAACAAGTTCGGCAGCGTTGATGCACTGCAGAGGGTCCAAGAGCGGTCCTGAACAAAACGAGACAATTTCCTGACGGTCCTGATGCAAAGCAACGCACCCCCAGCCCGCACTGGCCAGACTGGGATACTGAGCCTCGAACACAGAACCATCAGTGTAAATATCTCCCGTGAACTCCGAGGGCCCTCCAAGCCCCCAACAAATCGGAGACCCAGGAGGACGGCGACCCAGAGATGGAAATGGCACAAGACAACGCTCAGCGAAGATCGACGCCAGCACTGAAGTAGTGGCAGCAGCCTCTGCTGCAGCTAAAAAACTGGGCTTGCCCTCGAGACTGACTAAACGCGAGCAAGAACTGTGCCTATGCAGCAGAGTCCCATCCTGCAAAGGACAGAGCAAACACGAGGGAGTCGTGTCATAGCCCGCTGCCCACTGCCTCTTCTGTGGCCACTGCCCACCGATGATCGTGCTGCGCAGGTGGCCCTGCTGCTGGGCCGACAACTTGCTCTTGCTGCCAAGGAGGGCCTTCAGGGGTCCCAAGATCAGCCCATTGGCAAAGTCCTCAACCTCGAGATGCTCCGCGACCTTACCATACTGCCAGGCCTCCACAGCACGAAACACGAGCTCCTGAACAGTGACGGGGCAGTAGGTCGTCGGGTTGACGTCGGCCCCATCAGGCCAGATCCAGGAAGTGGACGAAGTAGCAACGATACCCACACGCCTGAGCGAGGCCCACAGGGCGCAAAAGGGGCCCCTAATGGAAGACCACGGGTGCTCCAACCTAGAAAGATGCCTGTGGGCTTCACGGAGCCCGAAATCCAGAGCCTCATGGGGCAACCAACGATGCCAGAGGGCATGGAGGTAAAACTTAACGGGCAACCAAGTGGCTCTAAAGATGGGGTCCAATCGGGGAACAGGGGAGAGGAGAAGGCTCAAGGTACGAGACTTGCCGTCCTGACGGTGGTCCTGCAACTTGCCAGCTGCACCTCGAAGAACCTCCAACCCCTGCCCATTAGTCCCCATAACGGTCGCACCGAAAAGCACCGAAGACTCAAGAGCAGCTCGAGCCATGCACCCGAGCAAGCGGCGACGAGGCTTGGTGCCCTTGAGGAAACCCATCCGGACCAACCTAGGCCGCATGCGAGTGACACGCTCACGAACCGCGCCTCGACTAGCAACCTTGCCAGAGCCGTAATCCACGCCGAGATTACGCTCAGACCTGACAGGCAGGGGTTGAAGACTCTTCAACTTGGCTGCAATGGAAGCGCGAACCGTAGGGAAATTGCTCAGAACGCGAGACTTGTCGAGAGCGAACTTTAAGCCGACCTGGCGCAGCTGCTGCAACAGGTGTTGGCCTGCAGCGGCGATGTCACCGACAACGCGGGACTCGGTGCCCCAGCGCATGAGGCCAAAATCGTCAACGTTGACGGACAGCTGCACAGCAGGGCAGGCGGCCTGCACGGCGTCCAATGGGCCTAAAAGAATCAACTGCAGCATACAAGTGGCAAAAGTACATCCTGGCACAATCGTTTGCTCAACACAAAGCAGGGACCCAACCGCACCCCCAACATCGAGAATGCGCGGAGCGCGGTAGATTTGGACCAAGAGATACAAGTGCCACAAGGGAAAGCTAGTGGCCACCGCAGCGGCCAACAAGTGATGATGCTGAACCAACTCAAACGCCTTCTTTAAATCAAGTAAAAGAGTGGCACACGCACGATCCTTGTAGGTGGAGTGCTCCGACCAGGCCGCCTGGATCCAAACACACTTTTCAGAAGCCTTACCATGGGTGCTCCAAAAGAAAGCCCTGAAGTTGGAGGCCTGCCAATTCCTGATGAGAGGACGTCTCAGGCGACACTGGACCCTGGCCAACACATGCAAGAGCCCCAAAGGTCTAACGCCACCCGTCCTCTTGAGAATAAACACGATGCGATTCCACATACAGGGCCACTCTCGCTTATGCTCGATGTGGTGCACAACATCACACAGAGCCTCGAGAGCAGCAGGCGGCAACAGCAGAAGAGAGCGGGGGGAGATCTGATCAAACCCCGTGCCCGTCGAAGGCTTGAAAGACTTGAGAGCTCGCACGAGCTCGGCCACAGTGGGCCGCGGAGGGGGCTCCCCGAGCTCAGGCCAATGGAGGGGCTGGTGCTCGACTCCGACTTGCCACCAACGCTTCCACTCTTCTTCGAGAGCATCGATCGACTCGAGCGACGCGCAGGGTCGAAGGGTGCCGTGACAGAGCGAGGCAGGCTGAAAGGGAATGGGCAGGGCCGAAAACTTGTACAACGCAGACATGCCCCCAGACGAATGCTTGTCAACCCAATTCCCCCATTCACGTTCCTTGGCCTGAGCGCAGGCCTGCTGGAGCCTCGTCGCCTCGCGGCTCGCAAAGTCGGCGAGGCACCGCGCTGACTCCATCGGGAGGAATAAAACCTGCCTCAGCGTCGCCGTCCAAGCAGCGATCTCGGCCGTCTCTGGTAGACGGTGAAAGCGAGAAAGTCGCCCAGCAGCCGCGACGAGCTGCGACCTTCGGGCGCCAGTAGGCGACCTACTGAGATCAGCCAGGACATTCTGAACCTTGCGCCACCAACAGGCGAGAGGGGATAACTTGGGAAACCTGGGAGGGTTGGGGGCGGACGGAGTCTTCCACTTAACCTGGAGCGGCCTGTCCCTCCCAACATACTCGTCGCACTGGCCCCCAGAGATCTGAAACAAATACAACCACTGATCTTCAGCAGCCCTAAGAAACGCGTCCCACTTATCCTGGATCGGGCGGTCGGGGCCCGAACAGAGCTCCCCGACGTGGTCCCAGGGGTCAACCTCAGGAGGGGGCCCAGGACACCCGATGGGCAACTCAGCGGGGAACCTCTTAGGGATCTGCACGAAGCGAACGCTACACAGGGGCTCGACAGACGGCAAAACGAGCCTAACAGGAAGGTGGGGAGAGATGGGAACGTTCTGAACAACTTCGGCCCTGGCCTGACCTGCAATCTGGCGCGACACTACGAAGTAGTCGATGCAGCGCATGGCGGGCCTGCACGTGCCCTCGGTGGGCGCAACGATGACAGCGTCGAGGGCGTCCACCCAAGACGTCTTGACCAAATCACTAGGAGTGCAGTTCCAGTCACCACCGATAATGAAGGGCATGCCTGCCGCCTTGAGCCGAGCTCCCACTCGCGACAGGATCGCCCAGTTCTGCTCATCCATGCCCACGGAGTGCACCAAGTACAGATTGACAATGAGGAAGCCGCCACGCAACATACCACCCACATACAACGCCGCTGCACGAGCGGCCACAATCTGATTGTCGAAACTCTCAAGCGGCGCAATCCCCACACGAGCAACTGTAGCCGTAACCAGCACACCAGACGGATTGCCAGTTGTGGGAAGCGCCGCCGCAGCAGAAGCCGACCACCCCGCAGCACGCATCTTGGACTCAAGCGCCTGAGAGGCAGCGGGTAGCATGCGGGACTCCTGCAGCAAAAGAACGTCACTGTCGATGGACTCCGACAGGTAGGCGTCCAGGCCGACTTGCCCACCAGCGTTGGCGGTGATGATCGACCAAACCTTCTGCACCTTCCTGCTAAACAGAAGGCCGATCGGCCGCAGTGGCAGGGGTACTAATCGGGTCGTCGAAAGGAGCGCACCTAAACTTCTTCTGCGCAGCACCATTGAGCCCACCGACGATGTTATCACACTGCTTGCGAGACAAGCCCTTGGACTGCAAGAACTTGCCCCATCCTTCATCGGTGGTGAGACGCTGCAAAAAGGACGAAAAGTGAGCTGAGGCATGCTGGCTGCCAGCTGCTCCTTGCGCCGAGTCGCTTTTACCCCCGCCCCCCGTCGCCGTCCCCCCTCCAGACGGCACAAGGGTGGCAGGCACAGCGCCTGGCGCGAAGGGCGAACCTGCTGCACCGAGCGCGTCTCCTCCAAAGACGGCTGTGGCGGCGGCAGCAGCGTCGAGGGCCTGCGGCTCAGATACGGGCACATCGCGCATGCCGTCATCACTGTCACTGTCGGCCTCCTCACTGCCATCTCCCGCAGGGCGCAGCATGCCATCACGAGTGGCAAGAAGAGAACGAAGCGAGCACGCAAGCTTCTTGTCCACGGCCTCGAGCTGCAGCAACAAAGCAAACGCAGGATCGTCGGGCTGAACTTCTGCACGATCACCACCAGGAGGCCTAACCCGCACAGGACCACTGCTGGCAGCAGCCCAGGCGGCAGTGGCCTTGGCTGCACATGCGAGCTCATGCGCCTGGACCTGCTCGGACTTGGCCTTGAGCGCCACGAGCTCCAAAAACTTCTCCTGCACATGGCTCTCGAGCTTGTCAACCTTCTGCTGCACTTGCAACGCCTCCCGCTTGGCCTCATCATAAGCCATCTGGGCGTGCTTGGCGACCGCCTTGGGGTCCCCAGCCGCCAAGGCCCGCTGAGCCGATACCCTGGCCCTCTGCGAAGGGCCGAGGAGCGACTTGGAGGTCCCGAAGTCCGCGTCGGACATCTTGACGAACACAGTAAGCTGAGAGGAGTCGAGCTGCGGAATCTTGGGCTTGACATCCTTCTGCCCCGGAGGCCCATGCGCCCAGTCCCCTTGCGGAGGCGGGGCTGGGCGAGTGGCAGGCACAGGAGGACGCTCAGCACCACAAATGTAACAAAACTTCTTGAAAGCGAAGTTGTTCTTGAAACCGCACTTATTCTTGGAGCAACACCAGACATCACCGCCGCCGCGACTGGTCCCTCCCATGAAAGCTTGAACCTGCAAAATTGCTCCAACAGGAGCTCACAAAAGGGGAAGCCTGCACAAGGCAGCGCGAGTGGACGGTGGGGGCCGCAAATCCCCCTCGCCAGTGAGGTCAAGTCCTGAGCCAGAGAAACTCTACGGACTTGAGCCAAAATGGCTACGGACCCTCCTCCTCCTCCTCCTCCTCCTCCTCCTCCTCCTCCTCCTCCTCCCTCCTCCTCCTCCTGCTCCTCCTCCTCCTCCTCCTCCTCCTCCTCCTCCTCTCCTCCTCCTCCTCCTCCTTCCTCCTCCTCCTCCTCCTCCTCCTGCTCCCTCCTCCTCCTCCTCCTCCTCCTCCTCCTCCTCCTCCTCCTCCTCCTCCTCCTCCTCCTCCTCCTCCTCCTCCTCCCCCTCCTCCCTTCCTCATCATCCCCCTCCTTTTCTTACTCTTCCTCCCCATCCTCCTCCCTCTCCTCCTCCCTGGGCATCTTGGACGTGTGCATTTTTTCTCGGCGATGGGTATCAAGGAGCTGCATGGATTATCCTACGAACCAATAAACGCACGAAGCCGAAAACAGGCACGGGGAATGGACGCTCGAGAGATGGCAAGATCCCGCCCCCCCCCCCGTGATCGCTTTCCCTTTCCCTCTTCGCCCCTCCCCGATCCTTCCTCCACCCCTCCTCCTCGCTCGATCCTTTCGTCCTCCCTGCTCCGTCTTTGGTCCCACTGGGGGCGGACGTTCCGACTCAACTGCCGATGCTGGAGTTTCTCGTACGGTAGAGGGAAACAATTGTTGAACACTCCCCCTCCCCCCAAACTCAACGTTGGCGCGCGCGGGGGAGAATGCGGTCGAAATGCATCTCATCAGACCCACCGCCAACTGTGAACATTGGGGGGAGGGGGAGGCGTTGACAGATGAATGTGGCATGAGTGCTCGCTAATTTGTTCCGCGGCCTGCCTGTATCTCCCTCATTTCTGATGTTCCGTGTTCGTGTTGGTTCACGCATGAGAATCGGGTCGGTTAGCAAACACACTCTGTTGGTAACGTCTGGCCTGCAGCTCGCGAGCCTGTTGCTTTCAGAGCGGCAAGGCCACACGCGTCACATACCAATCCTCGTTTCGCGTCTTGGTGGCTACAGTCGAAGGCTGCATCAGTGTGCACCATGGTCAGGACAGTCCGAGGCGATCTCGAGGACAGAATCCCATTCAGGAGGCATGCGTCGTGCATCAGACAGAGCACATACGTGGCCAGCCCCTTCCAGACAATCATTCGTCGTGGTGGTCGAGGTCACTCACGACAGTCACTCGGTCGCAAAAGGAAGAATGGAGAAGCGCAGGTACGAGAACTAATAAAGAAAAAACAAAAAAAAACAGCGCGGTCAAGCTTGCGACGACGGCGCCCACAGGTGTACACGATCTTTTGGCTGTGGTTCCGGGGAAAATTGGTTAGGCATGGTGCGCAACCTGCAGAATTTGCCTTTGCCACAGCTTGCGGTACGGAAGGTATGTATTTCATCGGGGGGCCAAACGGGCATACGCACGGGCAACGCATCAGCCGCTCAAAGAATTTCAGGAGTGGGTTGGCACGGCAGGACATAGTGCACAAACAGATTGAGCAGGTACCAGTGGAAGCAGACGAGTTTCATTTGAAGGCAAATGTGCAGCTCACCCTATCGACATCGTCGACCGGAAAGCTGATAGCTACCACAAGTTCTGGAAGGCGCAGAGCTTGGATTTCGAGAAGCACATGCGCGCAATGGACACTGCACGTCAGTTGGCACAGGTGGAACAGATGGAACTCCTCGTTGTTTCAGAACTGAGGAGAGCTCCGGCAAAGAGGAGACCTCGTGCAGGGTGAGGTTGCGATCAATGACCCCCCGTTCATTTCGAAAGATGACTGGGCGCGGCGGTGACAGGAAACACTGCACTGAGATTGCTGTCGGCCTTGCTCTCGCCCTTGTCGTCCTGCTGCTCCCCCCAGTGCCAACCATCGACCTACCTCGGTCCTGGCAGCGCCCATCTTCCGTTCAAAGGCCGGCGCATGCGATTATCTTTCAGTCGGGCGTGTCCCCTTACAGGGGGATGGTGGGCGAAGAATCAAAAGTCTGCACAAAAGATTCCAAGGATGCCCAAACACATTCGAAAAAAGCAGTCCACCTCTTATGGTTGGGGCTATTTTTGAATATTCCCCCCGTAGAGGGACAGGCCCGACCTGAGATCTTGTGCCCCTTTTTTGACCGCGCCCGCAGCTCTTCATCCGCACAACTCGGGCCCAGGCTTGGCCTCCTCTCCGCCGCCGCCGCCCTCCTCGCCGCCGCCCGCCGCTGCCGCCGCCGTCGTCGACGCACGGCAGGCTCGTGCCGTGCGGACGTGGCTGCGCCCCCGCCTTGGGCGCTCGTTCGAGCTGGCACGCCGCGAGTGGCTCAGAAGCGGCCCTGGAGAGGAAAACAAAAAAAAACGCCCTGGAACGATCTCTGGCGATCGAGATCCCCGCCCGTCCCTCGAGGCCGCAGCGGCCCATGCGGTGCCAAAGAGAAACGCCGGCGCCAGGATCGCCACGAAACGCGGACCTGCCGCACGCGGTGTTTTTTTTTTTTTTTGTTTTCAGTGTTTTGCCGATCGGCGCGGGCCCCCAAGCCCCCCCTCCCCCCCCCCCATGGAGTAGATCTTGGCTGTTTTTCGGCGCCTGATTCGAGCGGGTGGAGTCTCCCCCCGAGGCCGCACTCTTGCAAACAGTCGCACTGGGCAGGGGTCTGGAGCCAGACCCCCCCCTCCCCCCCCCTCTTGCCGCCCACTGTCGAAACGCCGAATCAAACAACGCTCACGTGGGGAAGCCTCGATGCCCTCCCGCGGCGGCAGGCCGGAGTTCCTGAACCGCCTCGACGAGCTCATCATCTTCCGGGCCCTCGCGCAGGAGGACCTCCGGCAGATCGTCCCCCCGGCCCGTTTATGCGCGCGGCGCGGGCGGCGCCGCTCAAACGGCTGGCGCCGTCCAGCTCGTGGCTGGCCGGGGCAGGGGCCGCTCGTTCCCACGTCCGATGCCTCGATTTTGCTCAAGACGGGGTCCGCGGAAGTCGCGACCCTTTTCCTAGTCTTTGCTGGGTGGTCCCAGGGCCCGGCGAGGACCCCCAGAGGCCGCAGATTCTGCAGATGGGTTTGTCTGTAGGCTTCCTAGCTCCGTGCGTAGAGAAATGGTCCACAACGTCCCGCACCCCTCCTCTTTGCCCCTGCACGCGTCCTCTGTCAGACATGGCTTCCTCTGTATCCGCATGGCTTCTTCTCCTCTGTTGCTCGTGACCTCTTCTGCTGCGCATGGTTTCCTCTGCCATCCGCATGGCATCCTCTGTATCCGCATGGCTTCCTCTGCTACCCGCGTGGTTTCCTCTGTGTCCGCATGGCTTCCTCTGCTATCTCACTGGCTTTCTGTGGCTATCCAAATGGAATCCCAAGCAATATGTCAGCAATGATCGAACTCACAAGTATAGTAGAGCAGGGCAGAGCAGAGTAGAGTAGAGCAAAGCAGGGAGGCGTAGAGTAGAGTAGAGAAGAGCAGAGGAGTAGAGTAGAGAATAATAGAGTAGAGTGACGGAGAGCAGAGCAAAGTAGAAGCGGAATATAACAGGAGTAGGAATAGAGTAGAGGAAATTAGGGTACAACAGAGTACGATAGAGTGGACTAAGGTAGGGTCGGGTAGGGTAGAGTAGAGTAGGGTCGAGTAGACCGGAGTAGAGTAGAGTAGGGCAGAGTAGGGTAGAGTGGAGTAGGGTAGGGTCGGGCACGGTAAGTACATAGGGTAGAGTAGAGCAGTATAGTAGAGTTGGGCAGATGGTAACGTAGAGACGGGCATAATAAAGTAGTGTTGACTAGAGCAGAACAGAGTAGAGCACAGTAGAGTAGAGAAGGGAAAATTATACTCGAGTAGAGTGGGAGTATAATAGAGTAGGAGAAGAGTAAAGTCAAGTAGGACAGGCTAGAGTAGAGCAGAGTCGGGTAGGGCAGATGATAAACCAGAGTCAGGTAGAAGATAGGAGAGCAGGATAGCGTAGTGGAGAGCAGAGTGGAGTAGAGGAGAGCAGCTTAGAGTAAGGAGTAGAGCAGAGCAGAGTCGGGTAGGGTAAAGCTGGATAGGGTAAGGTAGAGTAGAGAAGCAACGGCGCTCTTGCCGCGCAGCGCGCCCTTCACCCCCTCCTCCCCCCCCCGCCGCCTGAGCGCGACGACAACGGCGCATGGCGGCGCGCGGTCGGGGGCACCCACGCGATCATCACGGGCCATGTCTACTACGACGACGCGAGTTGCCGTCGGCGCTGGCACTGGCCAGAAGCGCACCGAGCACGGCGGGGCTTCGCCGTCGCGGCGCAGGGGCCAGCTCAGACGCAACTTCGGGCTGCATGATGGGCAGCGCTACAGGTGCTGCGAGCCGTTGTGGCACCGGTCACGCTGTACTTCGACCACCTGCTTTCGTCCAGGGCATGGGTGGGCCTCGGAGAAGAGGGGGCGCTGTCTCCCACGCGCCACAGGCCAGACACCTGGGAGCCCACCCGGCACGTGTACATCAACCTCGGTGGCAGCGAAAGCGCCCGCGTGGTTCACGTCGGTGGCTACGGGAGCGCGGACGCCCACAGGGAAGGCAACGACTTGGCAAATGCGATGGCCAATCACGGCACGGAGCAGCGCGACGTCGGAGGCGCAGTGCTACAGCAGGCGCAGCAGATGCTCAGGCAGCCCAGGCAGGCAGCACGCCACATCGCCAACGCCAGCCCGGAGTTGGCCAGCGGAGCGCCCCACTAGGTCAGGGGGCCCTCCACCGCAGAGGACGTCGAGGACGAGGCATCAACGCGAAGAGCAGGGCTGTCCCACCGCAGAAGCGGTCGCACCTCCCCCCTTTGTGGCCACGCTGGCGACGCCCGAACGGCGACGCCCGGAGACGCGGCCGGCGCACGAGGGCGGCCAACACCGATGAGAGCGGGCGCGGAGGCGCTGCGACGGCAGAAGTGCCACGTTGCAGCGCCACAGCGCGCGCAGCGCTGCAGGCACGCGCGAGGCCCGCGCTGAAGACCACCAGGACGGCGGGAGCCAAAGGGTGCGGTCCGGAACGCAGCTGCCGCCACCCGACAGCCCACAGGCCGTGCCCGTGCCGCGCCAGCTGGAGACCATCATGACGCCCGGGGGGTGCGCGCAGCTCGGGGAGGCCACGACGCAGGCGGCGCCGCTCGGGGAAGGTCGAGGGCGGCGGGCCCCGAGGCCATGCCAGACCCGCGCTTGCAGACGGGCGGCGGAGCAGCCCTGCAGCCGCGGTGCAGCCCGCAGCCCGGCGGCGCGGAGGCGATGACCGACGCCAAATCTGCCGCCGCGAGCGCATCATCCAGCTCTGCGGGACGCCCCTGAAACAGCCCGCACACTTCGCAGATGGCCATCACGAGCGATGAGGATGTGGCCCAGGTCGCGGCTACCAGACCCGAGAGCGGCACGGAAATCTCCCGACGGCACTCTCGATTGGCGCAGGCAGTGCGCGCCATGCGTCCTCAACCACATCGCACGCACAGCCTTCGATGCCCCATTCGAGGACGGGGCGGACCTCACGGAGCGCTTGCGCAGGACGCGAGCGATCCACGACCGGGCGTGGAGGGCAGGTCTGCGGTCTCGGCGCAGCATCCGAATCGTTTTCTGGGAGTTCGAGGCGGAGGTGGCGACGCACATCGAGGAGATGAACGGACGCCGGCGATGGTTGTGCAAGCGGTCCCCTCAGCCGCCAGTGCATTGAGTATGCGATGGCCCGACGATGAACCCCGAGAGCGAGAACACAGCGAGTTCGGCGCCTACTACAAGCCAGATACCAGGAACCCCGTCCCACGCATCGAGAATGAAGTGTCGTTCCGAGCAAGGCGCTGGATCCAAGACGCGGGACCCGGCGCGGAGTCGAACGCCGAGGACGATTGGAGCAATTGGCGCATACCCGAGGGAGGGCCATGAGGGGGCGACGAGGATTGCGAAGGCCCCGCCGGCGCGCACTGTTCACCGAGGCCTGGCAGGTGGCCCAGAAAGGGGTACCGACCGACGGGGTGCAGCGTCGCGCGCTTTTCCGACGGACCGCCCGCGTCGGCACGCACTGTTCACCGAGGCCATACTGCTGGCTCGGCAGATATTACTGACCGACGCGGCGTCGGGCAGCCTTGCCGCCGCTGCGTCAGCCAACAGCATGGCGAGCACCAGAGCGCCCAGCGGCCCCGACAGCCGTCCAGAGCGGCAGATGTGGCGGCGACGGCAGCGGAGCAGCGGGCGGCAGACGCGGCTGCAGAGCCACCTGGAGCTGCGGGCGCGCCCAGGCGCCGCGGAGGAGCGAGACCTCGGACCGCAGCGAGGCCGCAAGAGCCGCCGCCGAAGAGGGGAGAGGGGGGGCACTGGGTCGGCAGGGGACAGGGCCCCTCCTGCCGCGCCTCCGCCCAAGGCCATCGGCGCGGCCATTCCGTCGCAGGCTGCGCGGGGCCACGTCGCGTTCGCTGGCGGCGGCATCATCGGCTGCCAGAAGTGCGGGCCCCAGTCGTCGACGGCGCGGGGCTCCCTGCTGATGACCTGCGACCCGCGGGGCAGCATCTGGGCAGAAACCAGATTGACCGCATCTAGAGGTTCCTCAGCGGGCGGCACCCCACGGGCGCGAAGATATTCGAGGTCCTAAGGCGCCTGCAGAAAGGCGACCCACAGGCGGAGTGGCTGCAGCTCGGACAGCGTGTTCATCGCCGTCGGTTGCTGCCGCCTCGTGATCGTGAATGAGAATATGCTCACCGCCGTGGTGCTCGTGGTCGTGCGGGCGCTGATCGCGGTCCTGCCTGCCGCCGCCGCCTTGGCCTCTGCGGGCAGCTGACGTGTTGAGCCACGCGGGCGGGCGTGCACGGCAGTTCGGTCTCACCCGTCCGCGGCGAGGTTGGAGGCTGGCTGACCTTGTGGTCGACCGAGGTCCTGATCGTCATCATCATCAGCAGCAGCATCATCATCATCACCACCACCATCATCATCAGTAGTACCATCACCAACATCAGTTGTCAACCGTATCATCATCTAAATCACCACCACCATCATCAACAACATCTCCGTCATCACCCGCCCCATCATCATCAGCATAATCAGCTTCACCGCATCATCATCAGTAGCAGCAGCATCAGCATCGGCAGCATCATCATCATCAACAGCAGCATCATCATGCTCATCATCACCATCATCCTTACCGTCGTCATCATCATCATCAGCAGCATCATCAGCATCATCGTCATCGTCATCAGCATCCGCCTCACCACCACCGTCATCATCAGCAGCATCATCCTCATTATCAGCATCACAAACATAATCATCAGCATCACCATCATCATAATCTGCAGCCGTATCATCAGCATCACCATCAGTATCATCAGCATCATCATCATCATCATCATCATCATCAGCAGCAGCAGCAGCAGCAGCATCAGCATCATCAGCATCAGCATCAGCATCAGCAGCAGCAACATCGTCATGGGCATCATGGTTATCAGCATCATCATATGCATCATCAGCAGCAGCATCGTCATCGTCGTCGTCATCCTCGTAATCATTGTCCCCCACAGCATCCTCGCCCCTCAGTCCCTCATTCCTCCTCCTCCTCCGCCCCCTCCTCCCCTCCTCATTATTCTCCTCCTCCTCCGCCTCCTCCTCCTCAGCCTCCGCACCCCCTCCCCCCTCCTCCCCCGTCTCTCCCTCTCGCTATCCCGGCTTGGGCGATGTGGCCACAGCGCCTTTGCATTGCCGAAGGAGCCAACGCAAGAACAAAGGCACGCCAGCGTCCGCGCGCCTAGCAGCCCCGATTGCCCTGACGCGCGCCCAGCAGCCCCGCGCGTCGTCCGTCGTCGTCGTCCGTCGCCCGTCGTCGTCCGTCGTCCGTCGTCTGTCGTCCGCCTGCGCGGACGCGCGCCGAGCAGCCCCCCGCAGCTGCCGACCTCCGTCCGGCCGCCAGGCGCGGCTCGCCTTACGGGACGCCGCCGCACGGGCTTCGGCGGCGCAGCAGGACTCGACCGCCCCCCCGTTTCTCCTCCTCCTCCTCCTCCTCCTCCTCCTCCTCCTCCTCCTCCTCCTCCTCTTCTTCCTCCCCTCCTCCTCCTCCTCCTTCTCCTCCTTTTTCTCCTCCTCCTCCTCCTCCTTATGCTACTGCTGGCGGTGTGCCTCCCATCCTCCTCCTCATCCTCCTCCTCCTCCTCCTTCTCCTCCTCCCCATTCTGGCTCACAGTCAAGGCCAGACTTAAAATTGTCATCAGCAGGGCCCCTCACCTGCAGGGCCTGCTCAGGTAGGCGTTCAGCCAGGACGCCCCTCCCGACGTGTGGGACTCTTCCTTCTCCCCTTTCTCCTTCTCCTCTCCTCCTCCTCCTCCTCCTCCTCCTCCTCCTCCTCCTCCTCCTCCTCCTTCTCCTCCTTCGGACGCCCTCTGGCTCGCCATTGTTGCCGCCGTCGCCGCCGCCGCCTGCCGTCGCCGTCAACGGGGGGGGAGGGGGAGCGGGGAGGAGCATGTGGGCAGAGGAGGAGGATGGGGAGGACGAGAAGGAGAAGGAGGAGGAGGAGGAGGAAGAGGAGGAAGAGGAAGAACAGGAAGAGAAGGAGGAGGAGGAGGAAGAGAAGGAAGAGAAGGAGAAGGAGGCGCAGGATCAGGAGAAAGAGGAGGGAGACGACGACAACGACGACGACGACGACGACGACGACGACGACGACGACGACGACGACGACGACGACGACGGACGACGACGACGACGACGACGACGACGACGACGACGACGACGACGACGACGACGACGACTGCTCTCCTATCCGAGGAGGATGAGGGAAAGGAAAGAAGAGAAGGGAGAGGGTGAGGAGGAGGAGGAGGAGGAGGAAGAAGAGCTATAGAGCAAAGAGGAGGAGGTGCGAAAGCTAAGCGTTCCAGCCATCTCGCATGTGCACACGTGTATGTCGATTGCCTCACGTGCTTCTTCTTTCTTGACCTCGGCCCCCGCCCACCCCCTGTGTCGTAGTCATCACTACGGCGTGTGCTCACCAGGGGCGCCCCGCGGGCCAGCCAGCAGAAGGGCTTCTTTGCTTCACGTTGCTTACCCCACCGACGACCCGTGCAGATCCAGGCCACCGACCAGAGACCAGCACAGAGTTGACAACCTACCAGATCGGCAGCCCCTTCCCTTGAGCGAGCCTCGGTATCAATAAGAGAACGTCGTCCGGCGACTAGCGAGACCCGTGCGCAGTTTGTGGCAAGAGATGTTACCGACAGGCACAATGATTTGCCAACATCGTTAGCGATCAGAGGTTGATCCCCATTCGTAGCGGATTGGGGTTCCGAATCTGCTGTCGGGCGCTTCAGGGGCAGGTGAAAGTTGATGCCGACATATATCCAGATAGTTTCTGCTTCACACTTGTTTTCTGCTTTGCCAGACCATATCTCAGCCTCTGGTGCATGGATGATTCCGTTTACCATGTGTAGTGTTAAGTCGGGCGTGTCTCTGTA
>CAUYUJ010014376.1:170435-177935 GCA_963575745.1 Prorocentrum cordatum | reverse complement strand
TTGTCTCCCAAAGGCCGCCTGCAGAAGGACATGCCCGACCTGACCGTAGACGTGGCTGACGATGTTCTACGCAAGTGCGTGGTAGGCTTCAGCAGTGTAGGTTGGACTAGTCCGTGACCAAACAAAGTTGCTGTTTTCGTTCGAAAGAATCGAATATGTATATATATATATATATATATATATAGAACGTAGGAGCACATGGCTCGTGATTTCCTATGTTTGTTTCTGCGCGCGCTCGGTGTCACGAATTACCCGAAACGTACCCAACCCCTTCTGCACGTGCGGCAGCTATTCTAGACGCTTCGCGTAACCACAGCAGCTCCGTAGCCCCCCTGGCTCAAGCCTCTGGCTCAAGGCCGCTCTGGCTCAAGCGGGCCTCAGCGGCTGGCCGGCTGTGGCCGGCTGTGGCCGGGCCGCGCCCCTCGGTCCTTGGCCTCCCCGCCCGCGGGGGCGTGCGAGGGGTTCGCCCCCCTCCGCGCCCCCGCTCGCTCGGCCATGGAGTCGCGCTCGGCGCGGCGGCGGCGGCAGCGGCGCGCCGCCGCCTGCTGCGCCGCCGCCGCGGCCGGCCCAGCCGGCCTGCTGCCGCCGCGGCCCGTCGTGGCCCCTGGCTGCCTCGGCGCGGCCGCGGCGCCGCCGCCGCGCCGGCCGCCGCCGCCGCCGCGGCCGTGGCGGCGGCCGGCCGCGGCGAGGCCCCGCGGCCGCCGGCGCTGTGGCGCGCGCTGCGGCTCAGGGGCCTGCGGCGCGCCGCGGCCGCCGCGGGTGCGGCGGCTGCCGCTGTGGCCGCCGCGGCCGCTGGTGCCGCCACACCCGCCGATGCGCCCGCCGCGGCCGCCGCTGCCGCCGCCGCGCCGCGGCCGCCTCGGGCGGGCCGCTGGCGGCGGCCGCCGCCGCTGGCTTCACTGGTCTTGAAGCTGGCGCCCAACATCATCACCTACGTCATCCTGAACAGCTGGTGCGAGAAGGGCAGGCCTGGGCAGTGGCAGCTGGCCGTGGCGCTGGTGGGCGAGATCCTGGTCGGGAAGCTGGAGCCCAACATCATCACGTACGGCACTGTGAACAGCGCGTGCGAGAAGAGCAGGCGCTGGCAGCGGCAACAGGTTGTGGCGCTGCTCATCGAGACCCCGGTCGTGAAGCTGAAGCCCATGTGCATCAATTCTGGCACGGTGAACAGCGCGTGCGAGAAGAGCAGGCGTTGGCAGTGGCAGCAGGCAGTGCCGCTGCTGGGCGAGATGGTGGCCGCGAAGCTGGAGCCCACCATCATCACCAACGGCACTGCGAAGAGCGCGTGCGAGAAGAGCAGGCGGCAGCAGTGGCAGCTCGTTGTGGCGCTGCTGGGCGAGATGGTGGCCGCGAAGCTGGAGCCCAACGTCATCACCTACGACACAGTGAAGAGCGCGTGCGAGAAGAGCAAGCGTCAGCAGTGGCAGCAGGTTGCGGCGCTGCTGGGCGAGATTGTGGCCGTGAAGCTGGAGCCCAACATCATCACCACCTACGTCATTGTGAACAGCGCGTGCGAGAAGAGCAGGCGTTGGCAGTGGCAGCAGTCTGCGGCGCTGTTGAGCAAGATCCTGGTCGTGAAGCTGGAGCCCCTGATCATCACCTACTGCACCGTGAACAGCGCGTGCGAGAAGAGCAGGAGTCGGCAGCGGCAGCAGGTCATGGCGCTGCCGAGCGAGACCCGGGTCGCGCAGCTGGAGCCCAACATCATCACCTACGGCATCCCAAACAGGCCGTGCGAGCAAGGCGGACGTTGGCAGTGGCAGCAGGCAATGGCGTTGCTGAACGAGATCCTGTCCGCGAAGCTGGAGCCCAACATCACCACGTACGTCACTGTGATCAGCGCGTGCGAGAAGAGCAGCCGTCGGCAGTGGTTGCAGACTGTGGCGCTGCTGAGCGAGATGGCGGTCGTGCAGCTGGAGCCCAACATCATCACCGACTGCATACTGAACAGCCGGTGCGAGAAGGGCGGGCGCTGGCAGTGACAGCAGGCAATGGCACTGCTGAGCGAGATGGTGGTCGCGCAGCTGGAGCCCAAGACAGCGGCACACCAGATGGCACCCAAGAAGACAGTTGCCGCGCGGAGAATCTCGCTCACCAGTGGCAGGCAGAGCTGAAGAACGGCCGCGTAACCATGCTGGCGACCATGGGCTTCATCACGCCTGACATCGCTGGCAAGCTTCCCAAGTCGCCTTCGGCTGACCTGGAGCTCGCGGACATCACGCGCGGGCTCGTTGCGCCCCCGAAGGTTCCCGCCGCTGCCTGGGCATAGATCGCGGCGCCTGGCGCTGACGCGAGAGATCTCGATACTCACAACGATATCTCGGAACATAGCAGCAGCAGCAACATACTACCCCCCGCCTCGTTGGCAGATGATGACGTCCCAGAGGGGAATCGAGAGGCGGTAGATGAGGCGGAGGAGGTCGTCGTCGATGAGGTTCAGGAGAGCTGCAGACACCAGCAGAGCAGCAGCAGCAGCAGCAACAGGGCTGCAGCAGCCGCAGCAGCCGCAGCAGCCGGGCAGCAGCAGCAGCAGCAGCAGCCGCAGCAGCAGGGCAGCAGCAGCAACAGCTGCAGCAACTGCCGCAGCAGCAGCAGCAACAGGACCCAGCAGCAGCCGCAGCAGCAGGGCAGCAGCAGCAGCAGCAGCAGCAACAGCACCCCGCAGGGCAGAGGAAATGAGGCAGAGGTCACGATACCACCCCCCGCATCGTTGTCAGACGATGACGCCCCAGTGGGGAATCGAGAGGCGGTAGCTTGCAGTGATCAGCGCGCAGCTCATACTACCCCCCCCCCCCTTCAGCAGCACCAGCAGGGCAGAGGAAAGGAGTGGGAAGTCACGGCGGAGACGGCGGAGGCTGCGGAAGCCGCGGAATATCCCACTCAGAGCAATCAGTCCGTCAGCAGTCCTTTGGGAGCGCCACGCACCCAGAGGGAGACCGCGGAACAACCATCCAGACGCAGGACAGCGAAGCCATCCGCTGGCTTGTCGGGAGAAACCCCGTCGCGCCTATTCGCCCCCCTTCCCCTGTCAGCGAGCTCCCTGCGGACGGCGAACCCCGGGCGCCCTCGCCAGGCGCCCGGGGCACCACCGGCAAAGCAGCTCGCGCCCCGGCTTTGGAAGCTGCGCCGCTGAGCGCCCACGCCCCCGGCACAACCAGTGGCACCCCAGAGACCGGAGAGAGTCCTGCGCTGTCCTCAGGGAGCGCACCTGGGAGCGAAGGCGGGCACAGGCCCGAAGGCGAACGCCAGCGAAAGGGGCCCTTCTTCACGCGCCACAAGGCCGCGTCTGCCCGGGCCGCCGGACGCGATCCGACCCCAGCCTGGCGGCCAACCATGCGGCCTGCATTTCCCCGCGAAACCCTGCCAGGCGCGCAGCCGGAGCTGTCGCGAGCAGATCGCGAGCCCCCCAGCCAGGACATCGAGGCCGGCACGTTGGAGACTTGCGGCCAGGATTCACGGCGGCCCCAGAGACCCGACCCGCGTCAATGGCCAGAGCCCAAGGACCCCGACACGGGACAACAGCTGCACAAGACAGGAATCAACAACACCCTGGGGAGACACCCGGCGAGGCGATACGACGACTCCAAGTCACACTGGGGCCAATGTTCCCTGGCACCTGGCACGCTTTCGCGGAGCGGCAGTGCGCGCCCGGCAGCAAGGACGCGCTCGACCCGCTTCGGCACAACCCGCAAACCTGCCACCTCTTCCTGGAACCCTTCGCAGCCACAGGTGCGACGCACGGGCCCTCAGCGACGCGATGGGCCTCGACGTCGACTGGGCTCGGCCGCGGCAGCTTCACCTGGGTTGGAGCGGCGGAGCGAGCAGTGATCACCACGCGGCAAGGGGCCACCCGAACAACCAGGCCCCCAAGAAGCGCAAAAAAACAGTGGTGGGCCGTCTCCCCGCAGCAGCCTTGCTACCCCCCTCGCGGCATCGCACGCGCGGGGATCAGAGCGCGGAGGGCGGCCCCTGGCAGCAGGCCCGTCGCTGCCCTGCAGAGAGTGTGTCTCGCGGCGGTTAGCTGCACCCCCCTCACGCGCAGATGTTCTCGGCGTGCAGCTGCTACCATGTCACCTGGATGTCCAATCATAGATGGGGCTCTCGTAGACACACTCTGTTGGCTCACACTTTGCAAACGGCATCGCACTCGCGGGGATCAGGTGCGAGGAGGATGGTCTCTGGCAGCAGGCCCGTCGCTGCCCTGCGTCGCGGCCTGCGGGAGGGACGCCTCCGGGCCCACAGGCCCTGGACGCGCTCAATCGTGGTCCACATGTGCCGGCGCACTGCCGAGATGCGGGGCGCTCAACTGGCGCCCCCTTCGCCCGTGGCAGCGCACATTCGGGTCGCAATTTCGTGGCACGCCAACCCCCCTCATCGCATGCTCTTTGCGAGTTGATATACCAAGGTCTGTGTACGACTCCTGTTTCGTTCCGAACTTGTCTACGCGCTGCGCGCGTGGCTATACCGTCGACCTCGGTAAGTTTATCCTCTATCTGCGCGCTGCGCGCGCGGCTATACCGTGGGCAGTCGGGTTTTCTACTCTGAGATCCACCTTCTCTGTTGACTACGTGTTGTACACCGTACTCATCAGCGCGATTGGGGGTCTCATACTTCCCCCCTCTTGGTTCTGACGAGCTGTTGTCGGACGTGCCGTGCATCTCCATGGAATATACCATTCCTGCAGCTTTCCACCCCCCACCGTGCACCTGTGTTCAGCGGCTTTTGGCAGCGCCCCCCCCCTGCAGGTGGCCGCGGAGGAGCAACAATGGACCGTTGGACAGGAGGTACAGTGCAGAAGTGTGGACTTAGCGACAGCAGTGTGAATGATCGGCGTGTCCCGCGGGTTCTCCTGTGGCTGCATCCCGGCGCCGGGCCCCTGGGGGGCCGCCTCTTGTCCAGGGTCCGCCCTCTGTGCTTCTGGTACTCTTGCATCCCGTTTCTGTCGGTCAGCGGTGACGGTGGCACCGCCCTCTCCAGCGTGGCCCACTTGGGCCGGCGCACTGCCGGGATGTCCCTGCAGCTTCCACCCCCCGCCGTGCACCTGTGTTCAGCGGCTCTTGGCTGCGCCCCCCCCCTGCAGGGCCGAGGGGAACAACAATGGACCGTTTGACATGAGGTACAGCGCAGAAGTGTGGACTCAGCGGATGCAGTGGCGCGTGTCCCGCGGGCTCTCCTGTAGCATGCATCCTGGCGCCGGGCTCCCTGAGGGGCCGCCTGTGGTCCAGGGTCCGCCCTCTGTGGCTCTGGTACTCTGGCATCCCGTTTCTGTCGGTCAGCGGCGGCGGTGGCACCACCCTCTCTAGCGTGGTCCACATGTGCCGGCGCACTGCCGGGATGCCCCTGCAGCTTCCACCCCCCACCGTGCACCTGCGTTCAGCAGCTTTGGGCTGCGCCCCCCCCTGCAGGAGGCCGATGAGGAACAGCAATGGACCGTTGGACAAGAGGTACTGTGAATGGTGCCCCGCGTGAGGCACGGAGGCCCTGCTGCAGGTTCCACCCAGCCCCCAGAGGCCGAGAACGAGGCTCCCGCAGGGAACCTAGAGGCGTCCGTGGACGAGGTATCTGGAGTGAATCAACACGTGCCCATGGAATTGGACGGCGCTGGCCACCCACCAAGGGGGCAGGTCACCAGACCCCCCCTTGCAGCGACGGGCGCATCACCTCAGAGACCGCCAGGCGTCTATGGACGAGCGGACTCCGAGCAGACAGCATTGCTCCTGAGGGCCGTCCAACCCTCCTCCTCCTCCTTCAAAAATCAGCGGTCCACATGCGCCGGCGCATCGCCGGGATCCCCGTCCTGATCCCAGTTCCGTTCTCGCCTCCCTCTTCCCCCCGCAAGGGGTCAGGCCGTGTGCGCGGAGCTCCAGCAGCAGGTCCCACCCAGCCCCCAGAGGCCGAGAACGGGGCTCCTGTAGGGAACCAGGAGGCGTCCTTGGACGAGGTATCTGGAGAGAGTCAACTCGTGTCCATGGAAGTGGACGGCGCTGGCCACCCACCAAGGGGGCAGGGTACCAGACCCCCCCTTGCAGCGACGGGTGCCTCACCTCGGAGACCGCTAGGCGACGATGGAAGAGCGGGCTCCGAGCAGACAGCCCTGTTCCAGTGGGCCGCCCTTCCCTCCTCCTCCTTCAATTCATCGGTGACTGCGGCTTTCGGCTGCGCCCCCCAGACTACAATGGACCGTTGGACAAGTGGTACAGTGCAGAAGTGTGGACTCAGCGGCTGCAGTGGGAACGGACTGCGTGTCCCGCGGGCTCTCGTGTGGCTTGCCTCCTGGCGCCGGGCCCCCTGCCGCCGCTGCTCCCGGGTCCGCCCTCTGTGGCTCCGGTACTCTTGCATCCCGTTTCTGTCGGTCAGCGGTGGCGGTGGCACCACCCTCTCCAGCGCGGTCCACATGCGCCGGCGCATCGCCGGGATCCCCGTCCTGATCCCAGTTCCGTTCTCGCCTCCCTCTTCCCCCCGCAAGGGGTCAGGCCGTGTGCGCGGAGCTCCAGCAGCAGGTCCCACCCAGCCCCCAGAGGCCGAGAACGGGGCTCCTGTAGGGAACCAGGAGGCGTCCTTGGACGAGGTATCTGGAGAGAGTCAACTCGTGTCCATGGAAGTGGACGGCGCTGGCCACCCACCAAGGGGGCAGGGTACCAGACCCCCCCTTGCAGCGACGGGTGCCTCACCTCGGAGACCGCTAGGCGACGATGGAAGAGCGAGCTCCGAGCAGACAGCCCTGTTCCAGTGGGCCGCCCTTCCCTCCTCCTCCTTCAATACATCGGTGATTGCGGCTTTCGGCTGCGCCCCCCAGACTACAATGGACCGTTGGACAAGTGGTACAGTGCAGAAGTGTGGACTCAGCGGCTGCAGTGGGAACGGACTGCGTGTCCCGCGGGCTCTCGTGTGGCTTGCCTCTTGGCGCCGGGCCCCCTGCCGCCGCTGCTCCCGGGTCCGCCCTCTGTGGCTCCGGTACTCTTGCATCCCGTTTCTGTCGGTCAGCGGTGGCGGTGGCACCACCCTCTCCAGCGCGGTCCACATGCGCCGGCGCATCGCCGGGATCCCCGTCCTGATCCCAGTTCCGCTCTCGCCTCCCTCTTCCCCCCGCAAGGGGTCAGGCCGTGAGCGCGGAGCTCCAGCAGCAGGTTCCACCCAGCCCCCAGAGGCCGAGAACGGGGCTCCTGTAGGGAACCAGGAGGCGTCCTTGGACGAGGTATCTGGAGAGAGTCAACTCGTGTCCATGGAAGTGGACGGCGCTGGCCACCCACCAAGGGGGCAGGCTACCAGACCCCCCCTTGCAGCGACGGGTGCCTCACCCCGGAGACCGCTAGGCGACGACGGAAGAGCGGGCTCCGAGCAGACAGCACTGTTCCAGAGGGTCGTCATTCCCTCTTCCGCCTTCAATACATCGGTGATTGCGGCTTTCGGCTGCGCCCTCCAGATCCCTCCTCCTCCTCTTGACCAGGATCAGTGTTCTGCGGCTTTCGGCTGCGACACCTGTTCCCCCCCCTCTCTTCC
>CAUYUJ010014376.1:112935-160435 GCA_963575745.1 Prorocentrum cordatum | reverse complement strand
TGAGCCTTCTTTCCCGCTCGTGACCCCGAATCTTGAAATCAGCCACGCCTACAAGGATAGGGGAGTCGAAGCGTGGTTCGCGCCGCGCCGCATGAGCTGAATTTCTCCTCCTCCTCCTCCTCCTCCTCCTCCTCCTCCTCCTCTCCCTCCTCCTCCTCCTCCTCCTCCTCCCTCCTCCCCTCCTCCTCCTCCTCTTCCTTCGTCCCCCTTCGTCCCTCCTCCTCCTCCTCCTCCTCCTCCTCCTCCTCCTCCTCCTCCTCCTCCTCCTCCTCCTCCTCATTCGTCCCTCCTGCCTGTCGGCCAGCCTCGCCGAGTGTGTCTGTGAGCTCCTTGCTCCAACGCCGAGGGCAGCGCGCCCTCCACACCTCCAGCCCCCCAGTCGTGGTGCGGCGCACGAGGGTACACCCATCAGGAGGCGTTCTCTCGGAGCCTCTTCGCTCTCAGAATGTTCGTAGGTCTGGGCCTGGACTGCAGTCAACCCGCAGGGGAAGGATGGGCAACCTTCCCAAGGGTACCCTTGCATCCCTGCCTTCTCGGCCCATCCTTGACCGCCTTCATTGGCCGCGGCCCGCTCGAAACGCTTCGAAATGGGCGTCCGAGGGCCTTGCCTCCTTAGCGCGCCTCCTGACTCTGCGGGTTGACTGCACTGTTTACGAAAACGCTCGGAGTGAAGTCCACTGTCTCGGCCTGGAGGTCTCTGCACTCTGCGCAGGGGTGCAGGAGGAGGAGGCCCCCACGGCTCCCGGCGGGCGTCGGGGCCGAGCCGGGAGTGCACGGCGTGGCCCCGCTCGAGGGCCTGGTCCGTTGGGTGCGGTGTCTGCGGGTGGCTACGGATGCTGAGTCCCTCCGGCAGTCCCGCTGCCTGCAGGTCGAGGCACGTCGCCTGTGGCAGGTCGGCCCTCCTGTTTTCTGCGGAGTGCTCGGGGCGTACTCAAAGGACAAGAATTACCCAAGGCGGCCTCGCCCAGAGCTGTCGAGGTCAGTGCGCGTGATGTGGTCCTGCCGTCTGTTGTCTGTCGTCGTCGTCCCTGCCATTCAGCGGGGGGGGGGCCATCCCCCCCGGTTCCCAACCACCCCCCTTGCACGGGGGGGGGGGGGTGCGGTTCGAACCCCCCCCCCCCCCGCCCCCCGCTCTTGCGAGGCGGGGAGGAGGGGAAGGGGGCCCCCCCGGTTCGAGCTCACCCCCCCCCCCTTCCTGGCACAGGGGAGGGGGCGGGGCCGGCTCGAGCCCACCCCCAATTTGGAGGGCCCCGTGCTCGGAAGGCCCCCGTTCCGCCTGGGTCTCGGGGAGGCCGACGTCCGCCCCCGGCCCCCCCCCGGGCCCAAAGCCACCGGTGTTTCCGGGCACGCCGCCTGCCGTTTTTGTTCCTGTCTGTCCCTAAGGGCTTGTCGGCTTTTCGCCAATCGACTTGTGAGAATCGAGCCAGAGAAACCCAGGTAAGTGTAGATAAATCGAGGTCAATCCAGGTCAATCCAGGTAAATCTAGACGAATCTGGGTAAATCCAGGTAAATCCAGAGATCTCCAGGGAAAGTTCGAGCACTCCGCGGCCGCTCCAGCGCGAGTCGAAGGACGGCAGAAGTCGTTAAGCCTTTAACGAGTCTGGGGGGGAGGCGGTTCCCACGCGTCCACATGCTTGTCCAGGGCAAGCGTCCACGAAGCGCGTCCCCGCTCGTCTCCAGGGGGGTCGGCCGCAGGGGCCAGGGGCACCCTGCGGAGTCGTCGTCGTTGTTGTCGTCGTCGTAGTTTTTGTTCGTCGTCATCGTCTTTTTCGTCGTCGTCGTCGTCGTCGTCGTCGTCGTCGTCGTCGTCGTCGTCGTCGTTTCCTCCCCACGGCCGAGGAAGGGTGCGCCCACTTCTCGCAGCAAGATCTCTTATCGTGTGTGCATACTGTAGGTCACTGCGGGCTGGTGTTGTGATGTTCCAACCGACTTTATCCCTGATGACCAGGAGGAATTTCAGGCACAAAGAAAGTACCGAAATTGAAGGCTGTTCACGTGTCGGGCCCTGGGAGGCGATGCTCGTTCGACACTTCGCTTGCGTGTCGGGCAGACACTGCGTCGATACCTCTCTGGGTGCTCGGAAATACTTCTGGGATGTGGTCCTTAAGTGCGATGGGAACCACATGAGGCGGGTGCGTCCCCTTGCTGTGAAAAGTGTGCCAGATGACGGGCCCGCCCCTGCTGCAATCTGCCTCTTTCGTAGAGCAGGTCTTCGCTGTGTCCTCACGGAGGCCACCAGCCTCCCTCGCAGCCGCTTTGGCTCAAGAGGTGTTTGGGGGCTGACCGACCACTGCTCGACGTCGCGGTCGTAGCTGTGGCAGGTCTTCGGGTCTTCTCCGTCTTCGTACACGCCCTGGAGACCCCAGAGGCCGCCAGCATGCAGAGGGAGCTCCCCATCGAGAAGTCGAAGCGCGACGCCAGCCAGCCCGTGACATGTGCGCGACAGTCCCCTCAGCATCGGCGCTTCGTGACCGCGGACTTCACGCCCCTGGCTCCCCCGGGCCTCCCAAGCAGGGCTGGAGAGCAGCCGGGGCCGCACCGCATCGCCGATGCGGCGCGATGCAGAGCCCGACAACCTCCACCTCCTCCTCCTCCTCCTCCTCCTCCTCCTCCTCCTCCTCCTCCTCCTCCTCCTCCACCCCGACAGCGCCGCAGCATCGGCGATGCGATGCGAGGACCCGTCTGCTCGGAAGACCTTCGAGAGCAGCAGCACGGCAGGTCCGCGTCGCGCCGACCGGCGGCGACCCCGCCGGCAGAGGGCGCTCCAGGTCGAACGCCGCCTGGGGCCCAGGATCGGCAAGTCCTGGAACGAGCCGGCCTTTTGGAGAGGGCCGGTCATTCAAGTTCGAGCAATGAACAGATCCCCGCAGCGTCAGGAACCAGCGCCGGAGTCGACACGACGCGAGCCTGCCGTACACATGCACTTGAAGACGTCCGCGCGGATTGCTGGGGCCTGCGCTGGACGCCCCTCTCCCCGCACCTCCTTGCCCAGCCGCGCCTCCGAAATCTGTGAGCACCTCCGAAAGTTTCTGCGCATGCCGCCTTTTCATCGCACATCTTCCGACGTCGCAGTGTGTTCGTAACGAGGGCCACCAGGAATTGCGGCCCCTTTCCCTGGGTGGAAGCTGCTCCTCCTGAGCCATCTTTTGACCAGCCCCTGGCCTGGAAAGGGTCTCCGTGGGGCCAACAACGCAGACCACATTGACCGTCACGATCTCTTGCTGCGATGCCGGTACGGTCGGGAACTTCTGGACCACCGTAACAGGTCTTTAGACCCCCCCGATAGTTAGCAACTGCCTGTCTTTTCGGCGACCTGACTGACGGGCGGAGGTCCCACCGATAGTGGCAAATCATTAGTGATCCGCGGCACCCGCCGCACACTCAGGCACGGCGGCACAAGGCAGGAGGAGGAGGAGGAGGAGGACGAGGACGAGGAGCGAGGAGGAGGAGGAGGAGGAGGAGGAGGAGGAGGAGGAGGAGGGGGAGGAGGAGGAGGAGGAGGGACGAAGGAGGAGGAGGAGGAGGAGGACGAGGAGCAGGAGGAGGAGCAGGAGGGGCGAGCTCATTTCCGGCCGAGAGAAGCAGGGACGGGGGGGGGCAATAACCAAAGACCTCCAGAGGTCAGCGTGTCGCTCCGCCGGCCTTGGCCCACCACGCTTCGGCGCGACACGCTATTCTGGAGGTCGGGAAAGGGGTGTGGCATAAAGGGGTATGGTGCCAATCGTGGAAATGGCGATGCTATCTGCGATGAATAACATCGCCAGAGTCCCCTTTACATAAAATTAGCACCACACCCCTTTTATGCCATACCCCTTTCCTACCTCCAGAGCTATCCACTTCCCAGCCCCCAGGCTTCAATGCCCCGAGCCTTTCCGAAGCCCCCGCCCCGCAGAGCGGAGCGACACGCCATCCACTCGCAAGGCACAGCGTGTCGCCGGGGCCGCCGCCGCGACACGCCACGAAAAAGAGTCCCCCACCGCGGGCCAGACGGCTCCAGCCCAGCTCGGGAGGACCCCCCTTACCAGTGAAGTCGGGCGTGTCCCTCCACAGGGGGGAATATTCAAAAATAATCACTAAAACAAGTCTGGGGACAATGTTCCAATTATTGTTGGGTCATTTTGTAGGATTTCTGGGCTATGCCTCACTTTCCTTTCACAATCCGCCTGTAGGAGGACATGCCCGACATGAGCATAACGAGTTGGCGCCCTCTCCTCAGATCTGGCGCTGGCAAGACATGGCCACGCCGCAGAAAATGACCACCGGAGCCCCGGACCCCATCTTTCTGAACCATTTTTCGAGCCGGATCGACTTGTGAGGGTCCTGCGTGGCAAAAGCCCCCTACAGGCTCGGTCACGGACCACGTCGACGACGGCCTCGCGGCCCCTCAGCCTCTCGCCGGCGGCGCGCTCCGCGGAGCCGGGCTCCCGGGCGCCCGCGGCCGACGACGCCGCCGAACCCAGCGCCGCGCAGGAGGTGCGACGCCGCGGGCCCGGCGAGTCCTGCGACGAGATCGGGAAGGATCTCCAGGGGCCCTGGCCACCTCGCGCCACTCCAGGCCTCCCAGATTCGAAGAAGAAAAAGCGCCATGAGCATAAACTTCTGGCGCTCCGCGCGGAGTTCTTGGATCCGCGCTGGGCCCCCTGGCGGCGCCTCCGGCGCCGCCATTGGCGCGCTCCGCGCGCCAGGGAAGGTGGTCCAGCGCAGCTCCAAGAAATCCGCGCAGAGCGCCAGAAGTTTACGTTTATGGCGTTGTTTCTCTTTTACAGATGGGTCGGAGCAGATGGGGTCGAAGGATCGTGCCGCATCGCCGATGCACGATGCGGGCCGGAGTGGAGCCCGCTGTTCTCCATGCCAGCGTCGTCGAGGCGGCGCGATCTTCCGATCCCATCGACTAGGACAGCATCTGGGAGGCCTCTAGTCACGGCGAACGGTGTTCAGGAGTTCTCGGCCGTTTCCTGGCCATGGGGCCCAAAAGTGACTCGGGGTGCAAGGCCGGTCTCTGGAGAGGGGCCCAGGCTTTCAGCAACAGCGACGAAAGAAAACGGGGCCCTCTTCTCCGACGTTGGCGCGCAAGCTGCCCGCGTAAGCTTGCGCGGAAGCGCCCTCGTTATCACTGTCTCGTGCCGCGCTGACGGCCCGCGTAAGCCGCCGCGTAAGGTCACTACGTCGTCTCGCGTAAGACCCTGTGGAAAAGCACGCAGGCGCCGCGAGGGGGTCTGGGTCTTCCTCCCCGGGGAGAAGGGGGAGGAAAGGGCGGAGAAGGGGAGGAGAATGAGGAGGAGGAGAAGATGGAGGAGGAAGAGGGGGAGAAAAAGGGCGTATGTGTTGTTTGTCCCGTGTGTTTTTGATCGTCGCTCACATGGAGTCGGGGGGTTCGGGGCGGCGCTAAAGTAATACACCTCGACCCCGATCCCGGCCATGCTGGTGCTGAGCCCCCCTCGCCTGTCCCGGCGTAGGTGCATACCCATCGATCGTTGAAAGTAGGTATTTTGGGATGCCCAGATTCCAATCTACTTTAAGCGCCTTCCTACTCCAATGATCGAGTGGCTTCACGTTCTCCGTCCTCCTTGGGGGGCGGACGGAATCCAGTCTACAGTCGGCCCAGATTAGGAGGTCGACCCTGCCAAATCCAGGGTACCCTTGTGTCCTGCGTCTCGGGACCCATGCTTCCCACATTCCTGTGGCAATGTGGGCCTCGGAAGGGTCTCCCAATCGAGTCTGACTGTACGTTCAACTCCTCCCTACTCCATGTTTCTACCTCCTGCTTCCGACCGATGGTCAGCGAGCGAAGAACGGTAAAAAAAGGACTGTTTCGCTGTCGGGGGCGCCTGTCCCTGGGCGGCTGGAAAGTTTATACCCCCACGGTGGCACCGTAGGGGTGTAAACTTTCCAGCCACCCAGGGACAGGCGCCCCAGACAGCGAAAAAGTTTATTGTATACCGTTCTTCGCCCGTTAAGATGGGTTAACGAGTTGGCGTCGTCGCCTCAGACCTGACGTTGGCAACAAAACGTGGCAGCCGCGCAGAAAGTCACCAGGAGCCCCAGGGCCCCATCTTTCCGAGCCATTTCTCGAGCCGGATCGACTCGTGAGGGCCCCACAAGGCTTACGTCGGGCCTGTCCCTCTACAGGGGGAATATTCAAACATGTTTTGTATATATATATATATATATATATATATCACAACCACAACAACAACAACAACAACAACAACAACAACAACAACAACAACAACAACAACAACAACAACAAAACGGGACGATTTTTCTATTATTTATGATTTGGGGGGCATTTCTGAACAATTTTAACCTTTCCCCCGAAATCCGCCTGCAGGGGGACATGCCCGACCCAACCCCAGGGCCCGAAAGAAGGCAAGACCCTCCACGCGTGGCAAAGATTGCAGCGCCGGGATCTCTGAGGGCCCTCCCTGTAGGACTCCCCGTTCTTCCTCATGAAGCTGCCCCCGCGCGAAGAGCCGGCGCCAGCATCTTTGGCCAAGGAGGCCTCGGGGGCAGGCCGGGTGGCGGTGGTTGCCCCTGGCGCCGGCACCGGCGTGAACGGGTCGGTGTACGCAGACATGGGCCGGCAGGGCTTCGGAGTGGAGATCGTCGGGCAGTCGCGCGCCTCTTATGACCGCTATCCAGAAGGAGCCAGCAGATGAAATCGAAGAAGAACAAGTGCAAAAGAATAGCTTGAGGGATCGGGGCTGGGCCTTGCGACGCCTCTGGCGCTGCCCCTGGCGCGCTCCGCGCGCCAGGGAGGGGTGCCCAGCGCCGATCCAAGAAATCCGCGCGGATCTTCGCAACTGTATGTTCATGCCGTTGTTCCCCACATCCAAAGTGGGGTTCTTGTTTTCTCCGGACACCCCGCGCAGGAAGAGGAATGGGAACACCCCCGTCTCGTCTCACATACACACACACTCACATTACCATCACCATCATCATCACCACCACCACAGCATCATCATATTTTTACCCACTGACTCACGAGCATTCATCACTCACTCACTCGTCCTCGCACTCACCCGATCACCCTCATGCACTCAGAACTTGCTCACTCACTCAATCGTTCACCTATACTGAGTGGCTCACTTAATCATTCTGAACTATCACAAATCACGCATCATCAGCAGCATCAGCATCATCACCATCACCAGCATCATCATTATCACACCACCATCGTCACAACCGTCATTAGTTATTATCACACACACACTTACACACTCACTCACACACCCACACTCGTCTAGAGGAAGTCTCAGGCGGGAGCCTCGTCTGTGAGTGAACACGATCAGACGTCTCGAGCGGGAGCTTCGTCTGTGAGTGAATTGTGAGCGAGGAAGCCTTAGGCGGGAGCCCTCTCCCTATGGGGCCCGCAGCTAATGTGAGCAATCCGAGCGGGTCATCGGAATCTTGTAATTGTCTTCACTTTCGGGCCCCTGAGGTTCGAATATGGGGGAAGTATGAGGCGGGAGCGTCGTGTGTGCGTGATTTGCGGGACAGCCCATGTGAGTAATCCGAGCGGGTCATCGGGAACCCGCTTGAGTATGGCGGAAGTCTCAGGCGGGAGCCTCGTCTGCTAGTGAATTGCGAGGAAGTCTCCGGCGGGAGCCCCTTATGGGGCCCGCGGTTCACGTGAGTAGTCCGAGCGGGTCATCGGAAGTGCCCGAAATGGTCAATCCCGTCGGTTCCGAAGTAGCGTAGGACACAAGCGTGACTGAGGAACTGACGACGACGACGACAGCACGATGACGACGACGACGAGGAGACGGCGGCTGGGCGCAGGGGTAACCTTGTGTCCGGGCCGAGGATGGTAACCCATCGTCGGTCGAATCGGGGGCAGGGGTAACCCCTTGTCTCGGGGCCGCCGGTAGTAAACCATCGGCGGCCGAATCGGACGCGGGGGTAGCCCCTTGCGTCTGGGCAGGAGGTGGTAGCCCTTCGTCGGCCGAATCGGGGTCAGGGGTAACCCTTTGTCTCCGAGCCGCCAGTGGTAACCCATCGGCGGCCGGGCCGGGGGTGGTAACTCATCCTCGGCCGAACGGGGAGCAGGGGGAAGCCCTTGTCCCCGGGCCGCCGGTGGTAACCCATCGACGGCCGAATCGAACGCAGGGATATAGCCTTTTGCGTCCGGGCCGGGGGTGGTAACCCACTCCTGGCCGAACTTGCCACACTTGAACTATGTATTTCAGTTGCGCTTCCAAGCACCTCCTTTCTTCCTTGCTGACGCGCGATGTTTGTTTCATGCTTTCAGGCTCGGTGCCTGGAATCTCTTGAGATGTGGGTCGAAGTTGTGCGCGGGCACGCGCTTCCACGAAACGTTGACGCATGCTCTTCGGAGCGGTTCGTTTTTGATGCGATGCTTTGTCCCGGGGTGTGTTTTTTGATCCCGTGGCGTCCTCCCCCGCTCCCCCACGCGGAAAAAAAATGTTGGGTTGGGTATGGGTTCTTGCAGCGATGTCCTAACGCATTTGCCAGCGTTTTGCGGCGCGGATTCTTCGAACTTCGAACTTCGAGGGTTGCTTTGATGTGCTTTGCTTTGTGTTGAGCCTCCAAGGCGCTCCTCGTGGCCACGGCTGGCTTCGCTTCGAAATTTGGCCCAGGCGCATCCCTTGATGGGCCTGGGGGCCGACTTCGGACTTCCAAGCCCAGACCTCCTCGCGTCGTGGAGAATCGCGCTTTTCCTCTGCATCCAGAGTGGGACTCTTGTTTTCTCTGCACACCCCGCGCAGTCCACACCTCACCCCCTCTTCTGCTCTCCCTCGGCACGCGCACTCGCTCAATGACTCGCACACCGTCATCAAGCACTTCCTCACCAGTCACACACTCATCATGAACATTCACACGACCACGCACTCACCCACTCACTCATCCACCTACCCACCCACACACTCACTCATCATCATCATCTCCACTCACTCATCCACATATTCACTCATTCATTGATTCATTCACTTACGCAAACCCACACTTGAGGAAGTCTCGAGCGGGAGCTTCGTCTGTGAGTGAGTTGCGAGGAAGCCTTAGGCGGGAGCCCCCTCCCCATGGGGCCCGCAGCCCATGTGAGTAATCCGAGCGGGTCGTGGGAACCTTATGATCGTCACTTTGGGGCTCCTGAGGCTTAAATATGGGGGAAGTATCAGGAGGGAGCCTCGTCTGTGAGTGAATTGCGACAAAGTCTCAGGCGGGAGCCCCTTCCTTAAGGGGCCCGCAGTTCACGTGAGTAATCCGAGCGGGTCATCGGAACCTTGTAACTGACCTCACTTTTAGCCTCTTCAAGCTTGAGTATGGCGGAAGTCTCAGGCGGGAGCCTCGCTTATGAGGGATTTGCGAGGAAGTCTTAGGCGGGAGCCCCCTCCTGATGGGGCCCGCAGATCACGTGAGCAATCCGAGCGGGTCATCGGAACCTTGTAGCTGACTTCACCTTCGGGTTCCTGAGGCCTGAATACGGGGGAAGCCTCAGGCGGGAGCCTCGTCTGTGAGCGAATCGACAGGAAATCGAGGTAGCATTTTCCCTATGGGGCCCTCAAATGATCTGAGTAATCCGAGCGGGTCATCGAAACCTTGTAATTGTCGTCACTTTTGAGCTCCTGAGGACTGACTGTGGGGGAAGTATCAGGTGGGAGCCTCGTCTGTGAGTGAGGTGCGAGGAACTCTCAGGCGGGAGCCCCCTCCCTCTGGGGCCCGCACCTCAAGCGGTTTCTCCGCGTCGTCCTCTGGGTCGTCCTCCGGCGCGCGCTTCATTTGGGTCGGCCTCCAGCGCGTATCCGCTGGGACGCACGTCGTGCGTTGTTTTCTTTGGGTCGTGTTCCGCACGAGGAGGAGGAGGAGGAGGAGGAGGAGAAAGGAGAAAGGAGGAAGGAGGATGCAGGACGCGAGAGAGAAGGAGGAAGATGAGGAAGAGGCAGAGGTGGAGAAGGACGAGGGGGAGAAGGAGGAGGAGGAATGCCCTTAGGGGCCCCAGGAGGTCCCGGGAGGTTGCGGGAGGCCCCGGGAGGTCCCAGGAGGAGGCGGGAGCCTTGAGGAGGAGGCAGGAGGAGGGACAGGAGGAGGAGGAGGAGGAGGAGGAGGCAGGGGGAGGAGGAGGGGGAGGAAGATGGCGATGAGGAGGAGGAGGCGGAAGGAGGGAGGCGGAGAGTAGGAGGAGGGAGAGGGGAGGAAGAGGAGGAGGAGGAGGAGGAGGAGGAGGAGGAGGGAGGAGGAGGAGGGAAAGCAGCAGGAGGAGGACGCAGGAGGCAGGAGGCAGGAGGAGCAGGGGGAATGGAGGGAGGAGGCATAACGAGGAGGAGGAAAAGGAGGAGGAGGAGGAGGAGGTGATGGTCGAGGAGGCAAGAGGAGGAGGAGAAGGCAGGGGTTGAGGCAGGAGGAGAAGCAGGGAGGAGCAGAAGGAGGGGGCAGGAGTAGGTGGGATAGGGGAGGGAGCAGGAGGAGATCTCCAGGCAAGCTAAACAGATTCTCGTGCGGGGTCCGACCGTCGGAGTTAAGTTGCTAGTCTAGCAGTTGCCCAGTGTGGTGGAGCCTCTGGAGGTGAGAAAGGGAAAGGTGGAGGGGAGGAAAAAAAAGGGGGATGAGGAGCAGCACCAGCAGGAGGGGGAGGGAGGAGGGAAAGAAGGGGAGGGAAGAGAGGAGGGAAGAGAGGAGGGAGGAGGGAGGACAAGGGGAGGGAGGAGGGAGAGGAGAGTGGAAAGGAGGAGGTGGGGGGAAGAGGGCAGGAGCGGGGCGGACAGCGGATCCGAGAGAAGTGGCGCTGGGGCGAGAGCGACACTCGGAACGATCGGGGGCAGAGCGCCGATCCGAAAGTGAGGCCCACGCTGCGGCGGGAGCGCGATGCTCAAACACCGGCAGCAATCGCACTGTAAAAAGCACTGGGGAAGCCAGCTGCCGAAATCCTGCATCTTCCGGACAGATTCCTGGGAGCGGAGAGTATGATTCAGGTTTTGTCGTTGTAGAGGAGGAGGGGGAGAAGAGAAGGAGAAGGAGGAGGAGGAGGAGGAGGAGGAGGAGGAGGAGGAGGAGGAGGAGGGGGAGGCAGAGGTGGAAGAGGAGGAGGAGGAGGAGGGGGAGGTGCAGGAGGAGGAGGAGGGGGAGCAACAGCCACACCATCACAAGCAGGAGCACGAGGAGGAGGAGGAGGAGGGGGATAGGAAGAGGATGAGGAGGATCCGGGTCCGCTGAGAGCAGCGCTTCATCCCGAGTCGGTGTTTTACTGCCCGAAGGCCCGAAATTGGCCTCCCCCGCCAGAAATAATTGCGACAGACCAGCCAGCACAACAGTTCTCTCGCCGCCGGATTCCCATCTCTAGCTCCCCGTGATAGTTTGTGTTGCATCGTCGTTTCGTCGTTTCTCTTTTTCTTGCCACAGGGCTCCCCTCGGATGGTAGGAATGTTGAGGGCGCGGCATATCAGTAGATTGCACGGAAGTCCCACGCGAGAGCGCGATTCCTGTACAATTTGTGAGGACGTCCTGCGCGTGAGCGCGATGCTGAATTCATTGTGAGGATGTACCAGGCGGGAGCCGCTGTTGTTTTAAAACCGTGGGCCAACAAAGCATTCTGAGGCTCAAGATTCTTCCCCTTGTAATCAATAGGGTGCGAGCCCCGGGGGAGCACCCGGAGGGGTGGATCAACCATGCTTGCTTTGTAGACATGAGAATTCAATCACCATTTTGAGATTGTTCGCGCTTATCTGCCCGAGCCACTCAACCTGCATATCCCGAGCCCTCGAGACCCGCCCTCTTCGTCTCCGGTCGTACCCCCCTTGGGGATAGCTCCCCCGTGGCTGCCACGTGCAGCCGGCGCGGCCCTTGAACACACAGAAGGGAAGGGAGGAGGGAAGGGACAAGGGACAAGGGGGAGGAAGAGGGGTAGAGCACAAGAGAGAGATTAGCAGGAGGTGGGCCAGGAGCAGGAGAGCAGGCGACACAACCGCACGGGCGGGTCGGGCGGGCGGGCCTTGTCGGGCGGGTCCGGCGGGCGGGCCCAGGCAAGCGTCGGCCCTGCATGGATCCCGAGGAGGTCTCGAGCGATGGCGCAGTTCCCGGGTAAATCGCGAGGAAGTCCAGAGCGAGAGGGTGATTCCTCAGCGTGGGTGGCGCGGCGTTTGAGTACACTGCGAAAGCACCACGCGAGAGCGCGATTCCTGCACAAACCGTGAGGAGGTACCACGCGAGAGCGCGGTTTTGAATACACTGTGCAGATATACCAGGCGGGATTCATTGCTGTAGTAAACTTTGGGCCAACAGAGCATTGTGAGGCTCCTTATTTTCCCTTGCGAAGAACAGAGTTCAAGCCCCATGAGGGGCACTTCGATTGAAAAAAACACAGCGGGCACAGGGGGGGATTAAAAATAATGATTTCCCACAGCGCTTGCACTTAGGAGCTCTTATTTTTCTGGGCCTGTCTGTCGGTCTAGCGGCTATGTTGCTGCCGTCGCCGCCCCGTCGCCGCCTCGTCGCCGACCGTCGTCTGGGCCTGTTTGTGGGTCGCTGCGCTTGTTGCCGCCGTCGCCACCCCGTCGCCGCCTCGTCGCCACTCGTCGTCTGGGCCTGTCTATCGGTCGCCGCGCGCCGCGCGTGTTGCTGCCGTCGCCGCACCGTCGCCGCCCGCCACATCAATTGCACAACAAATGTTGCACCCCTTAGATTGCACAATATAGGCTGCACCGCGTATACTGGACCGCATATATTGCACACAACATAGATCACACTACATAGATTGCACCACATTGCGAGCACCTTTTGGATTGTATCACATCGATTGCACCACATGCCACATGCCTTGCACAACATAGGTTGTACACCATGTCTTGTACCACACTGCCTGTACCATATAGACTGCCCCACAGAATTGTCACAGCATAGACTGCACAGCATAGATCGCACAACATAAAGTGCGCAACCTGCATACATGAGCTGCGCCATATAAATTGCAACACATATATTGCACCGAATATATTGCAACATGGATTGCACCACATCGGGTGAACCACGCACTGCACCAAAAAAGAGCGCACCACATAGAGGGCACAACCATACACTGCACACCATAGATTGCACATCATAGATCGCACCACATTTATTGCACCACATAGCTTGGCCCACATAGAGTGTACAACATATGCTGCACCTCATAGGTCGCACCACTTGTACTCCACAACATAGGGTGCGCAACATGGATTGCCCAACACTGTTTGCACACCATCGGTTGCACCATACACAGATATATGATGTCATGCATAGATGTGCTTGTGTGTTGCCCCACGTCGATTGCACAGCACATAGTGCTAGAAATACACTGCTTGGGGCCCACGCTGCCCAGCTTCCTTCAGACATGAGACTCAACCACGATCGTGCGTACACTGCAGCGCCTCGGGCGCCAGACCGCGAGGGCACGGAGTGTGGCTGTGCTCGTCGTCCGTGCGCCCCCCGCCCCTCGAGAGCGAAGGATGGCCCCAGGGCGCGCCCGCCCCCAACCTGCTGAGCTTCGCGGAGGGCGCCGTCCTGGCCGAGGGCGTCCTGGACAGGTGCGAGTGCATGATATTCGGCTCCCGAGGCCCTCGGGGGGGGGACCAACCGATAGCGCACGGGGGCGCTCCGCCCCCGAGGAAGAGCGCAGGCACGGCTGGAGGCGCGCGGACCCGCGACGGGCCCCGCTGCCGTGCAGGGTCGGCGCGACCCGCCGCCGTAGTAAGGCAGGCGGCGTGGGCCTCACGGCTCGGGGGCGCCTTCCCCGATCCGTCGTCCGTGCTCGCGCGCGCCCGACCCGCCCAGCCAGCCCCGGCGACCCGAGGAAGCTGCGGACGGCCGGCTGCCCTCGGCCCTCGGCCTCGGGAGGTCGGCGCCGCGCGCCCTTTGGGGCTGCCACGAAAGCCGCAGCGCCGCGGGCGGAAGAGCGCCTGGCCCTGGGCAACAAGGAGGGGCCCGGCGCCGGGGCCGCCGCAGGTCTGCGCGCCCCTGCAGCAGGCGGGCACCTCCTCCCCGGGGAGGCCCCCGCCGGGGGCCTCCCCCTCCAGGACCGGGGCTCTCCCGCTGGCGACCCTCCCCCCCCCCCCCGAGACGCACCGGGACCCACCGGTGACCCCGGGCGGGGGGGGGCGGCAGTCTCGTCCAGGACACTCTCCCCCCCCTCTCCCGCCACAGGCGGGACTTCCCCATATCATAGGTCCCCCCGCTGAGACCCCCCCCCAAACCCGCCGGGACTGGCGAGGCGGTAATCTGACCCAGGACCCCCCCCCGCACCACCCCCAATCCCCGTCAGGGAGGGAAAACCGGAAGGGAATCCGCTCCATGACGACCTTATTTTTCCTTGTTCGTTTTTCAATGTCCTTGGGACTGGCGACGACGACGACGACGACGACGACGACGACGAAGACGCACACGAAGACGAAGACGAAGACGAAGACGAAGACGCAGACGAAGACGAAGACGAAGAAGATGCGTCTCACACACACCGAGGGGTCGACGCCGGGGCCGTTTCCTCTGCTCGGGGGGCGCAGGCGTGCTTGCTTCAAGACCTATCTTATCAGCCGGCTCGTGGTGCAGCGGCGCGGAGGCTCCTGGAGGCCCCGGGGAGGCTGCTGCGCGGGGAGACGCCCGAGCAAAGGGGGGCGAGGCCTCCGAGGGGCCCGCGCCGTGAGGAGAGGAGAGGCCGCGGCGCGCGTGTGGGTCCGAAGGGAAGGGACGGAAGGGCTGACACGCAGGCCGCAGGCCCTGACACGCAGGCCCGAGCTCCCTCGCGCTGCAAAGCCCTGACAGCCAGGGCGAGGGGCGAGAACGAGGACGAGGGCGCCGACACGCGGGCCCGTTGCGTGGCGGCGCCCCCCGGCAGGCACGCGGGGGCCCTTTGCGTGCCAGCGGGGGCGTCGCCACGCAGAGCGGCTGGAGGCCAAAAGCATCTTGAGAACCAACTGCTTCCACTTAACCCCATGTCGCAGAGAATAAACACACAGGGATAATAAAGTTCGGGGTTACGGGGGGATAATGAAAGTTGCCCACGAGAGGCCAGCATAAAGTGATTATCAAGAGGAGCGAAAGCCGAGGATATCTTGAGACATACTTGGCTTTTGGTCCTCCCTGAAACATCCTCAACAATGGTTTGTCTCGCTTTGAGACATCCTCGACAAATCTCTCGTTTCGTGCTCGTGTAGGGTAGCTCGTGTGCCTCGTTTTCCCCGGATAATCAACCACAGCGATAAACAAGTTCAGGGGGCACGGAGAGAAGGAGAAAGGCTGAGAGAGAGAGAGAGAAAGAAAGAGAAATAGAAAGAGAGAGAGAGAGACACACAAAGAGAGACAGAGACAAAGAGAAAGAGAGAGAGAGAGGAGAGGAAGATGAGAAGGAGGAAAGACAAATCCAAAGTTCAAAACTTAGTATACTTTATTTGTAAGCGCTTAATGGAAATTGAAATGTTCATCTGCTCGTGTAGGGTACCTGGATAATCAACCACAGCGATAAACAAGTTCAGGGGGGCACGGAGAGAAGGAGAAAGGCTGAGAGAGAGAGAAAGAAAGAGAAAGAGAACGAGAGAGAGAGAGAGACACACAGAGAGACACAGACAAAGAGAAAGAGAAAAGAGAGGAGAGGAAGATGAGAAGGAGGAAAGAAAAATCCAATGTTCAAAACTTATTATACTTTATTTGTAAGCGCTTAATGGAAATTGAAATGTTCATCTGCTCGTGTAGGGTACCAGGATAACCAACCACAGCGATAAACAAGTTCAGGGGGGCACGGAGAGAAGGAGAAAGGCTGATAGGTATAAAGAAAGAGAAAGATAATGAGAGAGACAGAGATAGAGAGAGAGAGGAACAAAGAGAGACAGCGACAAAGAGAGAGAGAGAGAGGAGAGGAAGATGAAAAGGATGAAAGAAAAATCTAAAGTTCAAAACCTATAAGATTTTATGTGCAAACGCTTAATGAAAATTAGAATTCTCATCTGCTCGTGTAGGGTAGCTCATGTGCCTCGTTTTCCCAGGATACTCAACCACAGCGATAAACAAGTTCAGGGCGCCAGGGGGAGGAGGAGAAAGAGACAGAGAGAAAGAAGAGGAGGAAGAGGAGGAGGAGGAGGAGGAGGAGGAGGAAGAGCAGGAAGAGGAGAGAAGGGAGAGGAGCAGGAGGAAGAGGAGGAGGAGGGGAAGGAGCAGGAGCAGAGGGAGGAGGAGGGGGAGGAGAAAGGAGGAGCAGAAAGGGGAAGCAGGACAGGATTCCTTAAGCACTGCTTGTTTCGCTTGAGACGTCCTTGCAGAATTGGTTGTTTCGCTTCAGACATCCTTCAGACGTTCGGCGAACTTTTCACAGTGATAATGAAGTTCGGCCTCCGCGCTCTCCGCTTACATTTGAAACCCTTCTAGGCCGACGATAATCAACTCAAATGACTTAGGGGGGGGGGTACTTTATTATCTGCGGTATGCGGTTAATTGCCTGGAGTGCTCGCCCCTGCCCTGAGCTCCGTCCGACGCTGCGAGAAAATGGCACGTCGCGAGGAATCACGACCAGAGCCCTGGACCCAGTCTCTCTGCCGCGTTTCCGCGCGGACCGATCCGGGACGGCCCCGGCCTCCGTTGGACCCTTCCGTTGCGCAGTTCGCAGCCTCGCAGGTCGGGAGGGAAGAAAGGCCAGGTCTCACCCAAGGCCGGGTTGGGGCGCAAATCCCAAGGGAAATAATAGTTTTTGAGTGTGTATGTCACGCGCAGCAATCTGGCACGGACCAAGTGAATCGCACCCCCCCCCAAAAAAAAAAGCAATACGCATAGAGCAGCAGCGGTGCAGCGCGCGTCACCAAAACAACATGACAAGGTCATCCGCGCTCTTTTGGCGACGGCGTGAGTTCTGCGAGCCTCCTTGAGAGGGGGAGCTTGGCTTCGACGGTTCTTCCTTGCGCCACCGAGGGTGGGCCACTGTTGCTGCGGGCGGTCGGGGGCAGTGCCCCGGGGCCCCCGCAGGGCCTCGGCGGGGCCTCCACGGGCGTTCCGCGGAGCGCGCTTCCGACGGGCGCCCCGGAGCGAACCGTCAGGATCTCGGTTTCGCCCCTACAGCGGCGTTGTTGTAGGGCCCTTGCATGTGGAAAAACACCCTGAAAACCACGCCCATCGACCCGTCGAGACCTGAGTTTCTACCGACAACATCGCGTTTCGACCGTCGAGAACGAAATTCGGCCGTCGGGGGGGAATCCAGCACGAGCGTTGCCGCAGGACGGGTCTCCAGGCCCCGACGGCCCCGCAGGGGTCGGTGCGCAACGTGTCCCAGACGGCTCCAAGAGCCCCTCCAAGGCCGTTCGCAGGGCTCCAAGAGAGCCCCGCGAGGGCCCCAACGGGGGCCGAAGGTATTTCCAGAGAGCCCAAATACGGTCCCACTACCCCGCTCGCTCCTCCTCCTCCCCGCCTCCTCTTCTTTCCTTCCCCTTTCTCGTCGTGCTCGCTCCCTGTTCGAACGGGGTCCAGGCTTCGAGTGCTAGGACTGGCATCTTTTGTGTGGGGCGCAGCGCTGTTGGCCCAACTTCTCGCGCGCTTTGCTTTGCTCTCCGCCGTCGGCTTCCATCGGTTGGGACGGTTGCCACGGGAGCTTGGTCGTTCATTCGTCCTCGCCGCCCGAGGCCCTGAGCACTCACAGGGGCCCCCGAGATTTCTTAGAAGCAACAAAAAAACGGTCCCACTACCCCGTCAGAAGTGCCCCAAGAGGGCCCCCAGAAGCCCAGGGAGGACCCTGGACGAACGCCCCCGAGCAGGGAGCCGCGAAGTCTCGGCTGGATCCGCGTGGCCCCCGACTCCCCGCTGGACCTCCAGGGAGCCCCCGAAAGTGGCGACGGCTCTGCAGCTCGCAGCCTTCCACGGAGCAGCGAGGTCTCGTCTGGGTGCGCGTGGTCCCCGATTCAGCTGGGCCTCCCAGGAGCCCACGAAAGTGTTGCCAGTTGCGCAGTTTCCAGCCACCCAGGGAGCTGCGAGGTCCCAGAGGGGCCCGCGTGGCCCCCGACTCCGTTGGACCTCTCAGGAGCCCACGGAAGCGACTACACCTGCGCAGTTCGCAGCCACCCAGGAAGCTGAGAGGTCCCTGCTGGGTGCGCGTGGCCCCCGACAGGAGAAGGGGAGGTGTAGGCCACAGTGCCCGATTCAAAACGAGAACCAAACACCAGGAGGGTTGGGAACAACAACAACAACAACAACAACAACAACAACAACAACAACAACAACAACAACAACAACAACAACAACAACAACAACAACAACAACAACCACAACCACAACCACAACCACAACCACAACCACAACCACAACCACAACCACAACCACAACAACAGCATCATCAACAACAACAATAACCACAATAACCACAATAACAGCACCACCAACAACAACAACAACAACCACAACAACAACCACAACACCAACCACAGCAACAACCACACCAACAGTAACGACAACAACACCATTAACAACAACAACAACAACAGTCCTTTTAAGACAGGTCGCTCCGATCCGACCGCGTGCCAGGCAACACGTGTAGCCCAGACCCTCGGTACCCGCGCTCTTCGTCGCCGGTCGTACCCCCATTGGGGGCATGTCTCCCTGACCTGCCGCGCGCACTTGGCACAGCCCCGAAAGCAGGGGAAGAGAGGACGGATCGAAGGGGGAAGGAGAAGGATGGAGCGCGGGAGAAGTTCGCAGGACGGGGGCAAGAAGCAGCACGTGGCAGGACCAGGCGGGCAGATCGTGCGGGCAAGCTTCAGCAAGCGGGTCAGGAAGGCGGGCCCACGCGGCCCGGTGGAGCAGGCGGGCTGCTGCAGCGTGAGTCTTGCAGGAGTCGCGAGGAAGTCTCGAGCGGTAGCGCGATTCCCAAGGAAATCGCGCGAGAAGTCAAAGCGAGAGCGTGATTCCTGAATGTCGAGGGCGCGGCGTCTGAATAGATTGCGAGGAAGTCCCACGCGAGAACGTGATGCGCACATGAATTGTGAAGAAGTCCAGCGTGAGAGCACGATCTGGGAATAAACTGTGAGGAAGTAGCAGGCGGGAGCCGTTGCTGTTGTTGTAAACCAGGAGCCAGGGGCCCAATTCGAGCCTAGTTCGTGACTTTCCCGGATAAAAAAAAACAGGGTGCGAGCCCCAGGGGAAGCACGTCACTTGAAAAATACAATCGTCACCGGAGGGGGGGGGGGGTCCCTCATGGGGTCCCTCCTGGGGCTCTCTGGGGGCTTTCTGTTGCGGATTCTGCCACTCACAGGCGGGCGTCGCCGTCGTCGTCGTCGCCGCCGTCGCCGCCGTCGCCGCCGTGGTCGGATGCTGCCGCTCGCAGGCGGGCAGGTGGTGCTGCCCGCCCTCTGGGAGCGGCGCGGGGCCGCCGTGCCCCCGGCCGTGGTGCTCAACGGCGGGTGCGCCATGGACCTGCCGGCGAAGGTCCCGTGGCCGGCGGAGGCCCGAAGACGCAGAGGAATCCTTCGGCAGCAGGCGCGGGCCTTGTCTGTAGAGGTAAGGCCGGCGCCTGCTGAGGAGCAGCCTCCTGCTCAGAGGCCCTCCCCCCTCCACCCCCTCTTTGTGCGCGCCGCCAAGAAGACGCATAATCGTTCGGTAGCAAACCTGTGGGGTCCGAAACCCGGATGGCAGGGCGCCCGAAGGGCGTGAACAGGCCTGCCGAAGAACTCTGGAAGGACCTGGAGAGAGCTTCCAAAGGACCTTCTGGAGAGCTTCCAGGCACGCATATTGGGGAACGCTTACAAGAGGCCTGCCAGAACACGCTGCGACTTCAAGCGAGGCGCGCCGAGGTGTGTGGACGGAAGCCGGAACGACCTCCGGGGCTACCCTGCGGCTCCGGCTTCTTAATTTGAAACTCTCTTAGCTCTCTACGAGCTACCTGGGCATCATGGTAGCCTGGTATATCCTCTTAAGTCCGTCTTTCGCGTCGATTAGCGTCTGGGAGTCGATGAGATAGCGCCGAATTAGCGTCGATGTAGCGTCGATTTGGCGCCGAGTAGCGACGATTTGGCGTCGACTAGCGTTGATTCGCAAGAGCTGGTACGGGAGGCTCCCATGAGTTGCCACCGAAGAATCAGAGGAGGGCCATTGGAGAGACGCGGAAAACCCAGACCCCTTTGCGATGTAGAAAGGTCACAACCGGGGGGGGTCGCTATTTTCGGCCTCCCGGGGCCCTTCAAGGGCCTCGGGACCGTCAAAAAACCATTCAGGTTGAAAAACTGGTCCCCAGGACGGGGTCCAGATTTCCTTATGAAAAATCACGACGTCGGGGGTCTGGGAAGAAGCGTCGTCTGCGCCGACATTCGCGCCTAAGCTGCCCGCGTGAGGCCGCGTGTAAGCGCCCTCGTTCCCCTCGCGGTGTGAAGGGGGGGCCAGTGTAAGCCACCGCGTAAGGTCGCTACGTCATCGCGTAAGATCCGTTTATTTTCGCCGCACAGAGAAAGGACTCGCATCGCCACTACAAATGCCCCCCCCCCACCGTCAGCGTGAAGCATGCCTGATGCAATCAAGAAAAAACAAGAACAACTCAGAGGAGGGCCATGTGAAACTTGGAGCCAGCTGGGGGTCTGAGGTGGCCCAGCATTGTTTTTGGCCAGCAGGAACAGTGGGCAGGTTCGAGAGGTGCTGGGTTCGACAAGGTGGTTTCCTTTTTTCGGCCCCTGGGGGCCGTTTTCGGGCCCAGGGACCGTCAAAAATGGATCTGGGGCGAAAAACTGCACCACATGGACCCCAGCAGGGGTCTGGGGACAGATTTTGACAGGATTTGCCCTTATTCCCGCTTTTTGGCCGAGTTTCCCAAGATCCATCCAGTTCAGACCTCCTGACCGCCTCGAAGTTGAGACAACGGTAGTTGGATTCCAGGGGGTCCCTTCGTCGCCACGGATGGACGCAATTCGGAGAACCTGTGCATGTTTGAACTCAGGAGGGGTCCAGGGATCGATTTTGAGCCGTCGTTCTATCAACTCGCCCTGCTCCGCAAAAAGCTGCATGAGCATAAATGTTCTGAGCTCAGGGTGTCCAGCGCCGATCCGAAAAAAACGCGCGGAGTTCCGACAGTCCGCGTGTTGCGCCGCGTTTTGTTCTTCTGGAGGCCGTGACCTTTCTCATATTGGGCGGCCTTGATTTCTTCCGCGGCAACCTCTCGGAGGAGGAGCACTTCGCAGATGCTAGGAGCCGCATCCCTGAGGGCACGACCTCCACGGCGGTGCTCTACGTGACCGAGATGCTCCACATGCCCCAGGCGTCGCTGCTTCTGGCGATCTTGCCCCTGATCATCCAGGCGCTGCTGAGGTGCAAATCCTCGGGGACGTTCGAAGAGAAGGACATGGCGCGTATCCTCGAAGCGTGCACGTCAGGCGGTTGGAGCGGGCAGCTTGCCTATGCAACGAGCTCCGGCTCGTGGGAGGAGGCCGCGTTCAGCGGCGAGGGCAAGGCTGCCGAGTCACCCCGCCGCGCCGTGCTGCCTGCTGCGGCCGATCACGGCCGCTCCACTGCGACGACGTCACCTGACCCTCGGGCCCGGCAGTCAGCCGTGGCCGGATCATTCCACGCCGCGACGCCGGTGGCGAGTTCACCTGGCCCCAGGATCCGGCAGGCAGCCGTGGCTCGCTCCTCCTTGGGCCCCGCGCCCGTCGGGAGCTCGCCTGGCCCCAGGCTCCGGCAGTCAGCCGCGGGCGGCTCTTCCCAGGCGACGGCGCCGGCGCCGATTGCGAGCTCGCCTGGCCCCAAGAACCGGTATCCATCCGTGGGCGGATGCTCTCATGCCGCGGCGACGGCTGCGGCCTCACCCGACCCCAAGCCTCGGCAGCCAGCTGCGGCCGGAGCTCCCTCCCTCGCCGCGGCACCGGTGGGGGCCTCACCTGGCCCCAAGCCCCAGCAGCCAGCGCTGGCCGGACCTCCACCCGCCGCGGCGCCTGCTGCGGCCTCGCCCGACCCCAAGGCCCGGCAGCCTGCGGTGGTCGGAGCGCCCTCCCACGCCGCGGCGCAGCACGGCGGCGGCGCGCTGCGGGCCTCCGCGGCGGCGCCCCCCGGAGCCGCGCCGCGGGCCTGCCTGGCAGCGGCCGCGAGGCAGAGCCCTGTGCGCAGCTCTGCGGCGCCCGGCCCCGCGCCTGCTGCGGGAGCCCAGGGCCCAGCGTGGGGCATCGACGCCGCCAGCCCGCTGCACCCCGCCGCGGTGCCCAGCCCGGCCCGCGCCGGCTCGGCGCTGTCCCCGGTGCAGCTCCAGAGCGCCCTGGCGGGCAGCCCCGCGCACGCCAGAGCGGCGCTCGCCGCCCTGCCCGCGAATGCCAAGGGGGCATCGCTGCAGGGCGCCGCGGGGACCGCTGCCGCCACGTCCCAGCCAGTGCTGCCACTGCGCGCCGTGGCGGGGTCGGCTGGCGGAGCAGCGAAGGTCTTGCCGGCAACTTTCCTGCGACCCAGGACCCTCTCTTTCGTCGAGTCCTCGAGCACAACACCCTCGGGCACGTCGACGTCTTCGCCGTCTCCAACCCGGCGGCGCCTCGTGTCCGCGTCGCTGACCGCGCCGGCGGGGACCCCCACCGCCTCGCCCATCACCTCGCTCAGTAAGTCTCCGCCCGTGGTTGCCGGGAAGCCGCTGAGGGTGGCCTCGGCACAGGCCCCCTCGGCAGTGCTGCCGCAACAGACCCGCCCCCGCCTGGTGCCGCGCGCCCAGACGATGACGCTGGCTTGACATACCCCGTCGAAGACGGCGGCGTCCTCAGAAGACCCGAGATCTGCCGACCATCGTGCGATCTGATACGCCCACGCTGAAATGCAGCACGTACCGTGTTCGCAAAACCTACGGGTCGAATTCGCTGCGCGTTGGCTCAACAAGTGATGGCCCACGTTTCCGCAAACGTATCGCACCAGACCTACGGTTTCAATCTACTTGTTGAGTTTCGTGTCAAAACGCTGCGGGTGGCGCGATGTGTTTAAGGGCAGTTAAGGGCCAGATGATGACGCTGACCTGGCCGATCCATCGATCGATCGCGGTCGATCGACAATGGATCGGGGGCTCCAACGGTGTCCGGAGGCCCACAAAGAGGCGAAAGCAGCAGAAACACGGTTCGATTCACGACGAGGAGGAGGAGGAAGAGGAGGAGGAAAAGGAGGACCTAGGTCTCCGTCAAGCTCATTTGCTCAGCAGGCGGTGTTCCTCAATCTTTGCCCTCGGAGGCCGTTTTCGGCCCGCGGGGCAGAGTAAAAATGGATCCTGGTCGAAACTGGCACCGGGGGAGGGGGAGGGACTTCTGAGGCCGCGAAATTGAACAATCATCTCGGAGGACGCCTGGGGAGCAGGATTCAGGATGAGAGTGATGAGGAGGCTGGGTAGTCGAAGGCCAGACTGTCAGATTGGATTGGGCCCCAAGGGCCAATCTGGCCCGGCCAAACTGGATGATTTGGGTTATTCGCCAGACTGGATTCGCGTTGGCTCCCTCGCCAGATTGCCCCCGTTTGCCAGATTGGGCCTGCCAGATTGGCGCCAGATTGGCTTTGACTACCCAGGGAGGGCATGAGCTTGGCGGTCAGCATGACGGCAATCGGCGAACAGACGAGGCTGCGCCGCGCGGAGACGACATGCGATGCGCCTCGGGGGGCCCCTCGGAGCCGCGGCGTCGGCGGATGGTGCGGCGAAGGCCAGCGCAAACGCTGCCGGATGTGACGCGAGGGGGGGTCGAGATCCGGATCTCGGCCAGGCTGCGGTCGGGCCGTGGGCCTGCATCGGTCGGGGGGGGTCGGGGGTCGGGGAGGGGCGTCTCCCCGAGGCCCTGTCGTCTTCCAGCGAGCTCGCCTCGCTGGAGAAGTCCCTGCTGAGCCAACCAGCCAGTTGCTGCCAACGATCAACAGAGAGGGGGGAGAAGGACGAGGCCGAGGATCGCCAGCGAGAAAGGGGCTCTCGTGGAAGGGCGAGGAAGGGGGGGAGAAGGACGAGGATCGCCAACGAAGAATGGTGGTGTCGTGGATGTGTTCTGTTGTTCTCTTCCCCCGCTCTTTTGTGAATTCAGGCTTCGCGCGGCCCGCTCAGCCTCGACCGGAAGAGGTGCGCTCTCGACCCGCGAGCCTCGAGCTCCCGCGGGCCGCCCCAGGGCCCCAGGGCCGTCGAGAGACCGCGCAGGAGGAGAAGAAGCAGTCCTGGGGAAGACGCCGGGGTCCAGGACCCGCTTGCACCAGGACCCTCTGCATTCATGCCAGGAGGGGGAGGGGGAGGAGGAGGAGGAGGAGGAGGAGGAGGAGGAGGAGGAGGAGGAGGAGGAGGAGGGGGAGGAGGAGGAGGAATAAGGAGAACAAAAAGACAAGGAGAAGGAGAGGGAGAAGGAGCATCGAGGCTCGAGGGCGAGGAGCTAGAAAGAAAGAGGAGGAGGAGGGAGAAGTGAGGAGGATGCGGAAGAAGGGAGAGAAAATATTCGACTTGCCACGCGCCGACACACTGCCCCAGGCAACTTGGAATGAACGGCGCGCAACTGGGATCGCAGGAAGGGGCGGCGACGCACGCACAGCCGTGTCGTCGATATTTGCTTCTTTTCGATCTATCCCTGCAGAGTATGATGCTTTAGGCAGGGGTTGGTAGCATGGCTTGCCGAGGTGCTACCAACCCCACAATTCAATCATTGGCCACGTCGAGGACTGCGCTTATTTCGGTGTTCAATCACAGATGTCCAGGTATCCCCTGTGACCACGTCGGCGTGTTCCACGAAGTTCGCTTGCACCAATCTTGGGCACGACCGTAGCGGCTGTCACGTCCTCGCTTCTTTGGCTAATCCCCGTATTTAGGTGCATGATGTTTTCACGGTGAATGATTTTCATAGTTTGCGGTAGCCACGGATCAGCAGCCGCTCTTTCAAAAAGACGCTATTCGGTTCATTGCATGTGTGCATCACTCGCGAGAGGACATTTCGCATGGATCGTGAATGGGCGCTGGCGGGGATTTCTGCCGATATCCACTATGTGTGGTCTAGGGCCTAGGCCCCCCCCCAATGCTTTTGAGTTCACGCCCCCTCCTCCCCCGGATGGGTCCGGGGTGGCGCTGCGGTGCTCCCCCCTGGAAGTTTTGTATAGTGCGGTGCAGGCCCCCCCTCCCCCGCCCCCCCGTGAGTGGGGGTCGGCAGCGGCATCGGCATCCCTGCGAGCTCCCAGTTCAGGAAGCGGAGTGGCTGCAAACTTCCAGCGAAGGAGTTCTCGGCCTCCAGGAGGGGTCCCACGGCCGTCGTGGTGGTGGTGGTGGTGGTGGTCGTCGTCTTCCTGCTCGTCGTTGTCATCGTCATCGTCTCCACCTGCCTCCGTCTCTTCAATAGGGTCGCCGTCGTCGTCGTCGTCGTCGTCGTCGTCGTCGTCGTCGTCGTCGTCGTCGTCGTCGTCGTCGTCCCCCCCCCCCACCCACACCATCTGGGCGGAGGCCAGTGTGCCCAGAGCCTGGGAATCGCTGGGAATGCTCTGACTTCCTCTTTGGTAAAGCAGGCCGATGTCGGCCAGATGTGGGCCACGGAGGCGCCCAAGGATCTACCAGTCCAGACGTCGTCGGACGGGGCTAGGACGAGGATAAATCCGCTCTCAGAGCGTGCCAGAACGCTCCCAGAGCGCTCTGGCACGCTCTGAGAAGACCGCGGCGCCCGAGACGTCCCCAGAGCCGCCACATCGCAGAGATCCTCGATCGATCCTCACCCGAGTTGATCCTCGTCCTCGCTTCGTCCCACAGGCGCCCAAGAGTTCCGCCTGGCACTCCTCGCCTTCGCTTAAGTCGGGCCTGTCCCTCCACAGGAGGAACACTCAAGAACGGTCCAGAAACTGTCTGGGGACTACGCTCTGATGATCTTCTTTGCTGTCCTCGAGCACTGTTTGGCTGCTGCTCGTCTGCCGTCCAAGATCCCCCCTGCAGGGCCACACGCCCGACCTAAGCCTGGCACTCCGTGCCTCCGCCTCTCCCGGGCGTCGAGCGGCCCACCTGGCATCGCTCGGACGTGTCCACCTTCTCTCGGCGGGGGTTCGTAAGGAGCATCCTGGCTCCTCCTGCACAGAAAACCACGCCCGAAACCGACAACAAGTACTCACTGCGTGCAGCTCCCCATCTGTGCACCTGTTCGCATGGACCTGTCCGCCGTGAATGTCTGGGCGCAAGAGCCTTCGAGCATAAACGGGCTTCAGTTGTGACGGTCTGGACATGAATCTAACATCTTAGGAGATGGGGGAAGAACGCAGGGAATGGACGTCCGAGCGATGGCCGGCCCACTCCCCGGGCGCTTGCCGAGCGGCACCTCGGCAGGCGCCCGCGCCGCGAGGCGCGCGGCCGTCGCGCGAGGCGCGCGGCGCGGGCGCGCGAGGCAGCGCGCGCCCTGGCGCCGGCTGCCGGGCCGCGGCCGGCAGGGGGCGGAGCTCGTCAGGCAGGGGCGGAGCGTCCCAGCTCGCCGCTGGGCCTGCCATGGCAGCGTGCCAAGAACCTTCCCGGGTGGATTCCACGAAAGTCGGGGGTCCCCAGGCGGGGTGGTGGCCACCCCGTGCGGTGAGTCGGCGGGGATTCGGGGTCGCCGCACGGTTTTGGGACTCGGGTCGTTCTCCGAGGACGTCTCGGGCGACAGGGACCTCCAGGGTCCCAAGACCGTGCGGTGACGGACCGTGCGGTGAGGTCACTTGGGGTTCCAAGGTCACCGCACGGCCTGTCACGGCACCGTTTCGGGACTCCAAAGAAAGGTTATTAGAGCATTTCTGGCTGGGACCGTCTTGCTTTCACACGTCGTTGTCATGTTCTAAGAACCTTGTTTGTGTTCTTGGAACATTTTCGGGGTTCTAAGAGCAGTTCGTGGTGGGCCTCTAGCAATGCCGGGACGGTCGGTCCCTGCTCAAATCGGATCGAGATCGATTCAGGGAGGGTGCCCTGATTCAGATTCGGGCGAATGCCGAAGAAGAAGAAGAAGCAACACAAACATGAACTTTGGGCGCTCTGCGCGGAGTTCTTGGACCCGCGCTGGACCCGCTCTGCGCGGAGTTCTGGTCGGATCGGGAAGGGTGCCCTACAGTGGAGACACATGCCAAGGAACACCCTGCTCGCCTCCAGGGTGCCCTGGGTTTCTTGGGTCTCGATGAATTTTGCTATGGAAGGCGTCGCGCTCCCACACCCAAAATCCACGGACGTCCTGTGGTTTCTTGCGGACTGGCCTCCACTGCATCGGGTCAAGGTCGGTTCGGGGAGGGTGCCCTAATTCGGGTTTGGGCGAAGGAGTCTTTTGCAAAGGGGGTCTCGAAAAGGAGCGCAAGAGTTCGTGCACGCGTTCTTGCTGAATCGTCCTGGACGCGGGCAGAAGGCGTCGCATGTGGCGTCGCTGGTCCGTGGGAGGGGCCACGCGCCATGCGCCGCAGGATGAACTATTTGCGTTTTTTGGTTGCAGCCTCAACACGGAAGTCCCCCTTTGCTCGGAACCAAGGAATGTGTTTCATGCTTGTTGGATGTTCTTGTGTCAGCATCGTTTAACCGAACCCCATCCCCATCCTCATCACCTTCGAGACCCCCACCAAGTTACCAGTCCAGTTGGGGATACACCCTTCGAAACCCGAAGGGAACGGTCTATATCCCCAGCTAGGGGGGTAAATCGGCCAGTGGGGCCCAGGCCACGCCGCTGGGGAATAGGGATCGGATAAACGATGCTCATTGCTCATTAAACGAGTGTGCTCTACCGCATGGTCTGCGTAGGGTCTCGTGCTCTTGAAGAGGATGTTCTTCTGTCCTATGTTCAAGTCAGGCCTGTCCCGCTACACGAGGAATATTCAAAAACAGTCCAAAAATAGTCGGGTGACGATTTTTTTGACTATTTTCAAATATTTGGGGGCATTTTTGGAGTATTTTTTATTTTTCGTCCACGATCCCCCTGTAGGGGGGCAGGCCCGACCTAATCCTATATCTGGCCGTACCCGAAGGCGCCCCAGGGGCGCCGGAGGCGGCGCCAAGGGATCGAGACCGGCCCAGACGACTCGGGGGGGCCTGCTGAGGCCAGCCGGGACTCCCTGGGGGGGCTGTCTGTGCGCAGCCCGCAGCTTGCTCCAAGCTTGACGTGCCAACCATGCGTCGCACCACGCGGCACTGGGCCACCATCGTACAGTCAACGCGCGCAGTAAGGACGCGCGCCTTCATCTAGGGTGCCCGTGTGTTCTTGCCTCTGCGGGCCGTCCTTTGCCGTTGTCACTGGCCACCCGTCGCCCAAAAGATCCCCACTTCGGCCTCCAAGGATCTAGCGTCCTTACCACCCGTCCTCAATGCACGTTTTGACCATACGGCGCCAGGCCGCCACCCTGGAGCGCCTGACGGGGCACCGCACGGCATCACAGCACACCACTGCGCGGCACCACGTCGTGGCGCTCGGCTGCGTCCCTCGGCGCCACCTCGCCAGGCGCGGCGCCCCGCGGCAGCGTCGCAGGGCACCGCATGCCACGTGTCAGAGGAGAGCGAGCTGAGACAACGGTGGCCGGCCTTCGGCGGCTCCCTCGCCGCTACGGATGGATGCAGCGTGGAAGACTTTTACGTTCTGACCCCGGGAGGGGTCCGGGGACCGGTTTTGGCCTGCCGCTGTCTCAACTCGCCTTGCTCCGAGCTTGGCCGCGGCTTCGGACGCTGGAGCACAGCGCAGGGCACCACCTGTGCCGTGCGCTGTTCCGCTGTGTCTGCGGTGCCCGTGCCCTGGTCCTTCTGTCGGCGCGGTGGCCCCGGAGCGCCTCCGCTCGGTGGTTGCCCCGGTTCCTTCCCGGGTAGCGGTTCCGCTGCGCCCCCATTGGGCTTGGGCGGGTCGACTTTGTCTTGCTGCCCGAGCGGGAAGGGCGAGTGGCACAGTCAACCCGCACAGTACGGATTGGCAACCTTCCCAAGGACATTACCCTTGCATCCTTGCCCCTTCGGCCCTTCCTTGGCGACTCTCGCTGGCCCGCCTCGCTCGAAAAGCGGCGACTTGGCCCTCCAAGGCCCTTGCATCCTCACCGCGCATCCTTCTGCTACGAGTTGCCTGTAGGCGCGCGCAGGCTTCCTTGGCCCAGCGCCGCAGGGTCAGCAGCAGGGCCGTCGTCATCGGCGGGGCCTGGCAGCCGTGGTGCTGCCCCCCCGGGGGCCCGCAGCGCCGACTTGCCTCGCGTCGGTTGCTGGTGGACCGTTTGCCTTTCGGCGGCGAGCGAGGGGGGCGAAGCGAGAAGGAGAAGGCCTTCTCAGAAGGTTCGGAAGTCCCCCGGCCTTCTGCGAAGTGCTCCAAGCCTGCCGCTCGAAGACGACGAAAGAAGCTCCTCAGAAGGCGCGAGGGGCTCCTGAGAAGCCCCGCCGCCTTCCGAGAAGGCCTCCTCGCCGCTGAGCCTCGTGCACGGGGGGGGCGGGCCTCCCGAGGCCCACGTCCCCCGGTTGGGGCGGGAGCCGCCGCGGGCGGCGGGTGCCGTGGCCGCGTGCCCCGCAGGGCGCCCCTGCGGCCCAGGCACCCGTGCGGCAGGGGAGCGCGCGCCGCGGCACCGCCGGCCGCTGCCGCGGCGCGGGGGGAGCGCGCCCAGTGGGGTACCCGACCGCCGCGGGCTGCGCCCGTCGGTGAGGGTGGCGCACACCAGCAGGGTGCTGCGCGGGCGCAAATCGCAGGTCGGCCGACGGGCCCCGCGGCGCCGCGGCGCGTGCGACGCGCGACGCATGCAGCCCGACCGCAGGGCGCGCCGCCCGCGCTCGGTGGTTGGTGCTTCTGTGTTGTCACGCGCGGGCCTGCCGCGGGCGCTCGCGCAGGCACGCCGCGGGAATCGCGCCGGGGCGGGTCGCGGCCCGTCCCTCTTGAGGAGGAGTATTCCAGAGTAGTCCAAAAGTAGTCTGGGGGCCATTCTCTGGGCATGTTTTGGACCACCTGGGGGCATGTCTGGACCATGTGCAGGTTGTTCGTCCAGGATCCCCCCATGTATGGGGAGCACGCCCGACCTAAGGCTAGGGGGGGGAGGTGCTGCCCGGGGGCCTGGACGTGAGATCTTCAGAGCTGAGGCGCGGGTCGGCCCGCCCCGCGCGCTGGGTCGGGAGGCCGCAGGCGGTCTGGCTGCGGACCGCTCCGCTCCGAGCCTGCCCACCATCAGACGTGCAAGGAGCGCGCCTGCGCGTCACAGCGGGAAAGACTGGGACTGGAGACGCATGCTTGCGATGCGGGATCTGTCCGCCTGCGTGGCGAGGTTGCGTATTTCATGTAATTATGTTGCCGACCTCTTCATGTCCGTCATCCCGAGGCCCGCCGTGTCTGTGGCCTGGAAGAAGAGGCAGGCTGGGTTCTCACCCAGTTCGAGCGATCGTAGGTCAGGCTGGTCATGTGGGACAGCCACATGATGTCGTCCCATAGCAACCCAACGCTCCCCAGGCTTGTCATGCCTCCTCCGATGCCTTCGGTGCGGCTGGCAGCGTTCCCTTGTGCCTGGGAGTGGGGGCATGCGTTCGACGTGTCGATCGGGAGCCAGGATGCCAGGGTCGGGTTGGCGAGAGCCGCCTCGCGAATCCTTCCCACAAGTTCCCTCGCGTAGGCCGCGGGGGAACGGGTGAGCCTGGACAACGTCATTGCCGCACGATGTAGGATAATCCCCGCCCCTACCTCGGCGAGCAGGTCTGGAGCAGTAGCTGGGGCGCCGGATTCGGCTTCGATGACATACGGCCCAGGTTCCGAGGAGCTCGCAAAAGAGCCAGGAGACCGTTCAGCCGCAGGCGTGCAGTGGACCGGGGCACCTGGAAGAGGCGTAGGCGTGCGCGGCGCGCCCTCCCAGCTCGTCGATGGGGAGCCCGCTGTTCCGCTGGTACATGGTGTGTGTCCTCCTGGCGCCCTGGTCGGGTTGTGGCTGTGCTCTCCCTTCAGCGCCGGGAGCTGCGCAAACCTTGGGCCCGCGGGGCGTTCGCCGGACCCGGGGCCGTGCCGAAAGGTCCAGGCGCCGCAGCAGTGGCACCGCGGGACAGGGGCGAAGAAGCCGCTTGGCGCCGCAAGGGCCGGGAGCGCCAGGGGCCAGGCAGCCTGCTCCTGTCGCTGAGATCCCGCCGGGACTACGTCAGTGGTCTAAGCGGTGGGTCCCTGGGGACCCTTGGCAGGGCCACTGGTGTCGTGCCACCTGCACCGCCTGGAGGCTTCGGGAAGGGCGCCGGAGGCTCTCAGAGAGCTGGATAGGCATGAGGCCGCATGTCTTGCCGGTGCCCGGCACTCCTCTGGCTGGATACGCTGGCGCCCCGCATGTGTATCCGGCGCTCGGCCTCCTCATGTTCCACATGTGCACCTTAGCCACGCGTGTTCCCTGACATCCTCCAGTACGAGTTGTTCTGCATGTATGGTTGTCTGGTGTGGTATACTTACATATGAAAACGGCTTAGATCGGCTGAGAATCGAAATTCGAAGACTATCGGCATCAGGTTATGTTTGCCGTTCCTATTTCATAGCGTATAACTGATTGAGATGTCCTACGGTGGGGGCCCATGCCAAGAAACACCCTGCTTGCCTCCAGGTTGCCCTGGGTTCCCTGGGTTTCGATGGTTCTGCGATGGAAAGCGTGACGCTCCCACACCAAAAATCAATGGACGTCCTGGGGTCTCAGGGTTGGGTTTTTTTGTGGATTGGCCTCCATGGCAGCTGATTGAGATGTCCTGCCGTCCTCTGAGGGCCCAGCCCCTTCTCCCGGGGGGCGGGTCTATCATTCAGTCGGGCCCGTCCCTCTACAGGAGGAATATTCAAAAATAGTCAAAAAATAGTCCGGGGACTATGTTGTGAGTACGTTTTGACAATTTTGGGGTATGTTTTGAGTATTTTTCATTATTCGTCGAAAATCTCGCCCGGGCGATCAAAATCTGCGTCGGGCCCCGCAGGGGACCCCAGGGCGAGGAGGAGCCGCCGTCCGAGAAGCGGAGGAGGACAGACCTCCTACCCCGACACGTGTAGTAGCGAATTGGCCGCTTTCGGTTCGCGAGAGGGCGTCGCGGCCGTCATTTCTGCGGGTCCAGGTCCGTCGATTTCGGTCCTGGGCAGTTTTCACTGAAGGGTGGTTTACTGAAGGGAGGTGCGTCCACCGCCGAGAGAGCATCATACCGCCAGAGATTCAGATTTCCAGCTTTCTGGCAGTTCTGAGTTCTAGATTGAAGTCGGGCATGTCCCTCTACAGGAGCAGTATGCAAGAAGAGTTCAAGCATTAGTCTGGGGACGAGTTGTCGTGCTCTACGGATTGTGTTTGATTCTTGCTTGGCCATATCTTAACTTTCTTCCAGAATCCGCCTGTAGGCGGACATGCCCGACCTAATTCTAGGCCTCCCAGATTGGGTCCGAGTTGATGGGGTCGGAGGATTGCGCCGCGTCGCCGATGCATCGGCGATGCGGCTCGATGTGGAGCCCGATCTTATCCGTGCTGACGTCGCCGATGCATCGGCGACGTCGCCGGAGCAGCGTCGATGCGTTAGCAATGCATCGGCGATGCGGCGCGATCCTCCGACCCCGTCTACTCCGACCCCATCTGTGAGGCCTCTATGAATTTGGAGGCGGTCGCGGGGGTCTGAACTGGTTGGGGTCTCAAAAAATCGGTCAGAAGGGGGGTGCGGCCAAATCCGCTCAAAATCGGTCCCTGGACCCCTCCCAGGGTCAGTCCTGAGCAGTTCTTCACGCCGGATCCGTCTCTCACGGTCCGGGGGCCCGACAACGGCCCGCGGAGACCCGCAAAGGAGAGAAAAAAACAGGAAGAAGAACCGAACCCAGCGCCTCGAACCTCGCTCCCCTCGCCTGCTCGCCAGAACCAGTGCTGGGCCACCTCAGACCCCCAGCCCGCTCCAACCGTGATTGGCTTCTGCACCTCGGCGGCCCTCCGAGGACCTAACTAATACCCCCTCCCGCCGCGCCTCCGCTGCGAGGCGGGCGGCCGGCGACCGCGCTCCACGCGCAGCGGAGGCCCGAACCCCCAAGGGTGGGGAGTGGGGAGGACGGGGCCGAGGAGGGCGAGGACTGCCAGGACAAGGAGCACGAGGAGGAGGAGGAGGAGGAGGAGGAGGAGGAGGACGCGGAGGGAAGTGGGGAGTGGGGAGGGCGAGGAGGACGAGGAGGACGAGGACGAGGACGAGGACGAGGGCCAGGAGGACCAGGAGGACCAGGAGGACGAGGAGGACGAGGACGAGGAGGACGAGGAGGACAAGGACTTCTCTGCTGCCAGGAGGGCAGCCCAGACATGTTCGCGGCGCGAAGAAGCCACGGCGCAGGGCTCTTGGCCGCTCGCGGCTTCCAGAGGGCCCTCGGCAGGCCCAAAGACCTTCAAAGACTGGCCTTGGGAACATGGTCGGGACCTTTGGGGACCCCCGCATGACATGAATCAAGACGTCGGATGTCCAGGAGGAGGAGGAGGAGGAGGAGGAGGAGGAGGAGGAGGAGGAGGAGGGGGAGGGGGAGGAGGAGGGGAGGAGGCGGAGGCGGAGCGGAGGAGAGCGGAGGAGAGGAGGAGAAGGAGGAGAAGGAGGAGAAGGAGGAAGAAGAGGAGAAGGGGGAGGAGGGGGAAGGGGGGAGGGGGGACAGGGGAGGGAGGGAGGAGGGAGGAGGGAGGAGGGAGGAGAGAAAGGAGAAAGGAGAAAGGAGAAAGGAGAAAGGAGAAAGGAGAAGGAGGGGGAGGAGGGAGGAGGGAGGAGGAGAGGAGGAGGAGGAGGGAGGAGGAGGAGGAGGAGGGAGGAGGAGGGAGGAGGAGGAGGAGGAGGAGGAGGAGGAGGAGGAGGAGGAGGAGGAGGAGGAGGGGGAGGGGAGAGGGAGAAGGGGAGGGGAGGGGGAGGGGAGGAAGAGGAGGAGGAGGGAGGAGGAGGAGGCGGAGGAGGAGGAGGAGGGGGGAGGAGGAGGGGGAGGGGGAGAGGGAGAGGGGAGGGGGAGGAGAGGAAGAGGGAGGAGGAGGAGGAGGCGGAGGAGAGGAGGAGGAGGAGGAGAGGAGGAGGAGGAGGAGGAGGAGGAGGAGGAGCAGGAGCAGGAGAGGAGGAGGAGGAGGAGGAGGAGGAGGAGGCGGAGGAGGAGGAGGAGGGTGAGGAGGAGGAGGAGGAGGAGGAGGAAGAGGGATAGGAGGAGGAGGGTAGACAGGCTTACTCTGCCACTCTTCCCTCTGCGGCCTGTTCTGTCTCGCACAGGGCGGACCTGCGGCCTGGTCCCACGATGCAGGCCGCCCAAAATGGGGTTGAAGCAGATGGGGTTGGAGGAGTTGCGCCGCGTCGCCGATGCATCGGCGATGCGGCTCGCTGTGGAGCCCGATGTTCTCCATAATGACGTCGCCGATGCATCGCCGAAGTCGCCGACGCAGCGGCGATGCGGCGCGATGCTCTACAGGAGCAGGACGACCACGCGTTTTGCCGCCGCTTCGCGAGGGCGAGCGAGTCGAAGGAGGGCTCCGTCGGCCGGCAGCGGAACCTTGGGCTCGGCCAAGGGCGTTGCCAACGCCGACTCGCTTCCGCCGATCGTTGGCCCCAGGGGGGCAGAGAAAGCTGGGAGGGAAGGAGAGGTAGAGGAGGAGGAGGACGAGGAGGAGGACGAGAGGAGGAGGAGGAGGAGGAGGAGGAGGAGGAGGAGGAGGAGGAGGGGCTTCGGCTCGTCGCGTGCAGCTGCGCCGGATCATTGGGAGCCCGCCCCTCGCTCGTCGGGCCCAGCGGTTCTTCTGGGGCTTCGAGGTCCAGATCCTCTTCCTCCTCCTTCTCTTCCTCCTCATCATCATCAGCACCATCATCATCGCCACACATCATCATAATCGTCGTCGTGATGATCATTAGCATCAGCATCAACATCATTAGCATCATCCTACTCATCGTCATCAGCACCATCATCGTCATCGCCACCGTCACCGTCATCAGCATCATCCGTACCATCATCATCATCAGCACCAGCATCATCATCATCATCATCATCATCATCAGCAGCAACACCATCGTCGTCGTCGGTATCGCCATCAATATTCTAGCACCGTTCATCATCATCACCAGCATCATCACCATCATCATCAACAGCATCAGCAGCAGCATCGTCATCATCGTCATTGTCGTTGTCGGCGTCACCATCATTACCCTCAGCATCATGATCACCACCATCATCATTGCCACCCCCGTCACCGATCATCGTCGCCATCGTAGTCGTGCTCGCCGGCATCGTCATGACCACCATCGTCATCATCATCATCATCATCATCATCATCATCATCATCGTCAGCAGCAGCATCAGCATCATCATCACCATCATCATCGCCATCGCCATCGCCATCATCATCGTCATCATCATCAGCAGCATCATGATCGTCATCGTCATCATCAACATCATCATCGTCATCAGCATCGTCATCATCATGATCATGATCATCATCACCATCATCAGCAGCATCATCAGCATCACCATCGTCGTCGGTATCGCCATCAACATCAGAGCACCGTACATCATCATCCTCATCACCAGCATCATAACCATCACCATTGTCATCATCATCAGCAGCATCAGCAGCAGCATCGTCATCTCATTACCCTCATCATCATGTTCACCACCATCATCATTGCCACCATTGTCGCCGATCGTCATCACCATCGTTGTCGTGGTCGTCGGCATCGTCATGACCACCATCGTGATCATCAGCATCGTCGTCAGCAGCAACAGCATCAGCATCAGCAGCTTCATCATCATTATCATCATCGTCATTGTAATCATGATCATCGTCATCATCCGCATCGTCATCATAATCATCATCATCCTCATCATCATTACCAGTGTCAACATCATCATCATCATCATCATCATCATCATCATCATCATCATCAGCATCAGCATCAGCAGCAGCATCACTATCGCCCCTATCATCATCAACGGACTCGTCCTAACCAGCATCATCATCATCATCATCATCATCATCATCATCATCATCATCATCATCATCATCATCATCATCATCATCAAGACCATCGTCATCAGCACTATCAGCATCGGCATCATCATCACCACCACCATCACCATCACGATCATCACCATCGTCATCTTCACCATCATCACCACCAGCATCATGATGAGCATCACCATCCTTAGCATCACCATCGACATCGTCATCGTCATCATGGTCATCATCGTCCTCGTCATCGTCCGCGTCGTCATCATCGGCGTCGTCACACTCCTCCGTCTCCCGTGTATGCGACGGCGGGCTCTGGCGCCACCGAGGACGCGCTGTCCTGCTCGCCTTTTGTCCCGCGTCACCCTGAGGCCCTCTGGCGAGGCTGCCAGACGGCCCGTCGGGACGCGTGGTCCTCCTCCTCGTCCTCCTCCTCCTCCTCCTCCTCCTCCTCCTCCTCCTCCTCCTCCTCCTCCTCCTACTTACTCAACGTACCCCTCCGCCCCCCTCCCCTTTTTCGCTTCATCACTTGGGTCTCCAGCGGCCGTCCGTTCGGGACGATCCGGGCACCCCTCGAACGCTCTTGGCGAGGCGCAACCTCTGGACGGCAACCCGAGGCTGGAAAACCACAGAGAACCGACGAAAGCGTTTGAGAAAATCAAACCTCGAATGTCTGGTTCTCCTCCTTCTCCTCTTCACCTTCCTCCTCGCACCTTGACATCCCCAATATGATTTTTCAATCCACGGCCCCAGAAGTCCCGACCGCAACCCTGGCGCTTCGTCCTGGTCACATGTTCGATGGCCCCGCGGACCGATGGCAGGCCACAGAGGCCTCAATCGAGGAAAAACGCCCTGGCTTGAAAAACACGTACGTATCGTCGGAGATCTGGGTCCTTCGAGTGCCAAGATCTGCATCGGGACTCCCGGGCCCTGCCCGCCCCGCAGGTCCCTGGTGCGACGGATCAGGAGCGTGTACGACGTCGAGGTGGGCGAGAGGGTGGAGGGCAGGATCGCGTCGACCCAGGCGGCCAGGGGCGAGGGAGGGGGCGGGGAGAGGGAGAATGAGAGGGAGGGAGGGAGGGATAGAGAGGGAGGGAGGGAGAGGGAGAGGGAGAGCGAGGGAGAGAGAGAGGGAGCGAGAGAGCGAGAGAGGGGGTGGGGAAAGGGAGATCGAGTGAGCACGGACCTCCTCCAGCAACGAGTCGTTCGCTCTGCGGGGGGGGCTGCTCGAGAAAGAAACGCTGCTGGAACCCGTGGTGCGACGTCGCGGTAGAATGGTAGCGCCTTGAAGAACATGTCTAGAGCCTTCGACTTCATCTTTATGCGACGCGTCTCAGGCCGGATCGACATCTCAGGGCCCTGGCGAGGCCGGAGGCGGAGCGAAGCCGCCCGCCGCAATTCTGGCCACGACGCCTAGATTGAGTCGGGCACGTCCCTCTACAGGAGGAAAATTCAAGAATAGCCCGTCGAGGGCGGACAGAACCCCCAACAGTGACACGTCGATTGGTGAATTGTCTGTTTTCGGTTCTCGAGAGGGCACCGCGGCCATTATTTTCCAGGCTTGCGCCCGCGAGGTTTGGGCCTCAGGTCGTCTTCACTAAACCACGTTTTACTAAAGGGAGGTCTGTCCATCCCCGAGCCAGACCAGGCCCTCCCTCCCCTCCCATCCTGGTTGGTGAATGAGTACTATGCGCGCACATTCGTTCGTCGAAAATCACCAGTTTGCAAGAATCCTTTGCAACAAAAAAACGCCGAAGTGCGCACACGCGGGCGTCGTCGTGCGAGCATGCCGACATCCTACTAAAACAATCGGTCCCGTAAGGATTTTAAAAGTGGAGCGTCCGGAAAGCAGATGGTTAAAAATCGATATGTTTGGTTATTCGAAAAGTCTGCGCGTTCTTACGATTTCTCATGAAAGCCATAGTTTGTTCAACATGTTCATCACATTCGACAGCGCGGGCCTTTCGCGTGCGCATGTCGAAACCATTCGAACGCCCGTGCGCGCGTGCTGGGGGGGGGGGGTCGATCCCTGTCAAATAGTAGCATGCGGGCCACTCGCGCGCGTCGGCCCCGTGCGCATGCCGAAATCTTCTTACAACCTTCATCGCCGACGAACGGACACCATCATCGTCATTTGTGTGGTCAGCATCGGCGCCGTCTTTGGTCTTGCTGTCGTCATTATCATCATTGTCACCAGCATCGCTACTATCATCATCTTGTCTGCCGTCGTCGACGTCGCCACGATACCGTGCCCGCCCGAGCCACCGACTCGAACTGAGGTGCCCGCGCATCACTGCGGCCTGCGAAACGCGCTGGGACGTCCCCAGCGATCAGCGCCACCGCGGCCGCGCCGGTCGAGCTAAATTAGCTGGCCGCTCTGCGCGCGAACCTGCGCGCCAGCGCGGCCGCAACGGTATGCCAGCCAGCGCAAAGCAGACGTCGCAATCGCCGCCACATGGGTGTTGCAAGCCAAGTTGTGGGTGGGCAGATGACACGGTTGCGCGAGCAGTGGAGTTGACACTTTCGAGTTCGGTAGGGCGGATTTCACCATTAGGTTGCTCCACGGTGTTCTTCGGTAACACTTGGTTTTGGGGTCCACGGTGGTTAACATAAATATGTGTACATTTGCATGTACCTATACATATACATATGCAGAACAGATACACACAACACACAGATCACATCAGACAACAACGAATCGAGGTAGAACACAATACGCATGAACGTCAGTGTCGGAGCTCCGCGGGGATGTTTCGGATCTGTGCCAGGGGTGGGGGCCCTGGCGGAGACTCTGGCGCCGCCGCTGGCGCGTTCCGCGCGCCAGGGAGGCGGGATCAACGCGGATCCAAGAAATCCGCGCGGGCCGCCGAAGGTTCATGTCTATGCCGATATGTGCTCTTCGATCAACCATAAAAGATGCGGGAAGAGAAGCGAGACCCGGTCGGGAGCTCCAGGGCTTCGCATGTTTGGGGACAGGCGAATTGCTGGATGCTACGGTTTGCCAGACACCAGATGTCCATCCCGAGCCGCACGATGGTCAAATTTCTCTGTGCCTGGATGATCAAAACGAATGCAGTCGGGGTCCTGAAGAAGGAACCCTTTTGGTTGGGGAGGGGCTCCTCGTTCCTCAAGTGTTTCACAGCTTGTCTTGGGTTTTCCTTATGTTTTCGATGGGAAATCGAAGTTCAGCTTATGGAAAAGGGGGCCTCGTTCCTTACTTTGGGTTCCTTAGGTCAACGCCCCGACTGTGTTGGGTCACAGAGGAAACCCTCACAGGAGGGAGCGCCCAAGGAGCAGACGAGATGGGCGCCTCGGCAGGGCAAAAGCATTGCCATCGGTGCTCGGCATTCCCCCCCGGCATACATTCCTCAAGTAGGCTTGGAGAAACATAAGCCGTTACCGACCCCAGAAAAGATGGTGCGACGATATGTGTAAGTATTTGCAGATACACGGTTTCCAAGCTACACCAGAGAATTGGTACATCATTCTTCGAGACAACGACGTTCACCATCTACGAGAAGATTTCGAGAACACGCACTGAGCGCTGCGGCGCTACACGCCCATCCCCGTAGTTGGGACAGCTCTCGCTGTAGTGGCGTTCGTTCGTTCGTTCCTTCGTTCGCTCGTTATTCAATGGCCCCAGGGCCCACGGAGGTCCCAACAAGGGCCCAGGGGACGGAAGCGAAGACTCCCTTTCCCTTGTGGGGCCGCTTCCTGGTTCGGGAGTCAGATAGCATCCCCCCGATACTTCTCCTTTCAGGGATGGTCTCCGTCCAGAAGTTCGAGGCGGACCCACCCATGCCGACGCGGATCCCCCCAGAGGCCCGAAAAGACCAAGCAACTTAAAACAACATCGCGGTGACGGGCCCAACGATACGCACGTGTGAATACCATAAGGCAAGTGGGACGAAGGAGGGGGATCCCCCTATGGGGCCACGAAGCATGCGAAGGGCGTGCTGACATGGACTGGGGGACGCGATGCGATCCCCCCCGCCATGGGGGTTTCGATGGAGCTCCTGATGGGACCACGAAACGTAAGAGGGGTGGGTCGAAAGGTGGGTGCGGAGGGCAGAGGCAGAAAGGGAAGGAGGGAGGAGGGTAAGGAGGAAGATGGGACACACGGGGCACTGATCGCTCAAGCACAGGATGCTTGGGAATGATCCGCGACGACGGCCATGACGTCCGACGGCGTGCTCCCGCAAAGTGCACCCTCGGAGGTCAGGACCCATACCCTCAGGCCGCATGTTCATCCCGAGTCGCTGTCTGCCCGTCCCGTGGCCCGGCGAGGGCTCCCAGAAGTCGAAGATGCTGAAAAATGGCTCCGTCGCGATCGTTTTTATTCCACAGCGATAGGGGGTCTGGGCACGACGACGACGACGATGAAGACGACGACATCGACGGCGACGGCGACGGCGACGGCGACGGCGACGGCGGCGACGACGACGACGACGAAGGCGGTGCAGATTGTGCAGAAGGCGCCGCACGGTCCCCGAGTCCGAGGGGCACCGCGCGGCAGGCCACGGCGTCGCTCTCCATGGGCGGGCGCGACCACGGCCCAGCACGGCCTCGCCCGCACGAGGTGTCTGTCCCCTCGGCGCGCCAGCCGTGAGTGCTGAGCCGCGAGGAGGAGGAGGAGGAGGAGGAGGAGGAGGAGGATAAGGGAGGAGGAGGAGGGAGGAGGAGGAGGAGGAGGAGGAGGAGGAGGAGGAGGAGGAGGAGGAGGAGGAGAGGAGGGGGAGGAGGAGGAGAGGGGAGGAGGAGGAGGAGGAGGGGAGGAGGGGGACGAGAGAGGAGGGAGGAGGAGGAAGAGGGGAGGAGGAGGAAGGGGGAGGAGGAGGAGGAGGAGGAGGAGGAGGAGGACGAGGAGGAGGACGAGGAGGAGGAGGAGGAGGAGGACGACGAGGAGGAGGAGGAGGAGGAGGAGGAGGAGGGAGAGGAGGAGGATGAGGAGGAGGAGGGGGAGCAACCTCGAGCCTAGCGCTATATCGGACCCGCTAGAGAGCCCTCCCGCCGCCATCTCGCGGCTGGCCTCCTTCTCGGCTGCCGCCGCCGCCGCCCTCGCCACCAGCTCGTCCCCCGTGCAGCCGCAGTCTCTGGCCGCGTCGACAAGGTTCTTCAAGCTCAGGCTCGAGCCGCGCTGCGAGGCCACAGCAGAGCACTTCGCCCCCGCGTGGGTAGCCTCACCCCCAGCCTCCGCGCACAGCCCGTTCGCTCAGCCGTGCCACATCTCGGGGCCAGCTCTTGCGAAGCGGGCGGACGTCGCACCTCCATCGCTGGGCAGCGGCTGCTTGCCTAGCCGCATCCTCCTCATCGGCTCCCGTGTGCGTGCCGCCGTCGCGCATCGGCCGTCTCCCAACCCGAGCCCGCGCCACGCCCGGAGCACCGCGAGCCTCTCCCGCGAGCCGCACGCCCACCGCGCGCGGCGTGCAGACGAGGCCGACCTCCCGGCCCAGGGCGGCGCACCCGTATTGCGCATGGCGATGCGCATCATGGCGGATGGGCTCCCGCAGACTTGGGGCCTTTGGTGTTGGGACCTCCCCGCACCGTTCAAGCCGAAGCTTCGGCCCGGAAGCTTTGGACTGCCCTGGTCCGTCGGGGCGATCGGCGTGGCCGGCTCTCCCTCGGTCTCCTCCTCCTCCTCCTCCTCCTCCTCCTCCTCCTCCTCCTCCTCCTCCTCGCCCCCGAGTCTAGGTCCATGAAGCCTCCTCCTGGCAAGCCGTCGGCGTCATGGACCTGCTCCTGCTGCCACACCGTGGACTCCGCCACCCACCTGGCTGTGGCGTTGGCCAGAGTGAGCTCATGCCGCCGCCCCTCTCTTGGCCAGCTTGTCTGCCAGCTCGTTCCCTCCTCGCTGCCACACCTCGCGGAACGTGGCGCAGTCCTGGATCGATTTGTGCGCTGTCACTTTTTGTGGACCGAGACTCCTTCCGCACCTCCGAGCTCGGCGGCGGCGGCAGCGACAGCGGCGACAGCGGCGACAGCGGCGACAGCGGCGACAGCGGCGACAGCGGCGGCGGCGGCGGCGGCGGCGGCGACGACGACGACGACGACGGCGGCGGCGGCGGCTGCGGCGGTCGCGGCGACGCCGCGCGGCCCTCCGCCCCAGCGCACATTCGGCGTCTGGGTGGACATCGGGTGCGAGCGGCCCGCGCTCTGCCGCGCCTCCCAGCTGCTTCGCCCCGTCGCCGAGTACATCGAGGGCGACTTCGTCAAGGACCCGTCCCTCCCCCTCGCCCTTCTCCTATATTCTCCTCGCCCCGCTGCTCCTCCCAACTCTCCTCCTCCTCCATTCCTTTTCCGTATAAAGCATTTCTCCCTGTCGCATCCCGAGGACAGTTTTCGGGGCGGTTCGGGCGTCTCGCCTGAGACTTCCACACCACTTATGACCCTGAAGCTTAAAAGTTGGCAACAGTTTCACAGATGGAAGGCACATCGGTTTCAAAATGTGGTGTTCGCTTTAGCGCCGCGCACACTCGGCTTCAAAAATTGAAAGAGTTCGACGGATTGAGGGCGGGTGGTTTTCAAAATGTGGTTCTCGCGTTTCTGCCGCGCACATTCAGAGCTTCACGGATTGAGTGCGGATGGTTTTCAAAATGTGGCTCTCGCGTTAAAGCCGCGCACATTCATTCCAAAAAATGCAAGAGATTCGCAGATTGAGGGCGGTTCTTGTTCAAAACGTGGCTCTCGCGCTAGCGCCGCGCACATTCATTTGTAATACTTGCAAGAGTTTCACGGGTTCCCTCGACCAGCGTACCAGAAATTATGCGTTGGAAGTATTCTGGATTTTGAGGGCGCAACAGTTACGTTGATTCGCGGTGTTGAAGTCCTCGGAATGATGTTTTGGCACGTTTCAGGATCGTCAAGACGCAACAGTCAGGTTGATCCGCGGCGTTGGACTCCCAACAGCAATGTATTGGCATGATTCAGGGTCTTCAGACGGTTGTCTTACAACGAGGTAGTTCCTTGTGGAAACGAACGTTGCGAGGGCCTATGAAGAGGGAGCTTGGAGGCAGGGTTTATTCCAACATCGTTGATGATTCTAGGGGTTCTCACTTGTCCTCCTCATCCTCCTCCTCCCTCCTGCCTCCTCCTCCTCCTCCTCCCCCTCCACCTCCTCCTCCTCCTCCTCCCTCCCCTCCTCCTCCTCTTCCTCCTCATCCTCATCCTCCTCCTCCTCCTCCTCCTCCTCCTCCCTCCCTCCCCGGAGCCTACCAGGAAGGTTTCGAAGCCCTTCCCGCCAGAGTCGGGAGTTAGTTTCCCCGGTGAGGTGGTCAGGCCAGCACCATAGTTTCTCGTCCCCCCCTGCCCGGACGTTCTCCAGGAGGCCTCCAGAGGCACAGAGAGGGCCAGCAGGTACGCATGGTGCATGAGAGGCGGCACTTATCCTGAGGAGGACGAGGACAAATAGCAGCAGTAATTATGTCTCGCTTGGAGGGCTCTCCCGCCCAGGAATCATCATGGGAGGAGGGGGAGGAGGAGGAGGAGGAGGAGGAGGAGGAGGAGGAGGAGGAGGAGGGGGAGGAGGAGGAAGAGGAGGAGGAGGAGGAGGCATGCGGAAGCTTCGAACGCAGCCTCCGTTCAGCAAGGGGCCACGACCCAGGGAGGGTGCGGGAACGACCTTGCCGCGACGGCTCTGGACGTCCGACCGCCAGCTCCGGAGAGGAAGGGAGGGAGGGCTTGCCGAGCTGAGCTCCTCTGGAGGGCAAGGCGGATGTCGTGGATCGGCGCTGGGACCCCCACGCCTGGCGCGCGAAACGAGCCGGGGGCGGCGCGACGGGCGCCGCCCGGGGGGCCCAGTGCCCGTCCTGGCCTCGCGAAGAGTCAGCTCCTCAAACGGCCAGAGCGAAGCAGGAGAGGCAACTCAGAGGCTCCCCGCGGTGTGGGAAGGGGGGGCCAGGCAGGGAGCACCTGCCTGGGGCTCGTCCGATCCCCGCGACGCTGCCTGGTCGACGTACCCCGCAGGAACGGGACGGTGACAGGAAGAAGGAGAGGAAGCCACCCCAAAGGGGGAGAGGGAGGGAAGAAAGAGGACAAGCCGAAGAGTTGAGGCCCAGCCCAGCCCGACCCGACCCGACCACCCAGATCGCCGGCCGGAGGGGGGGACGGAGGGAGGGCGGGAGGGGAAGTGAGCGGAGGATTGTTTCTGCCAGCGGCCGCCCAGAAACGATCCGCCCCTGTCGCCGACCCCAGGCCCCATCGTCCACCCCCAGGCCCGTCCCCGTAAGACATCCTTGCCCACCTTTGTGCCTGCTACCGTCGAACAGCAGGTTCCTGCCGTGACGACTTGGCCTGGCTACTGACCAATCAGACGAGAGAGGCGCTCAACCTCGCACACCATCCAGCCACATCGCCTGGGCGAGGACCTGCCGCCGAAGGAACGGAGGGGAAGAGGGAGGGAAACCCGAGAGAGGAAGGGAGGCGAGGCCCGGCCCAGCCGCGCCCGTCCAGGCCCGACCCGACCTGGCCCTGAGGGGCGGGAGGAAAGGGTGGGGAAAGGACGAGGAGGGGGAGAGGAGGCGGAGGAGGATGAGGAGGACCAGAAGGAGGAAGAAGAGGAGCAGGAGGAGGGGCAGGAAGAGCAAAAGGAGGGGGAGGAGGAGGAGGAGGAGGAGGAGGAGGAGGAGAGATGAGCAGGAGCAGGAAGAGGAGCAGGAGCAGGAGAGGAGCAGCAGCAGCAGCAGCAGCAGCAGCAGCAGGGCGCGGAGGAGGCGCAAGCAGCAGGAGGAGAGCGAGGGGACGAGGGGGAGGAGGAGGAGGAGGAGAGGAGGAGAGGAGGAGGGGAGGAGGAGGGAGGGGGAGGAGGATGATGAGGAGGAGGAGGAGGCGGGGGGGGGGAGGAGGCGGAGGGAGGAGGAGGAGGTAGGGAGGCAGGAGGAGCGAGGAGGAGAGGAGGAAGGAGGAAGGAGGAGGAGGAGGAGGAGGAGGGAGGAGGAGGAGGAGAGGTTAGAAGGAGGACGAGGAGGAAAAGGGACGAGGAGGGAGGAGGAGGAGGAGGAGGAGGGAGGAGGACGATGAGCCCGAGGACGAGGAGGAGGAGGAGAGAGGAGGAGGAGGGGAGGGGGAGGAGGAGGAGGAGAGTGAAAAGAAGCAGCAGGAGGGCTCATGCCCAGGCCGTCCCCTGCGCCCCATGTGCCTTCCCCCCAGCGGCACGCAGGGACTGCGGATCGCGTCGGCGGACAGGGCCATGATGCAGATCGAGCTGTCCATGAAGCGCATCCCGTCCGACCTGACTCGCGGGGAGAGGCTGCTGCGGGGCGCACCTCCCAGGAGAGGGTAAGCACGGGAGGGGGCTTCTCGAGGGCGAGGGGGGGGGGGGCAGGAGGGGAGGAGGTGAGGAGGAGGAGGAGGAGGAGGAGGAGGAGGAGGAGGAGGAGGAGGAGGAAGGGAGGAGGCGGCGGAGGAGGGAGAGGAGGAGTAGGAGAGGAGGAGGAGGAGGAGGAGGAGGGGAGGCGGAGAGGAGAGGAGGAGGAGGAGGAGAGACGGAGGAGGAGGAGGAGGAGGGAGAGGGGGAGGGGGAGGAGGAGAGGAGGAGGAGGAGGAGTGAGGAGAGGTAGGAGGGGAGGAGGAGGAGGAGCGAGGACGAGGACGGGACGAGGAGGACGTAGGAGGACGAGGAGCGAGGAGGAGGAGGAGGAGGAGGACGAGGCGGAGAAGGACGAGGAGAGGAGGAGGAGGAGGAGGAGGAGGAGGGAGAGGAGTAGGAGGAGGAGAGAGGAGGATGAGGAGGAGGAGAGAGGAGGAGGAGGAGGAGGAGGAGGAGGAGGAGGAGGAGGAGGGGGAGGGAGGGAGGGAGGGAGGAGGGAGGGAGGATGGAGGGAGGGAGGGCGGGGGGAGGAGGGCGGGAGGGAGGGAGGGAGGGAGGGCCGGGAGGGGGGAGGAGGGAGCAGCAGCAGCAGCAGCAGCGAGGAAACCAAGAAGGTGCAGCAGCAGGAGGAGGGGGAGGAGGAGGAGGAGGAGGAGGAGGAGGAGGAGGAGGAGGAGGTTGAGGAGGAGGAAGGCGGGCCAGGGCGAGGAGGGGGCTCCAGGTTCGACGTTTTCTGACGCGTTCGTAGGTTCTCGTCGGCCTTCTGGCCTCGGGGTGCTCTCCAGCAGCTGCGCCTCGCCGAGGGCATTCTGGGGGGTGGGGGGGGGGGGGGCGGATCGTTCCAAACGGCCGCCGAAGAGCCGAGCAATGACCCGAAAGCCCGAGGGGCAACGTTAGGGGGCAGGGGCTGTGGACTCAGGGGAGGGGCATCGGCCCCCAGTCGCCCGCTCGTCGCCAACGGGGGCCTGGTGCCCCACGCCCTCCAGGGGCGTGCGGTTTCGCCGTGGAGGGCCCGAGGAGGGGCGAGCGGGGCGGGCCGACGAGAAGCCGCACCCTGGCGGGCGACCTGTCGGCCTGGGCCGGGTCGCTGGCAGAGCCACGGAGTTCGTTACCTCAAGGGTATGCATCCCAGGTGCGGCGAAGATGCTGTGATACTCGCTAGCTGGTCGATTTCACGCCGTGCATCCGTCCCCGAGGCGCCCGCGGCCACACAGGCCAGTGGGTAGCGTTTCGTTTGCCAGCCGACTGCGCTGCAGTCACAACGCACGGGATGAGAGAGCGTTCGCCAGCCGGCTGGCGAACGCCCAGGTGCACCTGGCCATGGCGCCGCGTCAAAAGCAAATGGGAGGGCGAGGGCGAGGAGGGGAAGACCTCTGACGTCATGGAGTTGCTGATCCTGGCTCATGCTGTCGTCGGTTTCGGAGTCGGTGGGCCGCTCTCTGGCGCCGGGACCTGCAAAGCAAACCCAGGACGGTAAGCATCAGAAACGAGGAAAAGGACTACACGCACATGGGCAGATACGAGTCTAGAGAGGAAGAACAAAAGAATGTGTTTGGCCAGGCTGTGTGGCATGGGCAGTAATTTGTGCACTGGCGCCATCGTTATTGCTACTAGACTCGGGTTCCAAATCGCCGCCAGGGTTCGGAGATTGCAAATGCCATGTCTGCGTTCGGCTCTGCAATCGCAACGTGTACATAGCCGGTGCCGCTAGGGAGGGTCAGTACAGCGGCTTGTGTAAGACTCATGAGTGTGATGCAACTATATGTTGTGCATCGTCTTGCCACATCCTGCGCGCATCCTCGGGTTCCCTTGCGGTGGGTGCTTTCACTGTTTGGCGATGCCGCCTCCCCAGACCATGCGAAAGGGTGATCGCGCGAGGCTTTGCGCAAATGCTTTCGTGCACACGTATTGTTGGGCATGCTTGCGGAATGTGGCGCGAGGGCTCGGAAGTGCAGTGGGGAACCGAGTCATTGCAAAACTCTTGGGCACCATCCAGCTCACGCACATCGGGAGGAGTGAAGCGCAACGAGTTGGCGTGATGTCTTTGTTTGTGTCCATGCCTCTCTGTGGATCATTCCTTGCCGTTGGAAACCAGCGACGCATCCGAGGAGGAGGAGTTGGAGGAGGACATGGAGGAACGGCAGCAGAAGAAACCAGGAGAAGGAAGAGAAGGAGGAAACGAAGAGGAGGAGGAGGAGGAGGAGGAGGAGGAGGAGGAGGAGGGGGGAAGGAGCGGAAGGAGGAGCGAGACGAAGGGTGGGGAGTAGGAGAGGATGATGTGGAGCGAGGAGGAGCTGGAGGAGGAGAAAGTGCTCTCGCGCTGAATCCTGCAGTTTGCTGGTGCCCCATATTCACCGACTCCGGAAGCCTCCCCGAACACAGGAATCTTACGGGGAGGGCAGAGGAGAAGGCGTTTGGGGCACGAATAGCAC
>CAUYUJ010014376.1:42606-107606 GCA_963575745.1 Prorocentrum cordatum | reverse complement strand
CATTGTTCCTGGTTGGCTGCCGGTCGCCTGGTGGAGGGGGTATATGAATTGGGCACGGTGATAAGCCCCTCCCCCGAGCAGGGGAAGGAGGGGTTGTGGAAAGAGGGGAGGCAAAACTCGTTAAACCACGTGCGCCCAGAGGGCTGGTGGGATTCCCCGACTCGGTGTTGATCGGTCGTTTCCTCCTCCTCCTCCTCCTCCTCCTCCTCCTCCTCCTCCTCCTCCTCCTCCCTCTCCTTCTCCTCCCCCTCCTCCTTCTCCTCCTCCTCCCCCTCCTCCTCCTCCTGGTGTGGATCGTGGCTTCCTGAGGCTGCTTTCGGCCCCGCCGCCAGGCGCCCTCCTCGACACACTGGCGCCGGCGCCTCCAACCGCCGACGGCGCCCCGAAAATCGCTCCTCCTCCTCCTCCTCCTCCTCCTCCTCCTCCTCCTCCTACCCTCCTCCTCCTCCTCCTCCTCGCTCCTCCTCCACCTCCTCCTCCTCCTCCCCCTCCTCCTCCTCCTCCTCCTCTCCTCCTCCTCCTCCTCCTCCTCCTCCTCCTCCTCCTCCTCCTCCTCCTCCTCCTCAGCCGTTCTGGCCCAAGTGTTTGGGCTTGCAACAGCATACTCTTCAGAACGGCCGAGTGCTGTTGCGGGCCGATTTGGCTTTCTGCTCCTCCGGGAGCGCAGTTACGATTATCCATATTCTGAAACTCTCGTGGTTCGTTGTCCTGCTGCTCGTGAGCAGCCTCGCTCAGGCAGGATGGCGCCCAATGCGGGAGGTTCGAAACCCATGTCGAGGAAGGCCAAGGCAAGGGCCCTTCTCGCTTCGGCATGGTGCTGCAAGAAGTGTAAGCATCCTGTCAGCGGGCTCCCCTGGTGGAACCATGGCGACGCCTCGAAATGCACCAAGTGCAACTTGGCCAAAGGTGTCGCCTTTCTCTGCCCGAGGTCTTCTTCTTCTGGACCCTCAGTTCGAGCGGATGGCAAGGGCGCCGCTGCCAGCAAGTTCGCTGAGTCGCCTTGGCACCGCTCCGCCATGGCGAAGTTGGAGCACGAGCTGGTGGAGACTCGCGCGCGCCTTGCGCAGCTCGAGGCTGGAGGTGGGAAGGACAAAGACGCGATGGACTTGGATGAGCCTGATGATGGATCTGCTGCGGCTACGGAGGTGCAGCGGCGTCGCATTCGTATCGAGTGCATCGACGACAGCATCGCGCGCATCAAGGACTCGTCGGAGCCGTGCTTTGTGCAGCTCCGCAAGGAGCTGGAGGCTGAGCGCGCCGGACTGCGCGCGGAGCTGGCGGAGTCTCGGCCCATTGGCACTCGCCTCTGGGACCTGTCGCAGAAGCAGCTCAAGGTCGAGCGGCGCCAGAAGGCCCAGGCCGAAGCTCTCGAGAAGCTCGAGTCCCAGTGCACGGAGATCCAGCAGAAGCGGGACGAGCAGAAGCAGGCGCTGGCTGCCACCGAGGCCGAGCTACAAGAGCTCCGGCGTGAGCAAATGCGCCTGGCCGCCTCGGCCCCCACGCCGACGGAAGGAGCCAAAGGCGACGACGTCGTGCCGGGCCTGGGCGTCACCGCGGACCAGCTGGGCGCGCTGCTCCAGGAGCTCGGAGATGATGGCCGTGTCAAGGCCAAGCTCGAGGCCGCCATTTCGGACATCCGAGCTTTGGATGCCGACAAGAAGGAGAAGGCTCGCGCCGCCAAGGAGGCGGCTGCCAAGGCTGAGGCCGAGGCTGCGCGCGAGCCCGCCGCAGGGGCTCCTGATGGGCCTGCTGCTGCACAGGCTCATGTCCCTCCTGCTGGCCGTCCCCCTGCTGCTGCTGCACCTCCTGGTGGACAGCTTGGCGCGGACGACTTCATGCCCGACGATGTCGACGTGGAGCAGCTCAGGCAGTTCATCGAGGGGCTTGGCGCCACCCCCTCCGAGGACGAGGCGGAGCTCCGCGCCCAGTACAAGCGGCAGCGGGAGCACATCCTGGCCAGCTTTGCGGGCGAGGCCAAGAAGAAGATGCGGATGGCCTAGCCGTTGGGCGCTGCGCTGGCTGGTGCTTCTCGGCAGCTGGGCGGTGGCGCAGGCTGGGGGACCCCCTGGCGCTTCTCCTGCTGCGCCCTTGCTGGGTATGGGGCCTAGCAGCTTTGAGCAGCAGGCTAGCGTTGGCCCTGCCGATGGTGTTTTGCATGGTCGGCCAGGGGTTCAGGGAATGCGGTACTTGAAGCCGAGGCCGCCCACTGACAGGAGCTCTTCCAAGGTGTCGGGGCAGGTGGTCACTGCCAACATCTCTGATGGGAAACAGCTCGTGCAGTACCTTGCCGTCTGCCAGGCCACGGTGCTCGCGGCGCAAGAGCACAAGGCTGATGACGCCCGCCTTCCGGATATCCAGAGGCGAGCCGCTGGCAAAGGCTGGTCTGGAGTCTGGTCGGCCGCCGTCGTAACGGACAAGGGCGGCACCAGCGGCGGGCTGGCTGTGCTTACGCGCGGCAGGGCCATGGTCACCGCCCCGCCGTGCCGGAGTGACCCGCGCATCTATCCTGGCAGGGCCATGGCTGCCCGAGTGCATTGGGGACTCCCGGGAGGCATTGTGATCATCACGGTGTACTTGGTGGTGGGAGAGGGCCTCTCGTCCACCAACATGGCCATCCTCCACGACGTCGGCTGTTACGCGGCTGAGCTCAATGCGCGCGGTTTTGCTTGGCTCATCTGCGGGGACTTCAATTTGGAGTACGAGGAGCTTGGCGACTTGACCTGGCTGCACTCTCTGGGCGGCGTGGCGCTCAGGACCCTGGCAACTACGTGTCGTCAGGCAATGCCGGGGACGCGCATTGACATGTTCATGATATCGGAGGCCTTGCCACGTCGAATTGAGCCCCCTTACGTCTTGGAGGACACCGGCACTTTCCCCCATGTGCCTGCGGTGCTGCCGCTCCGAGGGCAGGAGCGGGACATGTGGGTACGCCAGCTGGCCGCTCCCAGGGCGGTCCCGCGCGGACCCGTCATTGGCTGCTCGCGCTACCCTGGTGAATGGGACGGCGCCCTGCACTCCATCAGGCAGGCGTGTGATGCCTGCACGTTGCAGGTCGCATGGGACGACGTCATCGCTGCCCTGGAGGAGGAGCTTCTTGAGCGGCACGATAAGGTGGGGCCTGCTGATGATGTGTTTCGCGGTTCTGCTGGAGCTGCCCATTACCGTTGGTCTCATATGGAGGCGACTGCTCCGCACAGGCTCCCCTGCCACTCAGCAGTGGAGCATGGCTGGGCGGCGGCGGCCCGCTGGGCCCGGCATGTGCGCAGCGCGCGCCAGGCCATTCGCCATCAGGCCACGATGCTTGTCGCCGACCTCGGCCTGGTCATCGAGTCTCCTCTGGCGGTCACCAAGCTGGCGCAGCTGGTTCTCGAGTTCGAGCGTTGGCTGCAGCGCATCGACAAGGCGACAGTGCTGCTGGCCATCGATGCCTGGGTGGCCACGTGGTTTCAGTCGGGCTTCAAGCTGCTGACAGACCCACACTTTGATGATGCCGTCAACGCCATCTTGGCTCGGGCCGAGGAGGTCCTTGACGCCTACGGCAAGAAGGAGTTGGAAGGTTGGCGAGCCTGGGCAGCCAGCTCCTTTGACAAGGGGGCTGGCAAGGCTCATCGGTACACCAAGGCGAAGGCAGCCCAGGAGATTTTCGACTGGGGGAACCTGCACAATGATTTAGCCCAGCCCTTCGTCATGGCCGACAAGTCCATGCGCTTCTGGGATCAAATCTGGAGTTTGCATGGCCAAGATGCAGTTCGTCTGCCCCGCCAGGCTGCTATGTGGCCGGAGCTTCTGGAGATCACAGTCGACATGATGCGTGCGGCGACGCTGTCGTTTCCTTGGCACACGGGTGTTGGTCAATTTCAGTTCTCGCCTCGCAGCCTTTGGTATGTGTCTGATATTGGTTTATTTGTCCTCGGCCAGCTGTTCATGACTTGTGAGCGTTTGTGCCGGTGGCCGAGCGAGAGGATCGTCACCCAGATGGTCAGACTGCCCAAGGAGTCGGGGGGCAGTCGGCTTATCGCGCTGCTGCACACGCTCCTGCGCATCTGGGGGCGGGTGCGCAGGCCCTTGGCTGCGGCCTGGCAGTCGGAGCATCAGGCCGACGCCTTCTGGGGCACAGGTGCTGGTCGGTCGTCTTGCGACTGCGCCTTCGATCTCAACATGGAGGCAGAGATCGGGCACGAGCTGAACGAGGACGTGGCCAACGCTTTCTTGGACATGCTGAAATGCTACGAGACGGTGAGGCTGGACGCTCTGATGGATGAAGCCATCCATGTTGGCTTTCCCCCCCGGCTGTGCTGGATGGCGGTGCAGACGTACGTCCAGCCTCGCCTCATCAAGGCCTATGGTGGCTTGTCCTACGCAGTGGTCTCCTTGCAAGGCATCTTGGCAGGGTGTTCATTGGCTACGACACTGCTCATGGTCCTCCTGTTCCGTAGTATGCGCAGCACGGTGCATGTTTTTAAGAATGTCACGCCCAGAGCGCTGATTGATGATATCAGCTTCCAGTGGGTTGGACATCGGGCTCTGGGGCTGCGGCGGGAGGGGAGGGATCCAATCGGCGAGCTGCATGCCGCCATCCGCGCCTTTGTCGCTTCTGTGAAGCCCCTAGGGCTGATGGCACAGTTCCCCAAGTGTGGCTTTGTAGCCAGCACCGCTCGTGCCAGGAAGCGTTTTGCTAGTTTTGCTGGTCTTTTGAAGCTGGCCTCTAAGAAGGCCATGCGCAACCTTGGGCATGAACTCCACGGGCCGCGGGTCCAGAGGATCCAGGAGCACTCCCGGGTTCGCAAAGTCTGTAAGCGCCAGGCCAAGCTGCTCAGTCTCCGCCGCGCGGTCGGAGATCGAGTGGCTGGCCTCTGGCGCACTGGCCTTATGCCATCTGCGGGGCACGGGGCCGGAGTTTCAGGCGTGTCCGACACGGCGCTTCGCACTCTTCGCACTATGGCGGGGGGGCTCGTGGGGGCGAAGTCGATGTGCTGCCTAACTCTTTACTTGGCTACTCAGCCTAGTTTTCGGTACGATCCAATTTTTGATTCGACGACCTCACTGGTCTGTCGGTATGCGGCTTGGATTTGGCAGCAGCGCGTCAGCCCCAGTAGGCTTCGGCGAGCTTGGGAATGCATCAAGCAACGATTTTCAAGCCGGGTCTCTTGGGCTGGCGCCCGCGGCCCCATTTCTTCGACTTTCATCACTTTGCTTCGGATTGGGTGGAATATGCTTTCCCCCACCGTGCTGGCTGATGAGACTGGCCGCCAGATAGATCTGCTGCACGTCTGCCCCGCCGACGTCAAGCGTCATCTTGAGGAAGGGTTGCAGCGCTGGCAGTCGCAGCGTATCCTTGCTTGTTTCGCCAATAGTGCTGGCGAATCGTGCTGGCTTCGGGCGATGCGCGCGGCTGTCTCGAGCATTGCGAATCCTGCGAGGCGCGGTGCTCTGCGAGCTTTGTGGGCCGCTGCCTGCTGGCCGCCTGTGCGTCTCTTTGCCATCAACAAGCGTGGCGATGACAAATGCTTTGTGTGCAAAGATGCAGTTGGCACGCATGCTCATCAGTGGTTTGGTTGCCCGGGGATGCTGCAGGAGTGCGACGAACAGGACAGTAGTTTCGTCCCTCCAGAGATTCTCGAACGCAGAGCCGAGATTATTGACCAGCACGCTAATGCCAATGGTGCTGCTGGGGTCGAGTGTTTCTACCTTTCCTATGGGCTTCCGCCCCTGCCGCCTTTCCCCCCCGACGTCGAGCCGCCCCTCGAAATCTGCGGTTGGGGGGACTGGTCTGGTACGCGGGGGAGGCGTATCTTCACGGACGGGTCTGGCCTGGCGTCGGGGGTGGCTGGTCTCACCCGCTGCGGATGGGCCGTTGTGGAGATTTCGGACAGCGGTCTCCCCCTCCGAGCCCTGCACGGCCCACTTCCAGGCCGGGTGCAAACAGTACCTCGAGCCGAGTATTATGCTGCGGCTAAGGGACTGGAGGTCGCCGCGAAGCCCGCCCATGTCATTAGTGATCATTTGTCACTTGTGCGTGCTGGTCAAAACTGGGGGCCTCACAATGAACATGCTTCCTCGGCTCATGCGAGTGTCTGGCGCAGAGCCCATGCCTTGTACCCCACTGGCCGCCCCACTTTTGAATGGACCCCTGCCCATAAGAAGCTGGCTGATGTTGTTGCCGACCCCGAGGCTAGCCTCTTAAACTTTGTGGGCAACAGTTGGGCAGATATGTTCGCCAAGTGGGGGGCTGCCAAGCACGCCGTGGCGGAAGTTTTAGTCGACTACCACAAGCGTAAGCTGAAGGAGGCGAAAGCCAACGCTAAGGTGTTCGCCTGGATGGTCCAGGTGGTGGCCCAGAAGTCGACTGCTCTGTGCCATCGGTCCCTCGAGCCAACCTCGGTGGTAGTTCCACGTCGGCCACTGTCTCCTGTTGTGCAGTTGGTCCAGCATAAGTTTCATGTGAACGCCAGGACTGGGGAGCACCGCTGTGTGCGCTGCAATATGTTTGCCCGCACTCCCATGTCTCTCAAGTCTTCAAGGCTGCAGGAGTGCCGGCCCACGGCTATCTCTAAGGGGGCGGCGGAACGGTTTTTCTCCCTCACTCCTGATGTGTACCGCCCCTCTACGTCGGCCGCCGTCGCGCTCGCGATGCAAGCGGCCGACGAGGTTGGCATCGACCCTCAACCTCTTCCCCCCCCCCTTGATGGTTCGGCGGTGGAGGAGGAGGTCGCCTTTTACAGGGCCCGTGGCCATGAGGCCGAAAGTCACGGGCCCACCATCATTTGTCTCGAGTGCGGGGCCTATATTGTGGGCCAGGGCAGGAATCCGAAGCTCTTGGACGCCTGCAAGGGCCGCTCCAAAGTCGCCTCGACGAGGGCGAATGAGCGGTCCCAGGTCTCCCGCACTCTTCGCGGGCTGCACCCGCGAACTGGGGATCCTCTGGGCCTGGATGGCCGTGGCTCGCATGCGGGAGCCAGCGGCTCTGGAGATAAGGCCTCGTCTCACGATGGGCTTGCTCCTGAAGGGAGCGGGCGTTTGTTAGGTTTCCCCCTTCCTCTGCAGGAGGCGGTGGGCGGTGGGACGGGTGCTGGTGCGCGTGCGCTTGCTGCCTCGGCGGCGACGTCGTCCTCGTCGTCGGCCGCGCCGCCACCGCCTCCGCCGCCGCTTGCCGTGGGGCGCGGCGGCGCTGGCGAGGGTGGCCGCGCTCGTGGCCGCGGACGCGGCGCTGGGAGGCGAGGGCCGCCCCCGGCAACCCGCCCGGTCAAGAAGTGACCGACGGTCAGAATTCGTCCGTGGCGTCATAACTGTTCCTATGCGTTCTTCCGGGGATGAGGTAGCCGGAACACTTTAAAGTGGCTGTTCGCACCTTTCTGAGGCCCCTGGTCTCATTTCCCCTTCTTGTTTGTAGGGTGCGTTCGTAACTCGGACGCCCTCCTATTGCCGCGTCCTCCTCCTCCTCCTCCTCCTCCTCCTCCTCCTCCTCCCGCTCCTCCCGCTCCTCCGCCTCCCCCTCCTCCTCCTCCTCCTCCTCCTCCTCCTCCTCCTCCTCCTCCTCCTCCTCCTCCTCCTCCTCCTCCTCCGCTCCTCCTCCTCCTCCTCCTCCTCCTCCTCCTCCTCCTCCTCCTCCTCCTCCTCCTCCTCCTCCTCCTCCTCTCCTCCCTCCTGGCGCCAGCGGTCGAGGCCTCGCGGGCGGCTGTCGCCAACGAGCAGCTTGGCCTCGCGCAGAAGCACGCCTTCGCCTCGGCCTTGGCCACCCGCGGGCCCGACGGCATCGGGCCCTTCCTGCAGGACCGCATCGTGAAGGAGCTCCCGCACGCAGGCGAGTTCTTCATTCACAACCCCTCCATCATGCACGACATCCAGGCCGCCATGAAGAGACTGCCCCCATCGTGGGCGACGGCGTGGATGAGGACGCTGTCCTTTTCATGGCTCACATCCTACCGCATCGCCTACCCGAGCGGCAGGCGCCAGTGCATCTTCGGCTGTGCCAACGGCCACGACAAGATGCGCCACTACCTGATCTGCGCGCCGCTGGCGCAGGCAGTGGGACGGGCGTGCGGCGCGCCCCCCCTCTCCACCGAGTTCGCGAAGCTCGGCCTCACCGACCAGTCCAAAGACAGCGTGGAGTCCATCGCGGTCGCCTGCCTCGCGTACCACGCGCTCAGGCAGGAGACCCACGTCTCGGCGGAGGCCACCCTGACGGCCGCCAGGGCGGCGTTGAGGGCCACGAGGACCATGAAGAAGCCGCCGCCCGTGCTTCGTCCCCACCATCGCCGTCGACGTGATGGGGCGGCTCCAGGAGACGGACAACCACCTGCACCTGGCGGCGGAGCGCTCCCAGGAGCCGCTGAACGCGTTCCACCACCAGAGGTTCCGCGAGCCCTGCGAGATCCTGCCCGAAGCTTAGTCGCAGGTTTTCAGGTGGCCTCGTCGGGATCTCAGGGAGATGCTGCAGGACTCCAGCCGTGTCGACTTCGTGACGGCGCTCGTGCTGGTCGCGATCAGCCACCAGAACGCGTTCGAGGTGCCCCCAACCGCGGCCAGCTACCAGCGCCGGGTGACGGAGCGCATCCTGCGGGCGCGGATCGCGTTCATCCTCCAGATGTTCCGCGAGACCTACGTGATCGGCATCGTGAGGGAGATGCTGACGGACGTCATCCACTTCGGCTCCGTGGAGCTGCCGCTGATCACGATCAGCTTCCAGAACACGTTCGAGGAGATGTTTTGCATCCTCCTCCAGGCGCGCTACCTGTGTGCAGGTAAGCGCGGGCGCGGGGGCTGCTGGCGCCGCGCGGGGCGCGGCCGTCGGGAGCCTGGAGCCTCCCCCTCCGCACGCTCGACTCCTCCCTCCTCCCTCCTCCTCCTCCTCCTCCTCCTCCTCCTCCTCCTCCTCCTCCTCCTCCTCCTCGTCCTCGTCCTCGTCCTCGTACTCCTTCTCCTCCTCCTCCTCCTCCTCCTCCTCCTCCTCCTCCTGCTCCTCCTCCTCCTCCTACTCTTCTCCTCCTCCTCCTCCTCTAGACGGAGCACACGTCGTGAGCCGCTGTTCGCGACGCCTGAGTGCGAGGTCGGGGCGGGGCGGGCGTGCTCGGCGGCGCGCACAAGGTAGGCAGGAGGCGCCTCTTCTTGGCATCGCTCGGGCGTGTGCATGTCTCTCCCGGCGAGGGGCACCTTGGATCCTCTTGCGAAAAAATGCACGGAACCGAAAATTTGTACTGGGAACGGTCGTCCGAGCGATGGCAGGCCAAGGAGTAGCCCTTTATTCCCCCTGGGAGTAGCCTTCTACTCCCCCTGGGAGTAGCCTTCTACTCCCCTGGGGGTATCCTTTTACTCCCCCCCAGGAGTAGCCCTCTATTCCCCTTAGGAATAGTCTTCTACTCGCCCTGGGAAGAGCCTTCCCCTCCCAACTGAAGTAGAAGGCTACTCCCTGGGGGAGTAGGAAGCTACTCCCGGGCTCCCGGGGAGAGGCTATTTGGCTACTCCCAGGGGCAGTAGAAGGTTATTCCCACCGGGAGTACAAGGCTATTTCTGTGAGAGTATGGCTATTGCACAGTTGGGTAGAAGGCTCCTCCCCAGGGGGTAACAAGCGACTAAGGCGACTCCGGGGGAGTAGAAGGCTACTCCCAGGGGGATAAAAAATGGCAGCTTCTGGGGGGAGTGGAAGGCTACTCCTAGAGGAAGTAGCCTTCGAATCCCAGAGGGAATAAAAGGCTACTTCAGCGGTAGTGGAAGGCTACTCCCAGGAGAAATACAAGGCTACTTCTGGGTGGAGTAGAAGGCGGTTCCTACAGGGACTCGAGGGATACTCGCGGGGGACTGGAAGGCTACTCACCTCACAGGGGGGGGAGGAGGAGGCTGCTCCCGGGGGTGTCGAAGGCTACTCCCGAGTGGGACGGGGGACGGGGCGGCAGACGGGAGGGACGGAGTAGGCTACTCCCGGGGGAGTTGAAGGTGATTCCCGAGGGGAGTAGAAGGCTCACCCCAGAGAGTAGAAGGCTACTCCCGGGGAAGTCGAAGCCTACTGAGGAGCAAGCAGAAGGCTACTCCCGGGGTGGGGGTCGAAGCCTACTCCCAGGGGAGTCGGCAAAAAGACGTTGTGGGGAACACCCTGCCCGGGGACCAGATTCTCATCCTGAGTGATGTTTTGAGGTCCTTGAGGAGGGCCCCCCGATGCCACAAATACAAGAAGCAACGAGTTCCGTTGGGATGCTTCCGCGACGCGAGGGGGCGTGAGCTTGCAGGGCCCCGACGGGTGGCGATCGGTGCCATCGCGGGCAGGGGGGGAGAGGGTCAGGGGCGGCCGAGCCGCCCCGTGGCAAGCCATCCCCTTCCGTGACGTCCCCCCCCCGCGCCTCGCCCCAAGACGCACGCCCGCGGCCGGAGGGAAGCTTGGCTTGGAAGGCGAGGAGGATGACGCCACGGAAGGGGGTGGCCTGCCAGGGCTCGGGCTTGCGCCGCGCCCCCGAGAGAGGTCTCCGGCACTGGCTCCGCTCGGGCGCGCGGCCGGGGCCGCGGCGGCGCGGCCCGCGCGCGCGGGCGCCGGCGGGCGCGCCCGCGAGGCCGCTGCGCGCCGCTCGAGCGAGAAAGGGCGCACGGGCTCGGCCGCCGCCCCGAAGACGTGCTCGCGCCGCGGAACTGGCGGCGGGGGGGCCTTTCGGCCGTGTTCGGCCTCGGGGGGGCCCTCTCGCCGGGTCCCAGGGCCGTCACGAGAGGTAGCAGCTTCTCGGGGTGAAGGATCCAGCCCGGGGGGAAAGGAAAGGGGTTGGGGCTTCCAGGGGCCCCGCATCGAGGAAAGCAAGACGTCGGGTGTGTGGCCTCGACCGCTCCGGCCCAGAACTCCAGGGGCTCAGAGAGCCCCCACAGCAGTGCTTTCACTTTTGGGGGGATCTTGATTCTCGGCGCTTCGCACATCCCGACCAGCCCATGCAGAGACGGTGCCCAGGATAGCTGTTTGGGTGGGGAGGTTGAAGGAGGGCCGAAGGGCAGGAGGATGAGGGCGAGAGCGAGGAGAAGCAGGAGCAGGAAGAGGACCAGGAGGAGGAGGAGAAAGAGGAGGAGGAGGAGGAGGAGGGAGGAGGAGGAGGAGGAGGGGGGAGGGGAGGGGGAGGGGAGGGGGAGGGGGAGGGGAGAGGAGGGGGAGGGGGAGGGGGAGAGGGAGGGGAGAGGGAGGAGGAGGAGGAGGAGGAGGAGGAGGAGGAGGAGGAGGGAGGAGGAGAAAGAAGACGAAGAAGAAGAAGAGAGAGGAAGAAGAAGAAGAGGAGGATGATGAGGTGGAGGAGGAGGAGGAGAAGGAGAAGGAGCAGAAGCAGGAGGAGGAGGAGACTTTGAGGTAAGTGGCTGGGTGTGCCGAGGTTCGCCCCGTTGGCGCCTCGTGGGCGCCCCGTGTGCGGATGGCCGCCGTTTCGGGGGGTGTCCGGAGCCCTCAAGAGACAGCTCGGGATGAAGGGCCAGTGTCGGGGGGCGCGGGGGCGGGCTGGGGGGGGGGGGAGAGATCGATCAGGGGCGACGCTCGGGGGGAAATAGGCTCAGGGAGGGATGGCTCAGGAGGGACGCATCGACCTCCGCCTCCTCCTCCTCCTTCCTCCTCCTCCTCCTCCTCCTCCTCCTCCTCCTCCTCCTCCTCTCTCCTCCTCCTCCTCCTCCTCCTCCTCCTCCTCCTCCTCCTCCTCCTCCTCCTCCTCCTCCTCCTCCTCCCTCCTCCTCCTCCTCCTCCTCCCTCCTCCTCCTCCTCCTCCTCCTCCTCCTCCTCCCCCGCGCAGGGACGCTGAAGGTCGCTATCGGGGGCCTCTCGCCGACCTATCGGCGAGGTCACGCCCTACTCCAGCTCGATGCTTCCCCCCATGAGCCGGTCGCACACCCGGAGCCGGTCGCCCTCCCCATCGAGTCGTCGGAGCTCGGGGGCGCTTTTGCGGCAGCGGCGCCGCGCTGGCAACCTTCTTCGTCGTTTGGGCCCTTCCTGTGTTGCCTTCTTGGCATCGTTTTTCCTTGTCTTGGCCGTTCTTGCACTTGCTGCCCTCCAGGGCCCTCCGGTGCCTCAGGCGGCCTCCAGGGATCCTCGGGCCTCTGCGGAGACTTCAGCCGAGGCCTCCGGGACTTCCGGAGGCCTTCAGGGGCCTCCCGGGTATCGCTTTCGCAGCATCGGCGCCACATGTTGGATCGACCCTTTCAATCGCCGCGGCGATCGCGGCGGCCACAAGTCGGGGCAAGGTTTTTGCCAAGGAGTTGCATGCCCCTTCGCAGCCCCCCCCGCTCTGCGATGCAGATGCGGTTAAGAGATACTCATTCTGCGATAGAGAACTGTCAGTGTATGGCCAACAGTCATGTCTTCGCTTACGGGGCAAGTATCACGCAACCAGCAACAGACCAACAGCAACTGGACTGACCGACCCCGACACCCGCCGGTTTCAACCCTGAGATCCTGGCGTTGCAAGTTTGTCCTCTGGGCGTCTTCGCCCGGCTATGGGCCCCAGGGCCATCACAGATCGAGCCGGCTCGAAAAGTGCCGCAGGAAGATGTGATCCAGGGCTCCGGTCGTGAGATCTCGCGATGTTGCAACTTTTTCGTGGCGTCAGATCTCAGGGGACACGGCGAACAGCGATCCCAGTCCGACGCCGTGGGCGACGCCGCACGGGCGGACCTCTTACAGCTCGCCGCACTGGCCACCTGGCCTGCACCTCCTCTCCCCGGTGGCAGCCCGAGCCCAGGACGTGCCGGCAGCGGGCACCGCGCTCCCGCACGGGCTCATGTGCAGCTCTCTCGCGCGGAGAATGTCCAGACCGCGTGCGAGCAGGCCGTTGGCGCCTTCTGCGACCACGCCCCTGTGCGTCCCGGAGCGCCGCGACGCCCTCCGCAACCAGTCTGATACCGGCGCTCACGGGCTCAGCTGGAGCGCCCAAGGCTCGTCCAGCCCCTCCCACCGCGTTTAGCTGGTGAGGAGTAACTGTGCGCCAGACGAGGCCGAACAGCGCCTGGCCGACCTCTACCTGCCGCGCTGGCACGGTGGAGAAGCCCGGGACGTTGGTGCCACGTCCGCGACGCCTCCTCGCGCATCGGCCGATGACCCGCGGACAGGACAGTTGCGAGGGCTTGAAGCGGCAGCACTGGGACATCGCCCGCCGCTGCTCCGAGCAGGGCTGCAGCAAGGGAGGGGAACTCACCCCGACCCCATGCTTGGCGCTTCCCGGACAGCCCTGGGCGTCTACGAAACAGCCCTGCCCTGCTCGATCCCTTCCTGCGGTGCGCTCACTCCGGGGCTTCGCTCGCCGGGTGCTTCCTGCGGGGTGGCGCGCCTGCCCCGTCTCCCCTGCTCGCCCCGACGGTGGTGGAGTCCCACGAGGGCGTCCAGAGGCGGCCACGGACGTCGCCCTCGTGGCGGCGCAAGACGCCCTGCGATGTTCCGCCCCCCTCCAGCGGGAGCACGTGGCGGGCTGTGTTGAAGCGGCCCAGGCCGCCACGGGCGGATGCCGCCCGTGGCGGCGGCCACGGCAGCCTCCGCGGTGGACGCCAGCCGGGCTCCCACGGAGCGGGCGGCACACTCGAGAGGCTCCTCGCCACGCGGGAGGAGGAGGAGGAGGAGGAGGAGGAGGAGGAGGAGCGAAGAGCGAGGAAGGAGGACCAAGGAGGATGAGGAGAGCCAACTTGAATCCAGGGTGCAGCAATGATGTTGCAACATGCCCTCCCGTCACGAGGAGTACTCTCCCCACATGTCTCTACACGTATGTGCTTCACTACTTAAGCGCCGTAGGAGATAAATTGACGTTGGAAATTGGGCCATCTATATAGACAACGATTGGAAACAACAGGTTATGAACATCTAGGCGCGCCTGAGTTGTGGGCGAGGGGCCGTGTGGCCTCACACTGTCATGGAGAGTTCAGTGTGATTGTCGTCGTCACCATGCGCAGCGCTCCACGCGACCGCACCTCCCGCAAAGCACGCCCCCGTTTTGGTCAGCTGTTCTCCTGCAGTTCCTGAGATCCGGACACTGCAGGTCTGCACTAATCAGCTTGTTTGGGAGGGTTTTATTTAATATCCTCCCGAATTATAGGTGCTCAAGTTTCCAGGCACGCCCCAAGAGAGCCCCCGCAGCGGAGGCAGGCGCCGTTGTTTGGGGTTCTTCGCCTCAGTGACCCCTTCCAGAAGCCCCCAGAGACGCCCAATATGGCGTCCCGATGTCCCAGGGAGTTCAAAAGACGCCCCGAGAGGCCCCCAAGACGCTTTCCAGGAGAGCCCGAAACATCAAAAATCATTAGTTTTGCTCGGGTTTTGGACAGTGTGCTTGGTTTTCGCCTGTTCGTCTTCCCGCCGCTCCCAGACAGCCCAAGATGCCCCAAAGAACGCCCCAGGACAGCCTCAGAGACCCCCAAGAGAGCGCTCAGACGGTCCAAGACGTCCTCAAGACGACCCAAGAGGCCTCCAAGACAGCCTCGCAAGAACCCCAGGCACGCCCCAAGAGAGCCCCTGGAGCGGAGGCAGAGGCCGAGTTTTCGGGTTCCCCGCCCCAGTGACCCCACCCCTCCTGAGGCCCCCAGAGGTTCCCAAGAAGCCCCCCAACAGGCCCCCAATAACCCTCCAGAGGTTTCCAGCAAACCCACATAAGCGCCCAAGATGGGCCGAGCACTGCCACAAGACAGCCCCACGACGGCTGGAGGCGCCTCGACAAAGCCTCACAGCGTCAAACGGACAACACGGGAACCTGATGAGACCCCAAGCGACGCCCAAGAAGACCCCAAGAGGCCTCCAGAAAGCCCCGACAAGCCCCAAAGAGAGCCCCAAGATCCCAGGACTGCTGGAAGCGCCTCGACAAAGCGTCAGAGCGGCAAACGAACAGCCCCAGGACTCCCTCAGAAGGGCGCCAGGACGGCTGAAGGACCGGAGGAGGCCCCAAGAGGCCCCCAACCCGACCCCAACAAGCCTCAAGACCTCACCACGCCTCCAGGAAGCCCGCAGAAGCGCCCAAGAGGGCCCCTAGGACTGCCCCACGACTCCAGGACTGCTGGAAGTGCCTGGACAAAGCCTCACAGCGACAAACGGAGAGCCCCGAAACGTCCTAGCTCGTATGGCATTTTCCTGAGCTCACCTTCGGAGGTCTCCAGCAAACCTTCAGAAGCGCCCAACAGGGCCTCAGGACAGCCCTAAGAGGGCCCCGCGACGGCTGGAGGCGCCTCGACAAAGCGGCACAGCGTCAAACGGACAACACGGGAACCAGCCGAATTCGTCCTATAGGCATCCTCTTCTTCGTTTTTCTCTGTCTCGCAATTCACGCCCACTTGTCCTCCAAGGTCGGGGTTCGTGACAATATCAGGTATCTAAGATCCTCCCGAAACTATAGGTGCGTTCGTGGATTTGGAATCAGACGTGCGACGTTTCTTCACTACACAGCTTTGTCTGTGAGGGTGTATATATGTACATATTCTTCCGAAGCTAAGAGGTGCGCTGCTGAATTTGGAATCCGTCGGGCGAAGCTGCCTCCCGTTGCCTTTCGTGGCCTCCCGTGGCCTCCAGTTACCGTCCTTTGTTTGTTTGTTGTCTATCTCTTTTTTTAATATAAAGATGTCTGTGTAAATATATATATATATATATATATCCGTTGTTCCTTATCCTGCATCCCCATCCCTATCCCTACATCCCGATCCCCCCATCGTGACCCCCCATCTTGGCCCCCCATCATAACTGCGTAAAGCTGGTGAAGGTCTTCTGCCGCCAGGGTGTCATTTCACACTGGACGTCTCCGCTTGGTTTCGGGCCCCAGGGTCATCACGATCGATTCGGCTCGAAATATGCAGCAGAAAGAAAATGGTCTAGGGATCTGGTCGAGATTCCCCACGATATTTCAATCTTGTCGTCGGATCGCAGGGGAACGTATCGCGCGCGAGGGCCATTGCGCCCGCAACCCGTTTCACGTGCCTCTCGGGAAGAACCATCCGCGCCCTTGTGGTGAATTCTTCTTGTCCCGTGCAGCCCACGACCGCCCCACGGCCCAGACGCACGCGCGTGGATGCGCACGCGGTGCAGGCGTTTCGGTGCCTTCTGATGCCTGCGCATTGAGATGCGATGGCAGGTTCACTGCTCTTGGGCTGCGTGCTCGCGCCGCCGCCAGGAAGGCAAGTGCGAGGGCGTCGATACCCTTCCCTGCCTGTGTGGCACCGTGCAGTCCATGCGGCTGCGAGCTCAGCGACGCGGCGCGGACCAGCAGAGACAGTAGAGGGAAGCAATTACTGAACACTCCCCCTCCCCCCAAAACTCAACGTTGGCACGCGCGGGGGAGACTGCGTTCGAAGTGCATCTCATCCGACCCACCGCCAGCTGTGAACATTGGGGGGAGGGGGAGGCGTTGACAGATGAATGCGGCATGAGTGTTCGCTAATTTGTTCCGAGGCCTGGACGGCAGGGGCGACGGGGTCCGGGGGATCGCGCCGACGCCACAGCGAGCGCACCGACCCACGACGTGTGGCGGGGCGCGCGAGGGGGAGGGGGGGGGACCTGCGCGGGGCGAGGATCAGGTCGGGCCTGTCCCCCTACAGGGAGATTTTGGACGAAAAATATAAAAAATCACAAAACAAAAACCAAACAAAAAAAAAGCAAAACAACAACAACAAAAAAAAACAAACAAAAAATCGTCCCTCGACTATGTTTGCACTGTTTTTCCATTTTCCCCCTGTACAGGGACAGGCCCGACTGAAGGCGAGGACAAGGATAAATCTGTTTCAGATCGTTCCAGAACGCTCTCAGAGCGTTTCGGAACGCTCTGAAAAGGCCTCGGCGCCCGAGACGTCTTTCAGAGCCGCCGGAGTTCGGAGATTATCGTTTCGATTTGTTCTCACCCGATTTGATCCTCGTCCAAGATTCTTCTTAGGGGGAGAGGGGGCGAGCGAGGCGGCCGTCTGAGAAGGCAGGGGGTCTGCTTGGGCAGACCTGGAGGCTGCTGCAAGGGTCTCCTAGACAGCAAAAGGGCCTTCTTAAAGACCCTTTCCCTTCGCAAAAGCCCCCCCTCGCCCCACCCCCCATCGGCCCGCCGCCGTGTGAGGCGTTCCAAAGATGGCCTTGCCTTCGAGGATCGAAGGAGTTGCCATCTCTTCCTCGGCGGAAGGCGGCGGAAGACTGGCGGAAAGCGGCGGAAGTAAAGCGAGGCCGCCTCTGCCGGCGGAAGCCGGCGGAAGGCCGGCGGAAGGCGGCAGAAGTAAGAGATGCGCCCCGAAGAGATGACAACTCTTTTGGATTCAGGGTTTCCGGAATTCACCACTCGGCTCAGAGCAGAGCAGCCCACGCTCACCTTACAGTCAACCCGCATAGCAAGGATGGGCAATTTTCCCAAGGATACCCCTGCATCCTTGCCCCTTCGGCCCATCCTTAGCGGTTTTCGCTGGCCAACCTCGTTGGAACAACGTTCACATGGGCCTCCGAGGCCCCTGCATCCTTACCGCGCATCCTCATGATACGAGTGGACAGTACAGACCTGACCGCCTCTGAGAAGCCGCACAGGCTCAGGGGGGCGTCTAAGATTCAGGCCACCCCACGGGAGAGAGGATCGCGCTTCGCACTTCGCGGTCCCGTTCCCCGGACGGCTTCGCACGACTCGCGAAGCTGGGCGGCCTGGTAAGAAGGCGTGCGTTCTCTTGATATTCGAAGAAGAGAAAACCGCACAGACATGAACTTTTGGCGCTCCGCGCGGATCCAAGAAGTCCGCGCGGAGCGCCAAGAGTTTGCGTGTATGCCGGTTCTCTTCTTCAACGGAGTGCCGCCCCCACGCCGCCCCCACTCGGCGCGCCGCCAACCAACCGATGCCGGGCCGGTATTCGCAGACTCCAGACGCAGTGGCGCCCTAGCAGCATGGATCCCCCGAGGTCTCCACCCATTCCCTGGGACGCTGGGCTCATTTCAATTTTAAGTCGGGCCTGTCCCTCTACAGGAGGAATAGTCAAAACTAGTCCAACAATAAGTATGGGGACGATTTTTTTTATTTTAGGACTATGTTGGGGCATCTTTTGGATCTTTTTGATTTGTTGCCCAAACTCCGCCTGTAGGGGGACATTCCCGACTTAACATTTCGACTACTCCGACTCGATTCGACCCGATTCCGTCTCTGGTTCGATGGCAAAGTTCGGATTCCGATCTGGATCTCGGTGTACCTATGATTGAGGCCGTTTTCGGTTCGCGAGAGGGCGTCGCGGTCGTCATGTTTGCGGGTCCAGGTCCGTCGGTTTCGGTCCCAGGCCGTTTTCAACGAAGGGAGGTTTACTAAAGGGAGGTTTGTCCACCGCCGATCGACTACTCCGAAACATGTCCGATCCGATTCCGGTGCTGGTTCGATGGAAAATTTCGGATTCCGATCTGGATTTTTCGGTGCACCAACGGTGGAGGCCACACGGGTCTGCCGGTCCCCGCCGATCTCCGCCTCGTCCCGAGTGGGCTGCCCGTGTCCGCCGACCCGCTACGTTTCGGTCGCCGATGCGACTGATCGGGGGCCTGGGATCTCCGCCAGGGGGTGGCTGCCCACATCTGCCGACCTGCTCCGCCTCGATCGCCGATGCGACTGATCGGTTCGATTCGGGGCTCTCCTGGGGCAGGCTTCTCAGAAGCAGGCTGCTTCTTAGAAGGCGCCGGCCTTACATGTAGGGAGAAGGCCCGCGCCTTCTAAGGCGCAGGGGTGCTTCTAAGAAGCCCTCCTCCCTCCCCCCACCCCCCTCTGCGCGTGGCTGAGGTTCTGGTTCGATGAACAATTTCGGACTCCGCCGTGGATCTCGGTGTGCCCGTGGAGGCCCCATGGGTCTGCCAGGCTTCGCCGATCTCCGCCTCCTCCCGAGTGGGCTGCCCCTTGCCGCCGACCCGCCCCGCGTCGGTCGCCGATGCGACCGATCGATTCGATTCGGAGCCCTCCTGGGGCTAGGATGTTCCCACCTATTCTTCTAAAACGACGCGAAGATCGGGACAAAATCGGATCGGGATAACTCGAAATCTCTGAGAATCGGCGGGTTTGGAGGATGTATTGGGCGCCGCGGCCGCTCCAGAGCGTTCTGGAACGCTCTGAGAGCGCTCCGGAACGCTCTGGAGCGATTTATCCCGATCCTAGCCCTGTTTTATCTTTAGCCTTGACCACCAGAGAGAAGTCTGGAGCACCAGAGCAAGTCCCGAAACTCGCGGCGTTCCACGTGCCGGGCCCTGGGAGAAACTCGTGCGACACCGCTTCGACACTGCTTCGACACTCTTGCGACAGTTTTCCGGGTGCCCGAAAGCAACATGTCGGCAGAAGTAGGTAAACACATGAAGTAGGAAGGCGGAATAAGTTGATTGGGTCCAGGCCCCCCAGAGAATAACAAAACACCGCAACAGCGTGCCGATTCTTAAAGTAGGGAGGCGTTTGCAGTAGATTGGGACCCGGGAATCCACAAATACCTACTTTCGACGACCGGCGTGCAATCCTGGGGGCGCTCTGGCAGGGGAAGGCCGCAGCGGGTCGAGCGCCGCGGGAGGACAGCGGCGGAAGGGCGGGGGGGGCGGGCGCGCACCCCGGGCGCCCGCAGGCGAGGGCCCTGGCGGCCAGCGACGCGGCGGCGACGGCCGACCGGGCTCGCCCGCCCGCGCTCCCTCGCCCGTGTGCGCCCCCTCCTCCTCCTCCTCCTCATCCTCCTCCTCCTCCTCCTCCTCCTCCTCCTTCCCCTCCTCCTCCTCCTCCCCCTCCTCCTCCCCCTCCTCCTCCTCCTCCCCTCCTCCTCCTCCTCCTCCTCCTCCTCCTCCTCCCCCTCCTGCCGCGCAGCAGCCTTGCAGCAGCAGCCCCAACAAGAACACCCCCATTCCCATATAAGAGGAAAAGAACGGTATAAACATCAGCTGTTGGCGCTCCGCGCGGAGCGCCAAACGTTTCTGCTTATTCCGGGTTTTCTTCCTCGCACCTTCCCGTTTTCCACGCGAGAGCCACGGTTCCGAGGGTGCCCCCTCCAAGAGTGCGAGGACAGACCCCCACCCTGACACGTCGATTAGTGAAGTGGCCGTTTGCGGTTCGCGAGAGGGCGCCGCGGCCGTCGTTTTTGCGGGGCCAGGTCCGTCGGTTTCGGTCCCAGGCCGTTTTCAACGAAGGGAGGTTTACTAAAGGGAGGTTTGTCCACCGCCGATCCCTCACCCGTGTGCGCCCGGCCCTGGCAGGGGTCGAGGAAGGAGGAAGGGCAAAAACATTCACGCTCGGCGCTCCGCGCGGACCGTCGAACGACGAAGACGACGACGACGACGACGACGACGACGACGGCGACGGCGACGGCGACAGCGACGGCGGTGGCGGCGGCGACGACGACGACGACGACGACGACGACGACGACGACGACGACGACGACGACGACGGCATAAACATTCCATTTCGGCGCTCTGCGCGGACCGTCGAAAGTGAATGCTTATGCCGTTGTTGGTTGCTCTAAGTCGGAAGCTGGAACGTATACATTACCAGTGGCAGGCTTCTTTTCCAAGCCCAGGGCTTCGTGAGGGTCGGGGACGACGTCGGGGTGGTTGTTTCCGTTTCCCGCGGAAACATCGAAAAGTGTATACACCAGCGTCCCGTACACACCAGGATTCTCTTTCCCGTGCAAGTTTCAGAGCAGGGCCAGAATAAGCGTCGGTGTATAGAGTTCGTTTCCCTACTGGGGCGGGGCTCCCCAGGCCTAGACATGCTCGCCCGCGTCGTGAAACGATCGCGATGGACTGTTTTGGGCAGTTTTCGGCCTCAGGGGGCCCTCGTCGGGCCCCGGGACCGTCACAAGACGATTCGGGATGAAGAATTCTAGGCCTCCTGGATGGGGTCCGAGTGGAGCGTGTCGGAGGATCGCGCCGCATCGCCGATGCCTCGACGATGCGGCTCGATGTAGAGCCCGATCTTCTCTACGCGGGCGTCGCCGCTGCATCGTTGGCGTCGCCGATGCATCGCCAGTGCATCATCGATGCATCGCCGATGTATCAACGATGCGACGCGATCCTCCGACCCCGCCTACTCCGACCCCATCCGGGAGGCCTCGAGGAGCTGGCCTCGGGGAACGGGTCCGGACTCTTGACGGCCCCGTATCGGAAAAACCGAGACGTCGCAGGTTTGGGGGCCTCCAGCGTCGCGCGCTCTGGCTCCACCCCCCGGCGCCTCTCCTCGCCATCGGCCCCTGGACGGCCTGGTTCTTGGGCCCGTCGACCAGGGAACAAGCAAAGACATAAGCGCAAAAACTCGGAGAGCCGCGCGGACTCTTCGGATCGGCGCTGGGGCCCACTGGAGGCGCCTCTGACGCCGCCCCTGACGCGCTCCGCGCGCCAGGGAGGGGGGTCTCCAGCGCTGATGCGAGAAATCCGCGCGGACCTCCGAGTTGTTGAGTTCATGCCGTTTTTTTGTATTAAGTCGGGCATGTCCCTCTACAGGAGGGATATTCACAAATAGTCGAAAAAATGTCTCGGGACGATGTTTCGACTGTTTCTGGCTATTTTCGAGTTTTTTACTACTTGTCATTTGTACTCCAAAGTCCGCCTGTAGGAGGACATGCCCGACCTAAGTTGATGATATTATTTCTTCCCCGACATCAATAAACGATCCAGGATGGAAAGCCGGTCCCAGGAGAGTGGACGGGAGATCCAGGGGGCGTGCACCAACAAAACGAACTAACAATAACAAACAAACAAACAAACAAACAAACAAACAAACAGACAAATAAAAACGAAACCAGAGGTCTGGACCTTGCTCTCTCACTCCGTCCCCTCCTTGAGGGCGGCGAAAGCAGCCACCCCTCCACGTCACTCCCTCCACTTGAAGGACGAGGAGAAGTAGTAGAAAGTGCAGCGGGCACGGGCGTCAAAACAGCCTTGACCTTGGAGGTGTACCTGCATGTCATGGGTTTTTGGGCTCATCTCACCTTGGACTATGTTCACCGTTTGGGGTTACTTGATGGGCCTCGGGACCCACGCCCTTCTGGCTACGCTTCGGCTCTGAACCGCCGTGGGGGGGCACCCGTCCCCGGGCGCCCGGGGAAGTTTCGACCCCTGCGTACCGCCACGGCAGTGGGGAGCACAGAGCCCGCGCGGCCTAGAGATCCTGCGCGCGGGAGCGGAGTCCAAGTTCACATCGGGCGGTCGAGAAAGTCGGGCCGGACGACAGGGCGGGCTAGGGAGAGGGTGGGGGCGTACGAAAGCTGCTGCAGGCGGCTGGTGTCGGCCCCCCGGCCTCGGCGCTCTCCTCGGCACCGCGCGGGCGCCTCCCCGGCGAAATCGGCCACATGAGCTGATTCGGTAAGTTACCGCCCTCCCCCTCCTCCTCCTCCTCCTCCTCCTCCTCCTCCTCCTCCTCCTCCTCCTCCTACTCCTCCTACTCCCCCTCCTCCTCCTCCTCCTCCTCTTTCTCCTCCTCCTCCTCCTCCTCCTCCTCCTCCTCCTCCTCCTCCTCCCCCTCCTCCTCCCCCTCCCCCTCCCCTCCCCCCTCCCCCTCCCCCCCCCCCTCCCCCTCCCCCTCCCCCCTCCCCCTCCCCCTCTGCACTCCCCCCCCCCCTGTCGTCCGACCCGAAGCGGGCCTCGCCCCCCGAGGGCTCGAGGAGGCAGCGTCCCTCTTTTTTCCGCGGCGGAGGCCGGCGGCGGCAGAGTCGGGGCGGCCTCGTCCCCACTCTCCCTCCCCCTCCTCCTCCCCTCCCCCTCCTCCTCCTCCTCCTCCTCCTCCCCCTCCCCCCTCCTCCTCCCCCTCCTCCTCCTCCGCCTCCTCCCCCTCCTCCTCCTCCTCCTCCTCCTCCTCCTCCTCCTCCTCCTCCTCCTCCCCCCAGCAGGAGGCCAGCGGAAACCGGCGGGACAGAAAGGTGGAGGAGATGGCAGCACTTCGGGATCCAGAGGGTTCGGAGCGGGCCACACTCGGGCCTTACGATAGGGGGGGATTGGGAAAGGGGGGGGTACAAAATCTGCTGCGTGCAGCTGGTTTCGGCCACGCCGCCGGGCCCATTCCTCGATACACAGCCGCCTCCGGCGCCGGGAGGCGTCGGGAAAATCAGCTACGTGAGCTGATTCTCCCCCCCCCCCCCCCTTTGCTATCCCCCCCTTTCGCCCGGCCCGACAAGGCGACGGCTCGAGCCCACAGGCTGGCAGCAAGCAGCATCTGCGCCCCAGAGGAGGTGCCAGCACTCTGGGATCCATGGTTCCAGAGCGGGCCTCGCACGTCTCGGGGTGGCCAGGAGGGCCGGCTCGGCTCTGCGGGCCCACAGACCGTGCTCCGTGCCAGTCCCGGATCGAAGAGCGACGGCGCCCCCGAGGAGACCCCAACGCCGCAACGCCGTACCTACAAAAAGAACGTCCACGAACCCGGAGCCAATCCCCCTCCCAGACCTCGGGGCTCAGGAGACGAGGGTCGATGCAAACGGGGGCAGCCAGAGCGCCGGATCTTGCAGGATCCTGCAGAGCCACGGGTGCATTGACCTGGGCTTGGGCGCAGCATCCTGCAGGGTCTTGCAGGACCCTGCAGAGGCTGACTGACCCGGGTCTGGCTCGACCCGGGCCAGTACATCCCCGAAGACCCCCGACGCCATGATTGTTCCACAACGTCGGCCACCAGGGATCTCGACCCTGAGCCTCCTCCTCCTCCTCCTCCTCCTCCTCCTCCTCCTCCTCCTCCTCCTCCTCCTCCTCCTCCTCCTCCTCCTACTCCCCCTCCTCCTCCTCCCTCCTCCTCCTCCTCCTCCTCCTCCTCCTCCTCCTCCTCCTCCTCCTCCTCCTCCTCTCCTCCTCCTCCTCCTCCTCCTCCTCCTCCTCCTCCTCCTCTCCTCCTCCTCCTCCTCCTCCTCCTCCTCCCCCTCCTCCTCCTCCCCCTCCTCCCTCCTCCTCCCCCTCCTCCTTTTCCTCCTCCTCCTCCTCCTCTTCCTCCTCCCCCCCCCCTCCCCCCCCCCCTCCATGAGCCGTTTCCTCCCGAACCGTTTTCTGACGGCCCTGGTGCTTGGCGAGGACCCCCTCAGAGGCCGCCAGAGACCGGCCGCCCGATGCCCCGCGCCCGCGCAGGCCGCGGCCTCTGCCCGAGGTCTCCGGTGGCCCTCCCGAGGAAGAGGAAGCGGCATACGTTCTGGGCGAGGCGGGAGAGCCTTCTTCCTCCTCCTCCTTCTCCTCCTCCTCCTCCTCCTCCTCCTCCTCCTCCTCCTCCGTAGCCATTTTGGCTCAAGACCCCATTTTCCCCGCGGACAGGTCGGAGCCCTCTGATACGATGACGGGCAAGGCTGTTCAGCCTGGCAGTCGCTTTTGTGCCTTCACCGTGGGATCTGAGCCCCCACACCTCAGCCCAGCGCGTCATTTTGCCTGCGAGGGATGTCCACGGCTGCCCCGTCCACGCCTGGCCGCAAAATGATCCCGCAACGTGTCAAGCATGGTCGTCGCAGTGCGAGAGCGTCGGCTGGGACTGGAGCATCGTCGCCTGCCGATGGTTCTCTTGTGGTGTGCACGGTTTCTGGTGAATATGATGATGATGCTGACATGCTGTCCGACGAGCAGATCCGCACCGTGTGCGCGGGCATTATCAGGAGGAGCTCGCCAACATGCAGGTGCAGTTCGACTCGATTGTGTCCCAGACTGTTGCTGACACGGTCAAGAAGGAATCGTCCACGATCGCGGAGTCGTTCTCCAACAGCTTCAACGAGTGCCTCAAGAAGTGCCAGGCCGACATGGAGAAGCTCCCTGAGCGCCTGGACTCCCAGATCACGAAGGCTGTCCCCCCCAAGATCGAGGACCTGCGCCGCGAGCTGGTCGAGCGGCTCGACGGCCTGGATGCGGAACTCAAGGTCTGCCACGGTCGCCTCAACGAACATGACGTACTCCTGCTGAAGATGGCCGGGCATATCAAGTTGCTGGAGCAGCAGCTTGCGGTGGCGAACAAGGCGTCGCCGAAGCCGATCCAGATCACATCGACGTTCTTCGATCGCGAGACTGATGGCACGATCATCCGCATCAGTGCTGGTAAACTCGTATCCCGTGCTGCTGCGCAGGAGAAGGTCAAGGAGTGGTTGGATGAGATCGCCATTTTCCCATGTTTTTCGCGCGCTGCCGGGCGCCCTTCGCGCCGCAGACTGGCTGCGCCTCCGCGAGTTCCATGGCCCGCGCATCTTTCCGCTGGGAACTGTCTGCGCATTCGCCCTCGCTCGTTCGGCTATCCACGCGCTTCCAGATCATGAGACAGCGTTCAAGTGGTTGGCTCGCCAGAGCGACAGTGAGACAAAGCGCGTCAAGCCGAGGCTCACGATGCCCCCCCGCGGCAAGCTGCCACCTGCACATTGGCGCTCGAAGGCACATGTGGAACACTTTGAAGGCGCGGCGTCGGGATCCTCGTCTGCGCTGGTTTCTGAGGCTTCTAGACCTCGCAAGCTTCCCAGGTCCCTGAAGACCCCCTCGAGGCCTTTCGCTGCCCACATCTAGGCCCGTCTCTGACAGATGTTCCCCGAGAAGGCCCCGACGATCATGCAGTGCGATGTTTCAGATGCCCGCCTGTCCCTCGCCAAGGTTCCCCCGCCGTGGGCGTGGGCTTGGATCCGCCCAGCAACGCGCGGATGGCTCACCAGCCACAGAATTGCGCATCCTCGCGGCAAGTTGAATCTCATCTTTGGTTGCAAGACCTCACCTGACAGCTTGAAGCATTATTTGCGCTGCCCCAGGTTAGCGTGGTCCGCATCCCTCTCCCTCCGCTCTCGTCTTTAATGTCTTGATCCCCTCGATCGCCTCGGGGCCCCCGGCTATTGCACCTCCCAAATTTTGGAAGAAGTGCACGTTGCACGCCATGTCTTTCATCTCCGTCTCGTTCCTCCCGAAGTCTCCTCCCCCCCCTCCAACGCGCACGACGCTGCCCGCGCTGCGGTCCGTGACCTGCGACTTCCAGCGCAGGACCGCCGCTGGGACGTAGGGTAGGGGACGTCGTCGTCGTCGTCGTTGCACGCTTGCCTCCTCCTCCTCCTCCTTCTCCTCCTCCTCCTCCTCCTCCTCCTCCTCCTCCTCCTCCTCCTCCTCCTCTTCCTCCTCCTCCTCCTCATCCCTGCTCGGTTGGGGAAGGGTGCCTAATGATGTTCGCTTTTTGTTTGCACGGTCTTGCGCAGCTCGAGGAAAAAAGAAACTCGCAAGCATAAACTGCTGGCGCTCCGCGCGGATTTCTTGGATCCGCGCCGGGCCCCCTTCGCGGCGCCACAGGCGCCGCCCCCGGCGCGCTCCACGCGGCAGGGAGGGGGGCCCAGCGCAGATCCAAGAAATCGGAGCGCCAAGTGTTTATGTCGATGGCGTTTTCCTACTAGCAACCTGGGGAGGGCTACCCTCGAACGCTCTTGGAGAGGAGCTTGGGATTGGTGGGCTCAGGGTCGCGGGGCCGGGCCGACTGCTCAAGTCTTCGGTTTGGGGGGGTCACCACACGGTTTCCTGGATAAGCCAGGCAGTCAAGGTCGGGTAGCTCCTCGGAAGGAACCCTCGGTGACCTTGCATGGTTGGGTGCTTGCGCCGGCGGGGTGGGCAATGTTCTGGTTGTATGTTCTCGGTGCCTGTTACCAATCTAAACAGAAGGTGTCGGAGCTCCGCGCGGATTTTTCCCATATCCTAAGAAAAGGTTATTGTTATTACTGGGACCGCGCGGAACACAAGAACACAGGAAGCACCCTCCGAATTATTCTGACCGCGCCGACTCCTTCGTCAGGTCACCCCCTCCCCTCCTCCTTCTCTTCCCCATCTCAATCAGAGTTGATGATGATGACGGTTATGACGCTGATGGATGACGGTGACGATGTTGCTGGTGATGATGATAGTGATAATGAGAATGCGAATGATGGTGATGATGATGATGATGAGACTGATAATGATGATGATGATGATGATGATGATGATGATGATGATGATGATGATGATGATGATGATGATGATGATGATGATGATGATGATGATGATGGTGATGGTGATGGTGATGGTGATGGTGATGATGGTGATGGTGATGGTGATGGTGATGGTGATGGTGATGGTGAAGATGATGATGGTGATGATGCTGATGCTGATGCTAATGCTGCTGCTGCTGCTGCTGCTGCTGCTGCTGATGATGATGATGATGATGATGATGATGATGATGATGATGATGATGATGATGATGATGATGATGATGATGATGGCGGAGCAAATTCTGAGGATGTCTCGAGCGAGGCGCGGGTTTCAGAACCCCCAAGGGGGAGCCGCCAGGGGGTATTGCACGGCTCCCGTTCGCGCCACAATGACGGGGATGTTTCGAGCGGTTTGCCTGTTCTGGTGCTCAGCATCCTCCGCTTTCGGAGCAAATTTGGAGGATGTCTCGAGCGAGGCGCGGATTTCAGCACATCCAAGAGGGAGCCGCCAGGGGGTATTGCACGGCTCCCGTTCGCGCCAAAATGGCGGGGATGTCTCGAGCGGGGTGCCTGTTTCGGTGCTCAACATCCTCGGCTTTCGGAGCAGATTTGGAGGATGTCTCGAGCGAGGCACTCATGTTCGCTCCCATCTGGAGCCAGATTTTGAGGATGCCTCGATCGGTTTGCTTATTTTGCTGGCCAGACTCGTGGGCACGGATCCTTTTCAGAATGCCACAGGAGGCCACAGGAGGCTCCAGGAGGCCGCAGGACGTACCAGAAGGTATCAGGATGCCACAGGAGGCTACAGCAGGCCCCAGGAGGCCCCCAGAGGGTCCAGAAGGCTCCATGAGGCTCCAGGATGCTCCAGAATGCCACAGGAGGCCACAGGAGGCCACAGGAAGCGCCAGAAGGCACCAGGAGGCCCCAGAAGGCACCAGGGGGGCCCCAAGAGTCCCCAGGAGCAGGAGGCATCAGAAGGCCACGTACCAAAAAGCACCCTACTTGCCTCCAGGGTGCCCTGGGCTTCTTGGGTCTCGATGGTTTTGCCACGGAAGGCGTGACGCTCCCACACCAAGAATCAATGGACGTCCTGGGGTTCCAGGGTTGGGTTTCTAGTGGGAGGTTTCTTCTGGCCGAGCTCCTACGCGCGTGCGTGCGTGCGCGGTGGCGGGAGCGTGGATGGTGGGGGGGGAACAACAACAACAACAACAACAACAACAACAACAACAATCATTTTACCCGAACGCGTGGTGTTCTCCCCAGTGCCAGGGTTTTCATACGACACCAGGCAATACCCCCACTTCGTGGGGGGGCATTACAAGCTCTACCAAATATCCAAACGACTCTTCGCGACCACCCAAACCCAGCTTCCCGCCCTATGACGTTGGGACACTTCACTTCGTGGCGTGCGGACGACCGTGGCTACTACACTGGCGTGGGGTACACACCCACAGAACTTGGTGGATTCGGACAGCGCGCGCGGGTGGAAATTTTGAAAAGTCGTGCAGCTGTTTTTCGAGGACCTACGGTGCGATTCGTGTGATTTTATGATGCGCGGTGGTAAAATTCTTAAGAACCCAATGGTTTTTGGAGATTTCGGCGTGCGCGCGCGAAGAAAAAACGAATCTGTCCCGCATGGTATTATTTGACAGGGATGATGGCCCTGGCAGGTGCGCAACCGTTGTCGCAGAAGTTCGAAAAAGTTGCTCGCAAAAGCCCGTTTGACAGAAATGTTTAAAAAGTGTTGGGTTTCCTACGAATCCGCAAGAGCGCGCGGGATGAGATTTTGACATTTTTTTGTTGAAAAACCATTGGTTTTTTGATGTTTTTATGTTAAAATCGCTCCGAACACTAAGCTTTTGGAAGGATTTCGTCTTGCGCGCGCGAATGTCCACTTTACCTTATTTTTTGCAAGGGATTCTTGAAATTTGATTATATTAGAACAAGAAATGTCATTTTATAGTGTTTTTTGCAAGGGAAAGCGGGGGGGAACAAAACAACCGGATCTGGATCACATCGTTTACCTGAGGCTTCCTCACGAAAATGATGAAAATGTGGCTGCGGCCTAGGCGCGGCGAGGGGGGCGTGCACCAGGGGGCCCAACAATAATTATTCTTTAGAAGTAATAATATTCAACAACAACAACAACAACAACAACAACAACAACAACAACAACAACAACAACAACAACAACAACAACAACAACAACAACAACAACAACAACCACAACAACCACAAAAACGAGCTCCTACTGTATGCCGCGTTCTCTTTCTTGGCCATCCTGACGTTGGCGTCGGCGCTCGGCGGACGCCGCGCGTTCGCGTCCGAGGCGCCCGAGGCCGCGCCGCCGCGGCGGCTGCTGGGGCCAGAGGAGCTGTGCCCGAAAGGTAAGGTCCCCTCGGACTGGCTAGAGCGCTGCCTGCAGGGCAACCTGCTGTACGGGCACGTGGAGCCCGACCCAGACTTCGTGCCCGAGGTAGGCAACGGGTTCGTGGCGACCGTCGTGAATTCCGACACGATATACTCCGCGGGATTCTTCAACGGCGACGCCTTGAACAAGTGCAAGCCTCCTCCCTCGATGTGGTGCGGGGCAATGAGCCACAGGGCCCGCATCCCAGCCTACAGGGTCAGCGTCGCCGGTGCGCTGGAGGACGTGCAGCAAGCGCTGGATGTTGAGCGGGCCGTGTTTCTGTCCCGGGGCAGCACGAGCGGCGGGGCGGTGGTCGTGGACGAGGCGTGGTACGCACCCTACGACGAGCCGTCTTTGCTGGTGCACGAGATCCGGCTAAACAACACGGGGTCGAGCAGCCAGGTGGTTAAGCTGAAGGCGAACGCTTCGGACAGCAGCGACGATCTGGACGTGGAGGCGATCGACCAGAAGGGCGTCTACGGCATATCCGGCAGCAACAAGGTCCCCGAGATTGCGGGCACGGACCGCACGAGGGTTGCCATGGTGGCGAACAAGCCCCCGCCTAGCATCACCCTCGCGGCGAACGAGCAGCGCACGTTCTACGCCTTGACGGTCGTCATGACCTCGCTCAAGTCGGACGACCCCGAGTCGGAGGCGCTTGGCACGCTGCAGAAGTACGTGGGCGATGGCAGCTTCTCCGCGGCCTCGGGGCTCCGGGAAGCCCACGCCGCGAAGTGGGAGAGCAGAGCCGACGGCGGGCGACTGGAGGTGGAGGGCGACCTGAGCCTCGCGCAGGCGCTGAATGCCTCTCTCTACTACATCCGCACGTCGGTCCGCGACGACTGGGCCTACGGCATCTCGCCCGGGGGGCTGGCGTCGAACAGGTACAACGGGCACACGTTCTGGGACCAGGAGACCTGGATGTACCCGCCGATCCTCGTGCTGGAGCCCGAGCTGGCGCGCTCCATGCTGCAGTACCGCTTCGACCGAATGGACCATGCGAAGGAGAAGGCCCAGGCGTGCAAGCCTGTCCCGGACGCCTTCTTGGAAGAGTTCACTCCCTTTTTCCAGGAGCATGGCGGTATGAAGGCGGAGTTCTGGACGAAAAACAAGTACAAGGATAGCGAGCTCGCCCATCCCCACTGCAACAAAGATTATCAAGATCGGGTTGCACCTGAAGCTTTAATGTTCCCCTGGGAATCTGCAACCACAGGCACCGAGACTGTTTATCTGGATGGCAAGCTGGGTCCCTGGGGCATGTTCGAGCAGCACTTGAATGGCGACATTGCGTTCGCAATCCGACAATATTATTATCTCACGGGGAACACGGACTGGCTGAGGGATGTTGGATTTCCGAGTCGTTAGGCTGACGCCAAGTGTGCCGACAATGTGTCCTTCAGTTGTATGTGTTGATGGTGTGCAGGACATGGACGGAAGGATAGTGGAAACGATCTGGGGAGGGAGAAAGAGAAAGTGGAGGAAGCATGGGAGGAGGAGGATAAGCAGGGTTGGAAGTAGTGGGAGGGGGTAGGAGAAGGATGAGGCAACGGACAGGCGGAGAAGGAGGAAATAGGAGAGACAAAATGAGGGATATAGACAGGGACTGATACAGGGACAGCGAGAGAGAGAGAGAGAAACGACAACAACAACAACAACAACAACAACAACAACAACAACAACAACAGCAACAGCAACAGCAGCAGCAACAACAACCACACTACCAATAATGATAACATCGACAACACTAACACGAACATTAACAACAAGAGAAAACAACAGCACCAGCAACAACAACAACAACAGCAGCAACAACAGCAGCAACAACAACATCAGCAACGACAACAAACATTTTCAGATTGCTCATGTTTGTCAGCTCGCGGGCCATTCGGCACGTATATCCCAAGCCCTCGATACCCGCCCTTTTCGTCTTCGGTCGTGCCCCCTTGGAAGTCTATATCTTTCTTACCTGCAACTTGTATTTCGTGCAACCCCTAAGGCAGGGGAAGAGAGGACGGATGGAAGGAAGGGGGAAGGGGGAGGGAGGAGGATGGAGCAGAATGCGGCTGTTAGCTGCGACCCCATCCACAGTGCGGCCCTGACCCTCCGCGCTCCCTCCAGGGCGCGCGTGCCAGGTGATATATAAATATATATATATATACATACATATATGTATGTATATATATATATATCATTTCCGAGCTGTCTGACCCGTCCACCGTCCTGCGGCTGCCCCCCGCAGGAGGCGCATGGGCTTGTCACCTTAGCTCCTACGTCCTGGCCACGTCCGCATTGACTTTATGGCCATCGGCGTTTCCTGTGGCATTGGCTCAGCGACAGCAGGCACAATGGCCTCTCCTTGGCAGATGCTATCGACGGCGCTGCGTTACCTCGGCCCGCACCTGCCGCCCCGCACGGCGGTTGTACCGTGGCGCGTTGGCTGAGTGGATGACTGTTCGTTGGTGTCTGTGCTCCTTCGTGTGGCTGCTACGTGGCAGGTGCACAAGACCCGTATTGACGACGGCGCCGGTATGTCACGATTTGCCCTGCTCGTTGATTCGATTGGCGTTGTCTTCTTCTTCGGGGCGAAGGTTGCACGTGTCCTTCGCGAACAAGCTCGCTGAGGTTCCCTCCGCACGTGGGCTCGGCGTTCTTGCTCTTCGCCTTCGGCCTCTGAGCGTGCTGCGTGCCCGCAGCTCCTGTCTTCAGTTGCTGCTTTAGGCCTGCTTGGCCGTTGCGACGGCGCGCGGCCGTACCGCTTGCGCTCGCGAGCGAAAAGTATCCCCACCAGCCCATCCAAAGCCGACACCCAGGCGAGGTGAAGCGACCATGGAAGCGTAGGAGCAAAAATGGGGGACTCTCGCTATCGTTCGAGGGAAGCAGAGGAGACGGAGGACGAGGAGGAGGAATGATGGAGGTGGGAGACGGATGATGAATTTGCGGATGAGGAGGAGCAGGAGGAGGAGGTGGTGGAGGAGAAGGAGGAGACGAAAGAGAAAGAGGAGGAGGAGGAGGAGGAAAGCGAGCAGAAGGATTCGAGGCGAGGGAGGAGGAGGAGGAGGAGGAGTAAACGGATGAGGAGGAGGAGAAGGACGAGGAGAGGGAAGAGGGAGAGAAGGAAGAAACGGGCGAACGGAAGAGCCAGAATTATGATGTTCCAACCTACTTTAACCTTGATCACCAGATTAAGTGCGATGGGGGCAACATAAAGCCATAAGCATTTTGGATGTTTCTCGGAGTCTCTTCGGATGTCGTTTGGAAATTTGTTGGAGGCTTCTTGGGGCGTCTGGGACGGGCATCTTGGCCGGCCCAGGGCCGTTTTTGAGCATTTTGGCTGCTTCGGGGATTCTCTTGAGGCCTCATGGGGGCTCTCGGAGCCTCCTGGAGGCCCTGTGGGTGTCTCTTGGAGCCGTCACGGCGCCTCTTGGGGCCCTTTTGGGGCGCTCTTGGGAGCTTCAGGGGCGCGCCTGGAGCCATTTTGGAAAACATCCATGCGAAAAGAAGGGAGCTGAACTACTCTTGCCCGAGCGTGGTTCCCGGGTGTCGAGGGCGCGGCGTCTGACTAAATTGCCCGTGTGTCCCACGCGAGAGCGCGATGTGTGCATACATTGTAAGGAAGTCCTGCGCGAGAGCGCGAGTTTGAAATATATTGTGAAGAAGTGCCAAGCGGGAGCCGTTGTTGTTGTAGCCGGGGTGCGAACACACACACACACACACACACACACACATAGTTTGAGCAGGAAGAGTTTCCCTGATAATGAACAGGATTCGAGCTCCCAGGGGGGCACTTCAAATCAATGATACCCGAAAATATGTGCATCCATATATATATATATATATATATATATATATATATATATATTCACATACATATTTATACATAAACATAGATCTATATGTATATATACATATCGTTTCGGGCTACAGGACCACAGGGCTATAGGTATATAGGGCTATAGGGCTACAGGGCTACAGGCATATAGAGCTATAGGGCTATGGGGCTGTTGGGTTATAAGGGTATAAGGCTATCGGGTTATAAGGGCTATAGGGCGATTGGGCTATAAGGCTATCGGGTTTTAGGGCGATAGGGCTATAGGGCCATAACGCTATAGGGCTATAAGGCTAGTAGGGCTATGGAGCTATAGGGCTATAGAGCTACAGGACTATAGGGCTGTAAGGCTATAGGGCTACAGGGCTATAGGGCTATAAAGCTATAAAGCTATAAGGCTGTAGGGCTATAGGGCTACCCGGAGTCTGGGCACCCAGGCATTTGGGCACCCGGGCACCCAGGCACCCGGGCACCTGGGCATCCGGGCTTGCCGCCGAAATCGGCGCCACAGCTAACCGAACCATATGATACCGGAAGAAACCCAATCAGAATCTTCTTAGGGCTACAGGGCTGCAAGGCTATAGGGCTTTTCAGGCCATAAAGCTATAAGGCCATAGGCCTATAGGGCCACAGGGCTATAGGGCTATAGGGCTATGGGGCTATAGGGCTACAGGGCTATAGGGCTATAGGGCTATAAGGCTATAGGGCTATAGGGCTATAGGGCTACCGGGCACCCGGGCACCCAGGCTTGCCTTAACCATATGGATCCGCTAGAACCCGTACAGAGGCAAGCTCTGATTGGGGGAAAAACACATTCTGCATTAGTGAGGAGGGATCCAGAATAAGTGTTCAAGAATGAGAATTCAACAACAACAACAACAACAACAACAACAACAACAACAACAACAACAACAACAGCAACGACGACGACGGCGACGGCGACGACGAAGACGACAACAACAACAACCATGACGACGACGACACCAGCAATCATTTCAAGACTGTTCGCTCCGATGCGCTCCCGTGCCATTCAACGCGTATATCCCAAACCCTCGATACTCGCCCTCTTCGTCGTCGATCGTACCCCCTTAGGGGTATATCTTTCTCACCTGCAACGCCTATTTCTTGCAGCCCCCAAGGCAGGGGAAGAGAGGACGGATGGAAGGAACGGACAATGGGGAGGGAGGAGGATGGAGCACGAGAGAGAGAAGCAGGAGGGGGGCTAGGAGCAGAAAACTACGGACACATCGGAAGGGTAGGGATTGGTCGGGAAGGCGGGCCCCGGCGGCCAGGTCGAGCAGGCGGGCTATTGAAGCGTGCGTCCTGCATGAACCGCGATTCGAGCGATAGCGCGATTCCCAAGTAAATCGCGAGAAAGGGCAGAGCGAGAGCGTGATTCCTGGGTGTCGAGGGCGCGGCGTCCGAGGAAATTGTGAGGAAGACCCACGCGAGAGCGCGCTTCTGGTATAAATGATAATGAAATCCCGCGCTTTTGGAATAAAGTGTGAGGAAGTATCAGGCGGGAGCCGTTGCTGTTCTAACTCGGGGGCCAGGGGCCCAATTCTGAGACCCAAGAATTTCCCTGCCCCGAAGGGGGGGGTCAACAATAAGTTGTTTTTCAGTCGTGCGAGCCCAACCACAACAGCAACAGCAGCAACAACAGCAACAGCAACGCAAGCAACAGCAGCAGCAGCAGCAGCAACAACAACAACAACATCAACAGCAGCAGCAACAACAGCAACAACAACGACAGCAGCAACAGCAACAAAAGAGCGAGAGGGGGAGAGAGAGAGAGAGGCACACAGAAAAAAAGGAGCCGTCGTGGGGGATGTATGTGGCCATATGGAGGCCCTCTTGGGCCGTGTTGGACGCCTGTGCTCTCCTGCGTCGTCTCGGGGCTCGGCCGTCTTGGCACGAAGAAAGCCAATCCTGGAGACGTCCCGCGGGCATCCGAGGGCGGAAAGCCTGGAATGCCGAGAACAATCCAAAGACCTTCCGTTTCCTCCTCCAGGTCCCCCGTGTACATAGGATTGCATGGCCGCTTTTGTTCGCCCCGTCGCGTTCGTCGTGGTGCACTGTAGCGGTCCTCGTCGGTAGTGGATTCGCCGCCCTCTGCCGTCGTTGCGCCTGTTACCTTTGCGGCTGAAGATCTGGGCCTTCTTTTCTTAAAACATAATAAGAATAATAATAATCATCATCATCATCATCATCATCATCATCATGATCATGATCATCATCATCATCATCATCATCATCATCATCATCATCAGCAGCATCATCAGCATGGTAATAAAATTATACACATAGGAATAAAAATCCTGATCCTCGCCCTTGCTGTCCAGGGCCTCTCCTGGTGGGGCTTGTCTTGGGGCGTCTCGCGTGTCTGTAGGGGGCTTCTTGGGAGCCTCTCGACTTATCTTGGAGGCCGTTCTGAGGGCATCCTGGCGCCCTCTTGGACTACTATGGGCCCGTCGCACCAAGCGCGGGGCACCTGTGCATCCTGCAGCCCACATCAGGCGCCCCATACCCGCCAGCATCCCTCCCAACTGTCACCCAAGTCTTAGGTCGGGCATGTCCCTCTACAGGAGGAAAGTTCAGAAATGGTCGAAATATAGCACGGGGGCGATGCTTCTACTCTGTGCTGCTCTTTGCTGACACTGGGGGACTTTTTTCCTTCCTTCCACGACCCGCCTGTGGGGGGACATGCCCGACCCAACCCAGGCCGCGAAAGGCCAGGGGCAACGCAGAGGGCCAGGGGCCCCGGAAGGAGCGCCGCGACCCCCCATCGCCCACTCCTCGCCGAGGGGGGCCCGACAGCCCGCCCCGCTCAGGAATGTGCGGCTTCGCTGCCACAGGGGCCTGTCCCCGACCTGTCGGCGACGCATCGCCGAGTTCAGATCGGACGTCTCCGCCCCTGAGAGCCAGTCCTCCCCGGCGCGGCCCCTCATCGGGCGGGGCTGGGACCACCCTCCTCCTCCTCCTCCTCCTCCTCCTCCTCCTCCTCCTCCTCCTCCTCCTCCTCCTCCTCCTCCTCCTCCTCCTCCTCCTCCTCCTCCCCGTCGTCATAATCACACGCACAAGAAGCATCCCTCGTCTCGACCAACACCTGCTCTGTCTCGGTCCTCTTGATGATGAATCGCTCCACAGCGCTCCAGAACGCTCTCAGAGCCTTGCCAGGGCGCCCTGGAGCGGCCGCGGCGCCCGATGCGTGCTCCAGGACCGCTGGACCTCAGAGGTCCCCGGTTTCTCCTGGTCCGACGCTGCCCCGGCCCTGGCCTCGTCTCCACGAGAGGCCAGGCGCGGGCACCCCCGACCATCGGCCACCTCCCGGAGGGGCCCGCGGATCGTCAACGGCACGGCGAGCTTCTACTCCGCCCGCCTGGAGGAGCGCCCCGGCGAGGATGGCGCTTGGGACTTCAAGACGGTCATGGGGCCCGACGAGTACGCCTTCCCCGTGGTGAACAGCGGGTACACCAACCTCGTCACGCAGATGACGCTCGAGTTCGCCGTGGAGGCCGCCAAGGAGCTCGGGTACGCGGGCGCGGCCTACAGCCAGTTCGAGGCGCAGGCCAAGGGGATCCACATACCCACCGCCGACAAGGTGCCGGGGCGGCCGGACCTCAAGGGCGGGTACCACCCCGAGTACGAGGGCTTTCCCGAGGGCTCCCCAGGAAAGATCTACCCCCCGTCCCCGCCGTGCAACGCTTCCGATGGCTGCGTGAAGCAGGCGGATGCCGTGCTCTTGAGCTTCCCGCTGGGTATGGAGATGGAGCCCCAAGTCTTGGCCAACGACCTCACGTTCTATGAGAACGTCACGGACCCCAATGGTCCTGCCATGACTTGGGCCATGTTCGCCGTCGGATGGTTTACCGTAGGGGATACCGCCAGGGCTGCAAAGATGTTCCCACGCGGCTTCGCCAACGTGCACCAGCCCTTCTTGGTATGGTCGGAGTACCCAGCAACCTTCGAGGATCACGGCGCCGTGAACTTCATCACAGGGGCAGGCGCGTTCTTGAATTCGGTCGTGTTTGGCACCTCTGGCATGCGTCTGGAGAAATACCGCCTGCTGTTCAATCCCCCGCCGCCTTCGGCAACGGGCACTGGCGCCACCCGCTTGGTCGTGCACTCCCTGCACTTTTTGGGTGCCCGCTTGCGCCAGGAGGTCGACGAGGACTCCATGCGCTATGAGCTCCTGGAGCCTGGGCCGGACGGCGCGAGCCTGTGCCTCAAGAGGAGCGGCCACGGAGAGAAGGAGCTCCAGGTCGGCAAGGCGGTGGGCTGCCCCCGGGGCAAGGCCGAGATCCGCCGCTGCGAGGCCGCCGAGAGCACGGAGCGAAGACTCGCCTTCGTCTGACCGTGGCACGCGGCTGCGCGGGCCGCCCCCCGCGGGCGCACGGCAGGGGCAGAGGCGAGAGCACCTGGGGGACGTCGGGCAGGGCTGGGCGTCAGGAGCTGCCGCCCCGGACGCCCAGCCCTCCCGCGTCGCGCGGGGCGCGGGCGACCCCCGCGGCACGACGCCCAGGGACATCCGCAGGAGGAAGGGCTGAGCGTACACCTTTGAATGGACGCGGCCGGCGCTCACGCGTAGCTGCCTGGCCATCCGACCGAGCACGAATTCGCTATCTATATATATATATAGAGAGAGAGAGAGAGGGAGTTCCCTTTAGGCCCACTAGTGTACGGGCAACATGTCGCTCCCGAGCAAAACGTTGTGCCTGTCATCGATTGTGAGTCCGTACGTCGAGCACTGTGTTATGAACACCGTTTGGGCACTTCCCTCTGTGTGAGAAGTGGGTGGCTGGCGCTTCCCCAAAAAGCAGCTCGCCATACCAGCAGTAGCAAAGCGTTGTTGGGTTTCGGTGCCGAGCGTTTTCACGGAGGAGCAAATGCACAGTCGAATGAAGAGGATCCCCGGGCCGCCAGCCACCTCCGCCTCCGACGCAGCCGGGGTTTAGGGGTTTGGGGGTTTCAGGGTGTACGGGTGTAGGGGTTTAGGGCCTCCTCCTCCTCCTCCTCCTCCTCCGCCTCCTCCTCCTCCTCCTCCTCCTTCTCCTCCTCCTTCTCCTCCTCCTCCTCCTCCTCCTCCTCCTCCTCCTCCTCCTCCTCCTCCTCTCCCATCCTCATTTCGCCCGTTCCCCAGTACTGCTTGCACCGCACGCGGCCCCAGAACGTTCGGCCCGTGCCCCTCGAGAGGCGCAGGGCACCGCATCATGGACAAAAAATACATATGACTTGGGATGTCTGGGTCCTCGTCATCCTCCGGGCCTCTGGAGGCCAAAATACAACGACGAATTTCCCCTCCCCTTCCGACGCCGCGATTGCATCACGCGGCGGCCCCCCAGGGGTCTCAACCCCTTCCTGGCGACCGGCCTTCCATCCCCAGCCGGGTTTTGCCCCAGGGCGGGCCCCCGGAGAAAGAGAGAATTATCCCAAGTTGTTTGTCGTGACGCTGTACGAGGCGAGGGAGTCGTGGGCCCATTTCGAGCCTCGAGAAGGCAGAAGCTTTTGACCCCAGCGGATGCAGCCACATCGTCGCCTCCACAATTCCCACCAGTTTTCACCATGGACTCTTGCTGTGGTGGAGGGGGGCGCACACCCATCAGAACTCCTCAGCGAAAGCAGCAATTTTCGTGGACTTCAGATTGCGTTCGAGAAAATCGAAAATCTAAACTGTGCCCTGGGCGTTTTCTTGGAGCCTTTTCTTCACAGAATGTTCGCCGATCTGGACCCGGACTACTGGTTTAAGAAACGGTTGGGGTGACGTTTTTTTCCTTAGTTTAAAGTCAGCTTTAGATTCTAAGCAGGGGTGCTGTTTCCACCATTGGCTCCTGGTGTGGTGGAGGGGGTGTAGACGTGGGAAGCATGGCGGCCAGAAAGGGTGGCGACCCCAGAGGAGAGGGAGGACGCGGAGCGGTGCGGTGCCAGGAGGACCATTGGGAGGACCAGAGGACCCATACAGCAGTAAGCAATACCATAACCCATACAACAGAAAGCAGAAAGAGAATCACTGCAGAATTCGAAGATAGGAAAAACGGCATAAACATAAATTGTCGGCGGTTCGAGCAGAATTCTTGGATCTGCGTTGGAAACTCCTGGCGCGCTCCGCGCGCCAGGGAGGGGGGTCCAGCGCGGATCCAAGAAATCCGCGCAGATCTTCCAAAGATTCTGTTCATGCCGTTTCCTTCCTGTTCCAAGAAAGCAGCCAGATAAGCATGACTGAAGGAAATAGCTAGATAATCAACGCAGCAGGGATAAATAGGGCATCGATACTGTGGTCCTCCTCCTCCGCCTCCTCCTCCTCTTCGTCCTTCTCTTTCTCCTCCTCATCGCCATCATCATCCCCATTATCATCCTCATCCTCATCCTCATCCTCATCGTCGTCCTCCTCCTCCTCCTCCTCCACCTCCTCCTCCTCCTCCTGTTCCTCCTCCTCCTCCTCCTCCTCCTCCTCCTCCTCCTCCTCCTCCTCCTCATCTTCATCCTCGTCGATCAGCTCTTCTTTGTGAACGAGGAGAGAAGGCGCCAGAGGGTCGCTGGCACAGCAGACACGCCCCTACAGCACACACGGACGGAGGGGTGTTCTGCGCGGGTTTCGGCGGCATCGGTGGCCTTCTGGTTCGAGTCGTTCGTCCTTGCACTTCCCTTCCGCGCGTCCCCATCCAGATCCGCCCTCCCACGTGCCCCCCCCAAACCGCCGGTGCCAAAGGCCCGTAGATGGCTGGTGCAGGGGAGGCGCGCTTTCCCCGCTTTCCTGCTGAAAGGCGTGCGCGGCGCGCCTCCGTCTCAACGGGAAGTGAGCGGCTGGAAGTTTGCGCGTGCGCGTGTCACCTGGCACCGCGGAGCGCAGGCAGGCTGGCGCGGCGTGGGCTGAAGGCTGGGTTTCGCCACTCGCGGAGCGCGCTGCCCCCGCGCCCGCGCGCACGGAGCGCGACGGGGCGGCCCTGGAGCAGAAGCGAGGTGCACATCTTCGCGCCTCCTGCGTTCCTGAGGAAGGCCAAGATGGTTCGGAAGTCCGGCTGCGCTTCCAGCCTAGTCGAGGCACAGCAGCGCACGGTCAGGAGCGGCTTGCACAAGCTGCAGAGGACTTCGTGCAGGAACAGGATTGGCGGCGCGGCGCGGGTTCGCGTCGGCGGCCGCAGCGGGGTGAGTACAGGAGGAGAGGCGCGAAGGGTGCTGCGATCGGCGTCGGGGAGATAGACTGCGGCACCGCGCGTGGTCGGACCCCCCCGCGCGCCCCCACCCGTCGCGCGGCCTTGGCCCGCCCGGCGCTCGGCAGCGGTTCGTGCGGCCTCATCCACCGCATCCGTCCGGCGGCCCGCCCCGTGGCGGTCGACGGCCGATGCGCGTTGCAAGCTATTGGGCACGGACTGGCCATCCAGTCCATATGACTCGTCCCACGCCGCCCCCCGTCGCCACCGCTAGCATCATCGGACGTCGACGCGGGACCGCGGCCTCGCGAGGCCATAACTGACATTTTCAGTTGTACGCTTTCGTTCAAGGCATTGTTACTTTTGCCACGTCGAATCCGATGACCCAGCCCACCGTGGAGATGGACCCCTCGCCGATAGTAAAACAGCGCAACCTGCCCACTACAACGTCTGAGTCTTCCAACCTTCTGACAAACACTTGGTTACCACCCGAAAGCTCTGGACAATACCGTGATGGCGACTTGGCAAATCAGCCAGGCTTGGACGTCCACTCCGCTTTGCCAATCGCTTTCCCTTTGATTCATTCGCCAAACGAAGACCTTCAGAGTTCCGCTGCATCGGGCAGGGTTGACTCAGTCCATCCCAGTCCCCCTCTGCGGACCCGGGGCAGGAGACACGCACATTCGAAAGAATGATGCTGATCGAGGACTATCCGCTTTAATTGAGCCAGAGATAAGTTCATTGAAATCGTCCGCCCCGACAGTTTCGGTCGACCGGCATATTCCGCGGGAATCGCCCGTTTAATCGGAAGTTCCAACGACGCCCAGCCGAACGCGCCGAGTGGACGGGGCGGCGCGCCGGGGGGCGGCTTAACCGCCCCCCGGGCGCTTCGCCACCAGACGACCCAGATCGGAACACGTCGGGATCTCTCTGCCCCCAGTCGACGCGCCCAGCCCCCGCGAGCCCGAGTTGCCAGAACATTCAGACGACCCCGCGGGGGAAAAACGCCGTCTCCGAAACGACCGAAGGGGCGGCCGGAGGGCATCACGGAGCCCGATGAGCCACCAACGCAAATGTCTGGCCCAGCCGGGAATCCTGCACCGGCGCCCCATTGCCCCATCATCCGCGAAGCCAACGGAGTGGACGACGAGCTCTCTGGCTCGATGAACTCATTCCGCCGATCAAGAGACGAAAGAAGCGACGGAACGTCAAATGGAAGGCCGATACGAACGCAATGATACCCCAGCCGACGCCCTCCTCTTTGGCCATGCGCGGAAAGCTCGGAACGCCCATGACTGGTCGCAGTAGGTCAACGAGCAGCCGCGGCTCTAGTAGCCCCTCAGCGCAGTCTTCTCACAGTCGGATTTCGACCCTGGCGAGCTGCTGCCCCGGGGGGCCGAACTGCCCATCGGCGGCGGAGTCCCGCCGCCCAGGAAAGGCAGGAAAGGCGGGCGATCCACGTCGTCGACCCGCATGCGATGCACGTTTTGACATTCGCAAACATGGCGGCGCCTGCTGGATTTGTCCTGAGTGTCTTGAGATGCTGGAGCACAACTACCAATGCTCGACTACCCTTTCTTGACAAGAATAAACAGGAGAAGCTGCTGCGAGGGGAAATTCCACAACGATCAAGCGGCCGCTCAGATGAAGACGCAGCCGAAAGAAATTGAGCGACAGAAGAACGAATAGCTACAGCAGATGCAGCAAGGGAAAGAGCGCTTGATGTTGATAGCACAACAGGCACACCTATGCAATCGGGCAACCTCAGGGGCAGCTGAGCTGTCTCCGCAGGATGCCGAGCGGGAAGAGTGAAAAAAAAAAACTGAGGAAGCAGCTAGATGGGCATCATGGAGGAGGAAGAGATCGCGGCAGGAAGGGGGCCCAACAGGGAACGGCAGACACGACGCAGCCGCGCGCCGCCAAGGGGGCGGCATCTACCACCGAGCAGAAGGCAGAAGGCGGCAGAAGTCCTTCAAGAGAGGGCGGCTCAGGCCGTGATTATTTTGCAGCGGGATAGGGGGCGAGCTCACGCTGCGGCCCAGCGGGCAACGCTCAGCGAACAAGCCCCGCAACTTAGGAAGCGAGGAAAACCAGGGAAGATATGATCAGGCACGAAAGCGCACAAACAAGACTGAGCCTTCCCCGAAACGAGCTTGCCCAGGAGCGCGGAGGACTGCAGGGGAAGCCGACCGCGCTGCAGGCCGCGCTTCGCGGCGTCGGAACGGTTCGCCTTGCCGCCCAAGAACGTCGAGCACCCCTTTGGACAGACACAAGGGCTGAGCCTCCAGCGTCGCCCTTGCAGCGCGCGGGCCCCATCGCCTGGTGAACCCACCCTTGCCCTGACTCAGTCGGTCGGCAGCGGGGGCGGGGTTGCCCTGGCTCGCGCGGGGGGCGCGCCCGGGCATCTCAAGCGCCCAGCGGGTGGAACGACATCTCTTTGGAGAGGCGTCATCTTTGTTCGCTACTACAGCAGGGGAACTGCGCTCAGCGCGGTGATCCGCGCTGCAAGGACCACGTAGACCCAGGCACCAGGCGACGAGTGGCTCGTCGACAGGAAGAGGCAGACGCTGCGGCAGAGGCAGAGAAGAAACGCTTGCTAGCAGAGGAAAGACATAAGTTGTTTCGCCAGTGAAATATGAATACGCGGGCCCCTGCTTTCTCGAAGACACATAGAGATGTTGGATAAAATTGTCCAAGACATGGAACACCTCACGATGATGAAACAGGCACTCGACCAGAAGACGATTCAACACGCCCTTTCACTATCGCAAAAAAATGAGTTCAAAGGATATGCGCCCCGTCCATCGTTGGAACGAATACTCGACAGCATACGTGTTTTCCCCACCGAGGCACCTCCATAGCAACGTGGACGCTGGGAGCGCCAGAAGGCGAATGATGCCGCGCTCGGGGCTGCCCCAGGTTCGACTTCGCCGGGAAGGACAACCGACCGCGCCCGCGATGGACGAGCTCAGAAACAAGTCGCGCGCAAGTACGCGGCCCATGAAAAACATGCCCGAACCGAAAAAAAGGCCGCCCTCATTACAAGAAGAACCCAAGGCTGCGCCGGCTCAGCCGGCGCAGGCCCAGCAGACAGCGGACGCGACCCCCGCGGGCGACAACAGGGAAATGGATCGGTCTAAAAAGAGAGGCAAGGGAAAGGGGCGGAGTAGATCTGCCACCTGGGCACAAGCACAATCCACCTTGCTATAGAAAGCACCGGGGAGCAAGCGACGCTGAGAAATTGAAAAGAGACAGGCGGAAGGAGTCTTCGATGAAGGCAGGGACAAGCTTCGGACATGAACGCGCGCAGGAGCGGGCCACTTCCGCCGCCGACGCCGGCGGTCAGAGCGGCAGTCAGGACGGAGGCAGAGGAGAGAGTCGCAAGGGCGGACATAAGTGCAACGCGCCATGTCGGCGCCGGCAAGAAAACAGGAAGCGCCCGCTTCGCTAACGCTGTAAGTTCCGCGCCAACATCCAAGGGAATGAGTGACAGATACCCCCGTGGATGGGCGGCTTAGCCGCGGGTCTCCCTGGCGGGGCGCCGCGTCTACCCTTGTTTCTCACGCTGGCAGTTATCTTCGCACTCATAAGGACGATCGTTGCTTCGACGCCCCGTAGTCGGCTAAGCCGCCTGCGAAAATTGAAGGGCGCGCAATCCGCAGCGCCCCGCATCATGCACGACACAGCGCAAGGCCTCCACGTTCACCGACCCTGCCAACGGCGCGTTGAAGGGAGGACACTCGAACAGCTTTTTGGCCAAGGCCTCGCTGCCTGCCCTGCCCCGATGCGATCGGGCACGCATCATGGGCCACCGGTCGGCTCGACAGAAAATCATTGTCCAAAGACCGCGGACCAAAGCGGGCCTGTGCCCTACATTTGGAGAGCCGATGGCGCGGTGGACTGCGCACTTGTCACTCCTTTAGACTTGGTTGAGAAGGAGGGTTCCTTCTTCGCCACGTTGAATATTTTCCTTCTGCGGGCTGTCATCAAATTCGCAAGTGGCAGATCCCCCAAAGCCAGTTGCGCGAAAACGGAACGCCCTGTTCCGCGTGACCTGTCTGCTCGGATGCACCAATCGACCGAAGACTCCACCGCCGAGGTTCGTCGGCACAACCCTATGGAGCTGCCCTCGCGCTCTGGAGATGGTGGAAATTTCCTGGGGAACAACAGGCTCGGACTACCTCCGGGTCAAGAGCATCATGCTTGTCAGCCTGTGACCTGAGGGCGGTGTCTGGCACGTTTGGCTTGAGTGGGGAATTGGATACTGGGGAGAGGCCGCCCGGAGTGGCTTAGCCGCTGCGGACAACAGAGGGCGCGACATCGTTCGGCTCGGGTCAATACGTTTCATTGCCGATACCGGCTGCGGCCTCAACCAAAAGCAGAGAAATTCAGTTGGAGCGCTGGCGCTATGGGTAAGATTCGAAGGCTGTCTTCGGGAATTGCCTCGAACACTTCCCGGGGAGCAAGTAAGGCCCTAGGTACAGTAAGCGCAGCATGCCCAAAATTTAAAGGCAGCCATTTTGAAGCCCCAGTCACGCCAGAGACCCCGAGCGCGATTTCAGCGGGGGGCGGCGCATTGACCGCGGCTGTAGTTTCTATTGGCCTGCGAGCCAGACAACCCGCTTATGGCTGCGCAGCGGTCACCGAGTGAACCTGGCCGTCGAGGGCAGGATCTCGCATTTGACCCTTTCAGGTAAAGGCGCGCTGGGCCGGCGTCGCCGCGCAAGTCGCCCAGGGCGCCGCTGCTCCCGAGGGGCGGCGTCGCGCGGTGCCGGGCGCCAAGACGTCGTCGGATGGCGTGGAAGTGCGCGGGAGGCCCGCGCCCCCGCCCAGTGCAGACCCGCACGACCACAGACCTGCACGCGCGAGAGTCGCTGGCCACGCACAGCCACGAGAATGGTCGGCCGACTGAGTCGGTCGACAGACGGTAGAGGGAAACAATTACTGAACACTCCCCCTCCCCCCACGCGCGGACAACACCGCGATCGAAGTGCATCTCATCAGACCCACCGCCAACTTTGAACACTGGGGGGAGGGGGGAGGCGTTGACAGATGAATTTGGCATGAGTGTTCGCTAATTTGTTCCGCGGCCTGGATCACCGTTCGAGGCACAGTGGACTCTTGGGATGTCGTCACATATTTTTAGCACTCGCGCCAAATAGCTCGCAAACTCGGTTAGAATCCCTGCGCGACCGGGGACTGCGATCGAAGCGCCGTCGTCGCGGACGATGTCGGGGGCGTTCGGGATAGGGAGATTGAGCTGCCTATTGGGAGGAGCCTCGGGAGTCTTACTCCGCGATATGGAACGCCGGCGTTTTGATTCTACCCCTGCACCCGACGCGCCTGATGCCGACGACGCCGACGGCCCAGGCGGCGTCGACGCAGTCGATATCTACGAGGCGCTTGTCGACCAGAAGATGCAGGCGTCGAGATGGCAAATGTTGAGCGTGTCGAAGAGGACGCAGTCTTCGATTCACGTCTGCTCACTCACCTCCCTAGGAACCCCTATTGCCCCACGTGCAAGTTGGCCATGGCTCTGCGCAAGCAGCAGAGAAAGAGCAAAAACAAATGGACCAAGGTTCCTAGACCGCACTCTGACCCCATTGGTTTCGGACATCTCACCACGATGGGTCACTTCTCTGCGGCCGGCTAGCATTCGCAGGGATTCCGCGGGGAAGCTGCGTTCGCGACGTTTCGCGATCGGTTTGCGAATATCATTGCTGCCCAGGGCGTTCATGACAGGTCGGCAGCACATGTTCGCAATTTTCTAGTTTACCTGTGGCCCCGGGGAAGGAGTTGAAATCTTGCGATACAGATGATGTTAGGGAGTTCGCGTTAGCTTGTCGGGAGCTTAGGATTGTACATTATGCTACCATTCCCGGCAACAAGAAGCTGATGCCTGTTGCCGAGCGTCCGGATTGAGTAGTCCAGATGGGCACCCGCGCCCTATCAGCGGCCGCTGGCCCCCCTCCGCCATTGTGGACGCACGCTGCGCGATGCCATTGTCTTTGCCGCAATGCACGCCGAGATGGGGAGGGAAAGTCACACTGGCAAGCCTGATTTGGCGCGTCATGTGATTCCCCTTTTCTGCCCTTCGGTTCTCTCATCCGCTACACGCCTCCTCCTGAGTCGAGATGCCGAGTGACCAAGATTGGCGCCCCCATGGCTTCAGGGATTGATTCTGGGTATTTTCACAAGGCGGGGGGACTTTTTTGGACCCGAGAGCTACGTTGCGCCCCTGGGTTTTCTCGGCGGCCTCAACATGGCAACCGGCAAAAGACCTGGTGGCATCAGGCCCGTCGTTGAGAAATTAGAACAAGTTTACAGTAACATTACCGATGGCCATGCTGAGACCCAGACGCCGAAGTTCCCCACGAAAGGGACACGCGAGAGGGCCGCAACCGAATTGACCTCGGTTACTGCGCCGCCAAGCGACGCAGCGCATGGCTCATCAGTTCGCGCCCCCGGGGCCGCGGACAGTTAAGCTTCTCGCGCGCCCGCAAACGATGATGCATTTTGGATCGCCCTACTCCACCGCCTCCTCCTTCTCCGCGGGACGGCGACGGCGAGGCCGCAGTTGATTCTGATTCCGACGCCATCTCTGGTGATGATGGCCAGGGGGATCCGAATGTGGCCGAGGGGCCTGCGGTCGCAGATGGTCATGATACCCAAAGAGACGATCACCCTGACGATCAAGGCAATTTCGGCCACCTGCATCTTGAGTTTCGTTTGGATCGCCGACCAAATTTCTCCGCGGTCATGCCCCGCGCGATGTTCTCCAAACCCCGACAGTAGTTGGAGCGCGCGACGCAAAACCTTGATTCCATTGAACATTATGAGCATCGCAGCATTGTTGCGGGCATATCCAAAAAAGAGCCGACCGAGAAGTTGCCATTAGTGGATCGGAAACGGACGCGCGGTCTACGCGCGATCTTTTGATACGAGCCCAACTACTAACCTGTTACCCGCCTTTGGGCCAACGACAAACATCATGGGGCACAATGTTTGAAGAAAGTCCCGGGCTCAGCCAGCCCAGGGATCCATCCGAGCAGGCGGCTTATGATGAGCAAGCTTGAACGCCGTGTTGTGGAACAGTACAAGGCGGAAAAGCGGTGCTCCCCTGGGGATGATGACCCGAGCACATGTCTGGCATTGCTTCGGGACATTGGATTGGAAACCCGAGGTTGACACACCTGCGCAACCCGCTGGCGCGTGCAAGCACTGTTCGGATATTGAGTCCGACCCAGAGTCAGACGGAGTGCCGGGCGACGAAAACATTTGGTGGCAACTAGCGTGGCATGGGGGAACGATACCTAAGGATGGGGACGTTACTGGTTCAATCAGCGGCGCTCCTCCTCCCATAGTAATAAACCAGCAAAAGGAGTTGGGCAGACCCGACTGAAAGTCAGGCGGCCGCCGCGTCGCGGCGCAACGCGCCCAAAATACCGCCGCAATCTTCGGCGACATTCGTTCCTACTGACAGGGAAAATGAAAGATTTGATTTGCAATTCTGTGATTACCCGTTTTCTGATAACACGTACGCGGTTGACGATTCTTCTGAAGTCGCCAGCATGCCCTCCGAGCAAAAGATTGACGTTGCCGCGGCCCGCTTTGCTTCCAAATCCGAAGCGTTGGGGAATCCAGATGCACGGAAAGCGTTGAGGGCTGAACAGGACCGATTCAGAGCGATTGGCACTTGAGATGAGAGGGGAGTTCGAGAATTCAATGATGTCGTCGCCCAACTTCAGGGCAAGACGACACATTCTGGGCGTCTCTGTGCTATTCTGACAGAGGAAAATTCGAAATTTATCGATGCACATAAGGATCGCAAGTACAAGAAACGGGTTGCATTGATGGATCGGATGTTCTGGACAAAAATAAAGAGGTGGCATTTTCAAAGGAAGTGCCCAGTAGCTCTGCTACGATTCAGGCTAGTAAAGCGGCAGATACTTACGGCTTGATAGGGGGGCGCGAAATACAGAAGGTTGACGCCAAACAGGCCTACACCCAATCCAAGCCTGGCGGCACACCCACCTGGATTTGTTCGTCCTCGGGAAGAGTGGTCCGAATCTTGGCGAGGCATGTGGAACCCCGTGTTTCCTCTGAGTCTTTCGTTGTACGGCCGCCCTGATTCTGGGGGGCATTGGGAACAACATTGTGAGGGCCATGTTCTTCCAAAGGTTTTACCAAAAGCAGTCCCAGGTGTAGTTGTTACCACCACCCTGAGGTGCAGTTGTGTGTTTATCCATCAGGTTGATGACTTCAAGCTTTCTGAACCTCCCAAGCATATCGAAAAAGGTTGGCGAATAAGACAAGAACCGCCCCAGGGCTGTCCGATTGGGATACATATTTATCCTCCCACCAAAGTAGGCACATATTTCGATTGTGAACACCATGTCTATATAAAGACTATCGAACGGCACGCAGAGCTTCCTACCGCTTTGAACCCCCCTTCCCGAAGACAACAAAGACTAAAGTTAACGATTCGGGGGGTGAATCGAGCGGAGATGAGGTCGAAGCGGGGGGGGTCAGGCGGCTGAACCGTCTGAACCCTACCAGCCGAGACATACCAAGGAGGTCCGTGTTTTCGAGTACGATATGACAGAGTTGTTCGAGTATTGTGCTCAGTTCTATGCATCTTGACGGATACCGACCTTGCAACATATCCTGTTGCAGGCACACCCTTTTGGACCTGAATTTGCAGACTTCGAGGACGGACAGGGGGGACCTTAGAGGAGAAATCATCCCCCCAGCTGAAGAAGCCCTTGCTTTGTGCTCAAAATAGAGGCCTCTGTCGGACCCCGGATAGATAAAACACGGTTTCCGGCTTAGCCGCGGAGCCCGGTGACGATTCCTTTCTTCCTCCAGTCCCGTCAGGTGCCTAGCAACCTATTGTTGGTAAGATGTTGATGAACATCTTATATGAAGCCCGCATTGCCAGACATGAGTTGTTAAGGGCCGTTTGTCGTTCCGCCAGCTGTGTGGCCAAGCGGACGAAACAGCAAGACATGGATCTATCTGCACGTCACAGCGGTCATTGCAGTGAGGTGGCCCGGCACTGGTTCCGGCCGGCAGGAAGGGGGGGCGAGGTTCGAGGTGCGTTTCGAGCAGGTTTCTTCCTTCTTTCTCAGCCACGCGCAGGGGGGTGGTGGAGGGAGGGGGGAGGGCTTCTTAGAAGCACCCTGCTTCTCACAAGGCACGGGCTTATCTATATATATATAAATATATATATATATAGGCCGGCGCCTTCTAAGAAGCAGCCTCTTTCTAAGAAGCCCTCCCCCCTCCCTCCACCCCCTTGTGCTCGCCGCCAACCTTAGGCCTCTGGGGGCCGTTTTCGGCCCCGAGGCCGTCAAAAACGGATCCGTGGCGAAAAAATGCAGCAGAAGGACCCCAGGAGAGGTTTAGGGACCGTTTGGGAGCGGATTTGCCACCATCCCCTTTCTGTTGACCGAGCTTTTGCGGGCCTATCCAGTTCAGACCCCCAGCCGCTTCCAACAAGAGGTCATGATGATGATGCGTTCCAAGAACTCCAGGCCTTCCCGGATGAGCGACCCAGAAAAACGGGTTCGGTTGCGCGGACATTTGCACGTAAGTTGTTCGCGTGAGGTCGCGCGTAAGCCGTAAGCGCCCTCGTTTCCACTGCAGCATGCCGCGCTGGCGGCCCGCGTAAGCCACGGCGCAAGCTTCATGATACACGAAAACTATTCCGACAGCCAGTGGCGCAGTATGGCCTTGAATTCTTCGGCACATCTGTTTCGCTATCTGTTTTTTAAAAATTGATTCGCAATGCAAACAGCACCCGTGCGGGATACAGTAATTAGCAGGGACAGTTTCGAAACATGTACATGTGGATGTTGCTACGAAAGGCGTCCAAATGTTCCACGCGGGTTGCTGAAGACGGCCGCTGGATAACCCAGAAATCTTGGAACGCATCCTGAGCCAGGGTTCGTTTCGATTCCTCCAAGTCGCTTCGATTCGATGTCGATCGATTCCGATTCCGATTCGATTCGATTTCGGATTCCGATTTGGGTTTCGGTTTCTCAGTGGAGGCCTTACGAGCCCGCCGATTTCCGCCGATGTGGCTTCTCCCGACTCGGCAGCCGAGTTCCGCTGATCCGCGTCATTTCGATCGCCGATCCGACTTCTCGATTCGACGATGGGCTCTCTTGTTGGCGAACTCACTCTCGGAGGAAGGAGGAGGAGGAGGAGGACGACGACGACGACGACAAGGAGGAGGAGGAGGAGGGGGAGGAGGAGGAGGAGGAGGAGGGGGAAGAGGAGGAGGAGGGGGAGGAGGAGGAGGAGGAGGAGGAGGAGGAGGAGGAGGAGGAGGAGGAGGAGGTGGAGGAGGAGGAGGAGGAGGAGCAGGACGAGGAGGAGGAGTCTTACCCCTTCCCTCCCGGAGGCCGCCGACCACGAGGTGCTGCGGTTCGAGTGGACGGTCCGACGCCACCCACCCCGCCAGGGGGCCGCGCTAAGCCGACCGCACCGACTCGACCCCGGAACTCCAGCGCGATTTCGATCCGATCGATCCGCTTCGATCCAATGTCTCCGGCGTGTTTCGGCGGCGAGCGAGGGGGGGGAAATGGGAAGGCCAAGGCTTTTTCAGAAGGCGGCGGGGCTTCTGAGAAGCCCTCGCGCCTTCCCAGAAGATGTTGTGTCTTCGGGGAAGTCTCAGAAAACTTCTCAGATGGCTGTGGGATTTCCGAGCCTTCTGAGAAGGCCTTCTCCTTCTCATTTCCCCCACTTGCTCGCCGCCACGTGTTGAAAAATGCAGCGCGCGGGTTTTTGACAGCGTTCGGCCTCTGGGGGCCCCCTGGCGCCGCCCACACCACCAGGGGCCATGTCGATCCCACCCGACCCGACTCGGCCCCAGACCTCCAACGTGTCGGAGAATGCAGCACGATCCCAGACCTCCAACGCGTTGGAAAGTGCAGCACGGAGGTTCTCGGCAGGTCTTGGCCCCACGGGAGCCCTCGCCGGGCCCCAGGACCGCCCAGAGTTGCCCGGGATAGTTGCCCGGGCTGAGGAGCCAGTTTGTAGGAGAGGGTCGGGGCTTCCAGGGTCCCCGCATTGAAAAGATCAAGACGTCGGAGGTCTGGGAGTCGATGCCGGTTCCGGACAGCCCTCTTCGATTCCGAGGTGCCGACGACCCGATGCGGCCCGACACCCGCCTGGCGTTGTGGTGCATCCTGTTGGCCCGGAGAAGGCCACAGGACGGCATCGCCGCCGGCCCCCAGCCCTCGTCCTCCTCCCGCCTCTCGCCGCTCCCTCGTGCGGGAGCCCGGGCATGCGTGCCACGGGTTCTCCTCCTGCTTCGCCGGTTCCGCGTTGTTCGTCCTCCCCCTCCCTCGCACCACCCCCCCTGCGCCTGTATGTTCCCTTCTCCTCCTCAGTCTCGCACAGCTTGTCGGATGTCTCGCACGCATGTCTGAGCATGCACCACGGCACGCCCGGACACTTGCCCCCCCCCAGATGCCCAGGTCACCCCGGGGTCACGAGGGCGGTCGCGTTCCGCGGCCTGGGCCAGAGAGCTGCCAGTCTCCAGAGGAGCGGCGCGAGGCGCGCATCGCGGGGCGAAATGCGAGAAGCTCGGTGGCCGAGCATGCCATCCTCCCCCCATCCTCTGGCTCCCTGCCTCCCCCCCCTCCCCTGGCTCCCGCGCCCGTTTCGAAGCCCCCGCTCGCCAGGCTCACCTGTTGTGTGGTTTCGCGGGTGCGTGCCGCCACTCGCCCACGAGGAAAGAGGGTGGAGGAGGAAGAGGAGGAGGCTTGCCACCAGCGCATTCCGGCAACGCTGCAGCGCGCCAGTGTCGCCCGGTTGGCGCCTGCGGCGCCACTGACCCCCGTAGCTCCTGAGCCCGCTCCCTTCCTCGTGCTCCTCCCTCCCCTCCGCCCGCCCGGCACCGCGTGACTGCTGCACTGCCACGCCTACTCTTTCTTCGGCCCCCCCCCCTCCCCCCCCTCTCGTCCCCTCTCCTCCCCCCACGCTTGGCCTCGGGCGGGCGCGCGAGCGATGAAGGGGAGGCTCCGGTGGCCCGCTCGTCGCCGCCGCGCGTCCGCCCCCTCCGCCTCCGGCCCCCTCCTGCTCGCTCCTCCCTCCCCTAAGGAAGGCGCAGGGCGAGGCCAGCCAAGACCGGAACGCCACGCACGCACGCACGCACGCACGGGCGAGGGGAGAAGGACCTTCTCCCCTCGCCCCCGGTTTTTTTTTTGGGGGGGGGTCCTGTCGCCGGCACCCCGGCGGGCTGCCGCACCCCCTCCGGGCGTTGAGAAGAAGTTCTTCGGTGGACGAGCCCCTTGGCATCGCCCGGACGTGTGCAGTTTTCCGTCGGCGAGGGCCATCGAGGAGCATCCTTGATCACTTGGCGAGAAAGCCACGCACGAAACCGAAAAACACGCAGGGAATGGACGTCCGAGCGATGGCGAGACCCCCGGTGCTGCGTCTGCAGACTTCGGGCCGATGTGACTGGCCCCGGTGGACACCACACTTAAGACGGGTCTGGTGTCGGAGCCGCGGGTCTAGCAAGAGGAGGAGCAGGAGAAGGAGGAGCAGGAGGAGACGGACCCGCAGGAGGCGGGCTTCCGACGAGAAAGTGTTTTCGACCGGCGCGTTTTCCTGGATTCCGGCCCTCGGGGGCCGTTTCCGGGCCGCGGGATCAATAAAAGGCAATCCGAGGCGCAAAGTTGGCCCAGGGGAAGCGGCCGGGAGCTCCCGAAGAGGAGCGGGAGAAGGAGCCGGAAGAGGTGCAGGGGCCGTTTTCGTCCCCCGCCCCACCCCCCACGCCCCCCGACCAAACGCAAAAGCCGAGCTAACATCTCTTCCCCGGCGCGCGCCGCCACAGCGCAGCCCTGGGCTCCTCCCGCAGGTGGCCCTCGAGGACGAGATCATAGAGCGGGGCTCCGACGTCGTGTACGGGGCGCCTCCCCCCCGCGCGCGCGGCCCCCCGTGCCCGCCGAGAGAGGGGAGCGCCCTCGGAGGGGGGCCCCGCGGCGCGGCTGGCGGCGGACCCCGCGGGGCCGAGGCGAGGGCGCCGAGCGGGCGGGAGCGGCGAGAGGGCGGCGAAGAGGCGGGGGGGGCGGGGGCGGGGGCGGGGCGACGAGGGCCACGGCGACCTCTCGAGTGATGACAGCAGGGGCGAGGGGGCGGGCGACGCAGGCCGGCAGGAAGCGAGGGCCAGGGCGGCGAGGGCCAGGGCGGGGGCCAGGGCGACCGCTGCGGTCGGACCAGGGTATGAGGTCGAGGCCACTTCGGGGAGGGCACCCCAGTGTTCTCCGTGTCTGCTGCATGCTCGTGTGCATCCTGGGGAAGGGTGCCCTCGAATGTTAGTCGGCTTGGCACGTGGAGGGTCTCATGTTCTTGAAGGATGCTGTTTTATCACTGGTCCAGCTGTGCACGCTGGGTGGGGCAATAATCGCCCCCCCCCTTGGATCCGCTGGCAGGGGTGGGCACGTCGAAACGGGTGGAGGGGGGGGTGGCGGAGGAGGAGGAGGAGGAGGAGGAGGAGGAGGAGGAGGAGGAGGAGGAGGAGGAGGGGGAGGGGGAGGAGGGAGGAGGGAGGAGGGAAGGGGGATGGCAAGTTCCGTCGGAAGGTTAGTCGCCCACCCCTCGATGAATATCCCACCCAGAGTAGGAGGAGGGCGGCTAAGGGGGGGGGGTCAACGGAGGACTCGCTTGATGGGCGCTGGCGGCCTCGTCGGTGGCTCCGAGGCAGGGAGGCCGCGCGAGGCGCACCGCCATCAGCAGGAGAAGCAGGAGCAGGAGGAGCACCGGCAGCAGGAGGGGAAGGAGGAGGAGGAGGAAGAGGATTGGGAAGAGGAGGAGTCATTGCAATGGGCAGGGTCGCCCTCGGGCGGCCACGGCGCGCCAGCTGCGGACCGCGCTGGGGGCGGCAGCGGCCTTGCAGGGCGCGCGCGCGGCCATGGCCGCCAGCATGGTTGGCTGACCGGCTTCTGGAACGTCGTGGTGCGCTACTTCATCGTCGCGGTCGGTTATTGGCGGCCCGCTACGCGCTCAGGGACAGAGCGTGCGGGCGACAGGGCTCCGGCGCTCGAAGGAGGAGGAGGAGGAAGAGGAGGAGGAGGACGAGGAGGACGAGGAGGAAAAAGGGGAGGGAGAGGAGGAGGAGGAGGAGGAGGAGGAGGCGGAGAAGGTAGCGCCACAGCCGTCGGCCCGAGGGTAGCGCAAAACACAGGGAGGAAAAGCAGGAGAATGGGGCGAGGAGGAGGAGAAGGCGGAGGAAGAGGAGGAAGAGGAGGAAGAGGAGGACGAGGAGGAGGACGAGGAGCAGGACGAGGAGGAGGACGAGGAGGACGAGGAGGAGGAGGAGGAGGAGGAGGAGTAGGAGGAGGAGGAGGGGGCGGAGGAGAGGAGGAGGAGGGGGCGGAGGGAGGAGGACGAGGGGAGGAGGAGGAGGAGGAGGAGGAGGAGGAGGCGGCGGAGGAGCAAAAGGGGGAGGGAAAGGGGGAGAGCGAAACGAGCGGGAGGGCAAGGAGGTTTCAAATGGTTCGGGGAGGCGGCCAGGCGGGGTCAGGACGTGCTCGGATCCTGCACGGGGCGAGGGCCCACGCAGGCGAGAAAGAGCTGGACGGGTGAGAGGAGGAGGAGGCGGAGGAAGGCGGAGGAGGAGGAGGATGGAGGAGGAGAGGAGGAGGAGGGAGGAGAGGAGGAGGAGGAGGAGGAGGAGGAGGAGGAGGAGGAGGAGGGAGGAGGAGGCGGAGGAGGAGGAGGAGGAGGAGGAGGAGGAGGAGGAGGAGGAGGGGCAGGAGGAGGAGGAGGAGGAGGAGGAGGAGGAGGAGGAGAAGAAGGAGGAGAAGGAGGAGGAGGAGGAGGAGGAGGAGGACGAGGTCTCTCTCCAGGGTGCTGGCTGCAGACACCATGACGGCCAGAGCTGATCATCTTCGCTCTCTTGTCGTGGCGCACGGTGACCTGGACTTTGCGCCTCGCGAACGCTGCCCCGCTTCTCCGTCCACATCGCCACCATGCTGAAGGTAAAGGCCAACATGTGCGAGCTGGCAGTTGGAAGAAAGCGTCGCAGCCTCTGACGGGCCGACGCATGACGGCAAGCTCTCACACTCCATATCTACCATGGACCGTGTATTGGTCAATTGGCCTGGTTGAGCTCTGGCGCAGATCACGACAGAGCGGCAAGTTGCGGGCTGTCCCGAATTCCCTGCCGAGAAATCCATCGGTGAACATGCGGCCCACAAGGCCAGGCTCAGCCAGGGGCGCCCCAAGTCACAGTCTGCTCCAAGAATCCCACGCTACAGAGACAGGGCCCCGCCGAGGCGAGTTCCACACATGGGCGATTCCTGTAGTGCCCCGTGAAGTCCGTGATCCAATTCCTCGGCTGGCACCTGAGAGCCCTTGGGCTCGCAGCTAATCCTCTCTCAGCACATTGCTGGTGCTGCCTGGCGTAACGCCACCCACTTGGCCTCCAAGATGATGCGCAATCACACCCACACCGCTCACGACTCCCTCTGCATCTGCAGCCAGCGCGCTCTTCTTTGCCATGCCGCGCCCTGTCAACAGTGGAGAGGCTCTGTTCAACGTCGACACCCCGACGCTCAGCGCCCGCACCTGGAGGTTGCCCTCGCCCAACCGCCTGCCCCTCGCATCCTGCGGCGCCACCTGCAAGCGCTGGACAGGAAATTTCCCGTCTGGCCACCGCTGAACCGCAGGCTCGTCTTCAGAGGAAACGAAGCTTCTGGTGACCCGGACGACATCACGCGGCACCAGGCATTCATGACAGAGCGATTGATTGAGCATTGCATCCTTGTCTTCTCCGCAATGAGCATGGACACCGAGCTCGCGCAGTGCTACATGGAGCAGCACGCTCCCCCGCTTGATTTCTCCAGGATGTCCCCGCCAACGCCGGCAATTCTGGGAACCATCGCTGCCAAGATTCACCAGTCTGAGCCTAGTTTGGGCACCATTTCGCATTCGTCGCGGACGGCTACGGACACTGGCTCCAACGTTCTTCCTGACGCGGTTATGTAGGTTATGCGTGGGTAGGCGCTCTACAACAGCTCCAACACCACTCTTCCAGTATGGTTTCTTGAAGGAGAGGGGGCGGAGGATTCGTTCGGCGCGGGCTGTAACGGATCGGCTGGATCAGTCCCAGGGCTCGGCCTGCGCAACACCAACATCAACATCACCAGCGCGACGGTTAACGCACAGTTCAGCATGCTGCTCAAGCACTGGGCCCCTCGTTCCCAGCGGGGCTTCATTCCGCAGCGCAACCTCGGCGCCAACATCCTGGAGTTCGACGCGGCGGGCCACGCCTACTCCAACTCGCCTTCGGCAATGGAGAACATGCTTTCACTCGTCGCGCTGGACTTCGGCACGGACTCCCCCATCCTCTCGCAGTCCTTCATGAGAAGAGTGTTTCGACAGATGCACGCCCCATTCGCCTTCATGGCAGTCCTGGAGCAACCCCACCTGATGCTCGAGGCGGTAGTCATGGTCAACGGCCCCCACACCCACGCCTGGCGGCTTACCTCAGGTATCGTTCAGGCATGCGGCCTCAGCGGCTTTATTTGTGCAGCGGCCACGGCCTTACCCAAGCTGAGCAATCGCATGGTCGCCCCTCTCCAAGCAGAGTTCGCAGATGAGCTAGCTGATGAGGTCCTCCCAAGACTCGGACGTCTTGTCCTGCTCTTCGCGAAGATCGAAATCGCGAGCGCTCCGGTCGACCTCGGATAGAAATCGCGAGCGCTCCGGTCGACCTCGGCCACGTCATGGGCCTCGCAGCTGATCGCGACTCCTGCTGGCGCGCCTCATCCCTTACAGCGAAGGCCAGGTCGAGGGTGGCGGGCTCCAGTCCAAGTGCGGCACCCCAGTGTTTTTTATGTTGGCCAATTGCACGCGGTGCCGAAGTGACTCTTCAGCGAAAAACTTGTCGCATTGGCGAGAGCCTTGTCGGCTGCCACTGGGCGCGCTCAACATCGCCATGCGGGCACAATTGCATGCCGCTGGTGGTGCATCTACACCATCGTAGGTAGCGCTTCCTGCCCCATCACGCGGATGCAACGCCAGCATGCAGTTCTGGGTGACCAGCAATCTCTCAGGCAGGCAGCCTCGGCGTTTCCATATCCGCAGCATTGGCGAAGCGATGCCTTCGCCGAGGCCCACGATCGAGCGGACACTGCCCAAGACTCGCCCAGCTTCCCCATCTACACGGACCAACTCACGCAGGCGGCAATCGACGCGGCGGAGGAGCGGCAGGCACAAGCGTCTCCACCCCAAGGCCTCCAGAGGGAGGTCACGGCCATGGCCACGAAAAAGCTGGCCCGCCACCTTTTTGGGGGCTGCCACCTCGCCCGTTTCAAGTCGGCCAGCATCGTGGCCCACCTGGACGGCAGACCGTGCATCCCCGCTTCTCGGTGGGAGGACATCTCCATGCACCTCCGCGGGTGCTCGATGCCATGGGCCTCCGCCTAAATCAAAACTATTGCCGACGGATGGGACGCCCAACGCCGCGCTCGGAGTACACCTGGCCGCCTTTCGCGTCGCTTCGGCCGCCTGCACGAAAGGCGATGCACGACGCGTTCGATCCTCGAATCTCGTTGCGGGCGCCGTCAGCCACTCGCGCCCGCCCACCCTTCCGGGGCGCCTCGGGCTTCTTGGCAGCGCGATTCGCCTGGACAGGAGCACGCTGAACGCCAGCATTGATGCACGGCACGAACGTCTGCGCCACCCACGAAAGCACCTCGGTCATCTGGCCCCGAGATGCTGCCAGATCCCATGTCTCTGCCGCTCTTCGCACGGCGGCGCTCGGCGCAACATTGATTTCAAGAGTGCCCCATGCAGTCCGGCGGCGCTCGCCCTACAGCGGATATCTCGCCACCCAGCCCTTCGACGAGCTCGAGCTCGAGCGGGGCCAGGACGACGATGACTCCGTCACAGAGCCTTCGGAACGCTCTGAGAAGGCCGCGGCGCCCGCCCCATCCTCCAGAGCCGCCAGATCTCAGAGATGCACGAATTACCTCCATCCAAAGTCGTCCTCGTCCTGGCTTCGTCTCACAAGCTCATCGTCGTCGTCGCCCGGCTCGCCACCACCTTCCTCGCCGCCGACCTCGCCGGCACTTCCGGGCGGCACTTCCTCGCTGGGCCACGCGCTGCCAGCGCCATCGCGGCAGGGCCCCCACTCCTTTCGGGCGCTGGGCCCGCTTCGCCGCGCCAGCTGGATCACGAGCATGATGTCACCGAGGTGCCCGTGGGGAACCGCGCGGATTTCTTGGATCTGCGCTGGGCCCCCCTCCCAGGGGGGGCGCCGGAGGCGCCGCTGGGTCCATGGGTCCCCAGCGTAGACCCGAGAAATCCACTTGGAGCTCCGAGAGGTGATGTTCATATTTGTTCTTCGTCTTCTAAGGAAGGCCTCAAACAAAGAGCGGTCCGACGACGCCGAGCACTCACTGACACGGCTACTGGTTCGGCCTCGACGTGGGCCCTTGTTATCGTCTGCGCTGAACGCGTCGAGGACTTCTACGCCCGGCTGGACTGGTGCGTCGAGCGCATCACGGGGTTCCTTCATCATGACCACTTCTCCTCAGCGTTTCCTGCGATTCGTCGCGGTGACGCCCAAAGAAGACGCGGTGCTGAAGGAATATGCCTTGCGGCATGGCACGCGTCCGCGATCGCTCGCGAGCGTCTGCGACGTCACCTCCCTGGGCTTCTTTCCGGTGGGCGCGGCGACCGCGCGGGCGACGACGTGCTCGTCGGCAAGTCGCCATGCTCGAGCGCAGCCCTGACCCGTTGAGGACGCCACTCCCCCCCCCCCGCTCGCTTGTTTCGCCGCAGGGAAAGCATCTAGAGAAGACCCCCTCTACTGCGAGAACTGCCCCCACAGATCAACCCGCCCCTGGCTGCCCCGAAGCTCACACTCGAGGAGCTCGACTTGGATCCCCACGAGACGCGCTCGCTGACCGACTCCGGCACGTCACCACCGCATTCGCCGCTCTCTTCGCCACTGCGGAGGCTTCTCCACTTCGGCCATCCATGCCACCCGTCTCCAGCATAGGCGGACCTGGTAGCGATGGCGGAATTGGCCCCCACCACCGATCAGCCACGACTACCCCGCGAGCCCTGGGAAGACGACGGCACGCTCGATAGCGAGTCCGAAACTACTCTGGAGACGCCCCCAACCATCGCCAACCTGGCCAACCCGCTGCCGGGAGGCGAGGACCATGTATTGCGGTGATGTGTTGATGGATCATCGACTGGGGCTAATGCGGGACCGATTTCGGTTGCCCTTGTGCACCCTGGACGCTACCTTGGTCTCGATGATGACTTGGACCCTAGGGAGCACGAGGCTGAAAGAGCCCTGGCGGGAAGGCCTGCGCGCGGGCTCCAAGACACACGCTTCTACATTCGTCAAGGGGGTTCAAGCAGCATTGACCCCCTGGACTGCGAGGACTCGCTTCCGCAGTTCGACGGTCATGCCGCCCTCACAGCCATGAGCTTGATCCCCAGCGTGCATACAACGCACTGGTTGATGCCCCATCTCCATCGGACATTGGCGACACCTCAGAAATTGCACATGGCGGACCTCCCCGACTACGATGGCTCGGAGATGCTAGGTACGGATGGAGGCGCGCACCACGAAGAGGAAACGTCTTACGTGTAGGCATTCTCGGACGAGCTCTCGGAGGACGGGTTCGAACCCACCACCCCAACCTTGGCTAGTGTTCGAACTGCACCACCCCAACCTTGACTACCTTGGTCTGACAGGCTTCGACTACATGGCGGTCGATGGAGACATGGTGCTTGGGGAAACGAGCCCCAGCACGGTTTGCTCGACCACCACGCCATCTACGATTTCTGCGACGACACCGTCCTCACCCCACACCCTTACATGGTGGAAGCGGGACTTGTGTCGCCATTCGTCGTTCAATCTCCGCATCTCCCGTTGATGCACAAGATGCGCCCACCGAGTCGGTGTGCCCAAAAGGCGACCAGGCCACCATGCCGGGCATGATTGGCGCGCCCGACGGCTGGCCCTCCGTCCCCCTGCTTGGCGCCGAGGACTCCGCCTTCCTGGACTCCATCCCCGCCGACGACTGTGACGTCATCAACTTCACCGTCCTCCTCCGACGCGGAGGTGAGAGGCACAAGCGCAGCGAGCGCTGCGCCGCGTCGGCCGCTACTGGGAGAACCTGCGGCTCCGCCGCTCGCTCCTCCTCCTCCTCCTCCTCCTCCTCCTCCTCCTCCTGCTCCTCCTCCTCCTCTTCCTCCTCCTCCTCCTCCTCCTCCTCCTCAACCTCCTCCTCCTCCTCCTCCTCCTCCTCCTCCTCCTCCTCCTCCTACTACTACTCTTACTCTACACCTCCTCCTCCTCCTCTCCTCCTCCTCCTCCTCCTCCTCCTCCTCCTCCCTTCTCCTCATCCTCATCTCATACTCATCTCCTCCTCCCTCCTCCTCCTCCTCCTCCTCATCATCATCATCATCATCATCATCATCATCATCATCATCATCCTCCTCCTGCTCCTCCTCCTCCTCCTTCTCATGCTCCTCCTCCTCCTCCTCATCCTCCTCCTCGTCATCTTCCCTCTCAGCATGGACGTCCTGTCGCCCACTTCGATAAGCCCTTGCAGCAAAAATGCAACAAAGTGCACACGCGCGCGGTCTCATGCCAAATTCCTACCAACCACATTGTGTTCGTAAGCATCTCAGCATTTAAAAAGCCTAAGAAACAACCAATGGCGTTTCATCCCGAATCTTCAGAAATCATGCACGCGCGCAATTGCTGAAATCATCGGAAAACCATACGATTCCCACGATTTCGTAAAAAGCCAGCGATCTCAGCACGCCGTGCGGTGCACTCGCGATGCTCTGTCATGCACCATGGGCGCAAATCCTTTGCAAAAAAATACCACGCGGGCGGCATGCGCGCGCGTCGCCGCGAGCGCATGTCCAAATCCTTCCAGAGTCGTCGCCATCATCGGCGCGGTCCTTGGCCATGCCGTCGTTGTCGCCATCACCGCGGGTCACCGCCCTCCTCATCATGTCGCCACCGTGGTCGACATCATCATTCCATCGCGCCCGCCCGAGTCACCGACCTGCACCGAGGTACCCGCGCGCTGGCGCGGCCTTTGAGACGCGTTGGGCCAGTTCCCATCGGCCACCGCAATCGTGGCCGCAAGAATTCTGCCATACCAGCTGGCCGATTTGCGCGCGCGATGCGTTTTGCCAGCCAAGTTTCCTGGGGGGTCCTGGGGTTTCCTGGACCTCCTGGGGTTTCCTGGAGCGGCTCCTGGCGTCTCCTGGGCCTTCCTGGGGCCTCCTGGGGAAGGATTCGTTGGGGCCTTTGGAGACTCCTGGGGCTCCCAGGAGTGTCCTGAAACATCCTGGGGCTTCCTGGGGCCCTCTTGAAGCTTCCCGGGTCCTCTTGGGGCACCCTCGACTCGTGCTGAAATGCCCGCGCAGCCTTTGAGACGAGCTGGGGAGCTCCCATTGGTAACCGCTATCGCGGCCGCATCAGCTGTGCCGAACCAGCTCGCCGATGTAATCTCGGCTCCCGGTTGTTCCAGTGCTGTTTCTTATGTTGTGGGAGGGCGGGCGGGCATGGGCATGCCATGCATGCCTCGCTCGAACTTACTACCTTGACCCCTACTCCTACTCTTTCTCCTCCTCCTCTTCCTCCTCCTCCTCCTCCTCCTCCTCTTCCTCCTCCTCCTCCTCCTCCTCCTCCTCCTCCTCCTCCTCCTCCTCCTCCTCCTCCTCCTCCTCCTCCTCCTCCTCCTCCTCCTCCTCCTCCTCCTCCTCCTCCTCACCCTCGCCGTCCTCGTGTTTCTCATCCTCGTCGTCCCGGGGAGAACCGCCAGCCCCCGGCGCCCCAGGCCCGCCCGCTCCGGCGCGCGGTCCAGCGTTGCTTCGAGGAGCCGCGGTCCGCGCGCGCGCGGCCTGCGACACGTGACCCTCCCAACGCGGAGGGCGCTCGGGGCGGCGAGGATGGGGACCCAGACCCCCTCGCGTTGTGAAGAAAATCACGACGGGAGGTTTTTCGGCCTCTGGGGAGCCCTTCCTGGGCCTCGGTACCGTCCAAACACGACTCAGGATAAACGGGTCCCAGGGAAGTGGTCCAGCTTTCCGGGGGTCGACGTTGTGAAAAAATCACGACGTCGGGGGTTTGGGCACGGAGGGTGCGTCCGTCAAGGATCGAGGTGTTCGGGGCGGTGGGGCATGGGAATGCGCACGCACAGCCACCCCAGTTAGTCCCGGATGGCCACCAGAAGCGAGAGAGGGAGAGAGAGAGAGAGAGAGAGATCGCTCCTGGAGTCCAGGCCGAGGGCCAGGCGGGCCGCGCTGGAGTGGCGGCGGCGCTGGGCGGGTAGCCCGCGCTCTCCCGCGTTCCCCCTCGTCTTCCACTTCCTCCTGCCACGTGTGCTTTGTGGGATTCATGCTTGGATTATTCGAGACAAAGAGATATACATATATATATAGAAATATATATATATATATATATATATATATATATAAAGAGAGAGAGAGAGAGAGAGAGAGAGAGAGAGAGAGAGAGAGAGAGCGACGACGGAAGTGGTAAGGTTTCGGGTTGCGCGCAGACAACCCCACCAGTTGGTCCCAGCTGGCCCCAGCAGGCCCCCCGAGTAGCCCATGTCGGTCTCAACACCTTGGCGCCACCTCCGGCGGCGCCCTTGGGGCGTTCCGCGCCCCAGGGTTGAAGCGTTGACCGCTCCGGACTATTCGATGGCCCGTCGAGGTCAGCCGGGACTATCTGGGGGAGCTGTCCGCGCGCAGCTCGCGGTCCCTTGATCGCTATGCCCGGAGGGTGCGTCTGTCGGTCGGTACGAGCGAAGTGGGTGCCGGAAAGGACGGGAGCGAAGACCGACAGCAGTTCTTCTCGGTTGTGACCAAGATTCGTTGTCGGTGCCGCCGCGGACGTGGCCCATTTGAGGCACAAGGTTGTCTGCCCAACAGCGGCCGCTGTCGGCTTGGGACAAAATGTCTAAGTGCGCATCGTACCGATTTTCTCCGCACCCATTTCGGGCGTGCCGAGTCAAGGATATCTGGGTTTGGGAGGTTTGTAAAACAGGCTTTGGTCGGTTATTGGGTATTCTCTCGCCTCGGTGTGCTCCGCCTTTGCTGCGCCTCGTCGAGGGCTCTCAAGGAGTGCTGGATCTTGTCGAACAGCCGCTGGGGGCCGGAGTTCTGACCCCAAAGCCACCAGGCGTCGAAGGGGAAAAACAAATAATTCTTTCGCGGCAAATGACCTGAAACAGCTTTACACAGTTACGATGGCGGCCACGGTGGAGGGTCACGATGGGTGGATCGGCATAGGCATAGAGGCACATCCCCGCAATCCCGCCCCCCTCCCTGTAAGGTGAAGTCGGGCATGTCTTTCTACAGGAGGAATATTCAACATTAATCAAAAGATAGCGAGGTGACGACTTTTGATTATTGATGACTATGTTTGAATAGGTTATGTTGTTTCTCCATGTTCTTTGAAAATCCGCCTGTAGGACTAAGTCGGGCCCGTCCCTCTACAGGGGGGATATTCAAAAATAGTCAAAAAATAGTATGGGAACTATTTTTTGAATATGTTCTACCATTTGGGAGTATTTGAGAGGGTATGTTTAAAAAGTTGTTCGTCGAGAATCCCCCTGTAGGGGGACACGCCCGACTTAACTGTAGGAGGACATGCCCGACCCAATTCTGAGGCTAAGGTGGCAGATTCTTTCCTCCCGATGGAGCGAAGCCCTCCGCCCCTCCACCGCTACCACTCCTACACCCAGGGCCAACCCCAAGGGCCCACCTAGGGCCCTCCTCCCTCCTTCTCCTCCTCCTCCTCCTCCCCCTCCTCCTTCTCCTCCTCCTCCTCCTCCGCATCCTCCTCCTCCTCCTCCTCCCCCTCCTCTCCTCCTCCTCCTCCTCCTCCTCCTCCCCATCTCCTCCACCGCTTCTCCTCCTCCTCCTCCTAATCCTCCTCCTCCTCCTCCTCCTCATTCTCCCCTCCCTCCTCCTCGCATCCTCCTCCTCCTCCTCCTCCTCCTCCTCCTCCTCCTCCTCCTCCTACCTCCTCCCCTCCTCCTCCTCCTCCTCCTCTCCTCCTCCTCCTCCTCCTCCTCCTCCTCCTCCTCCTCCTCCTCCTTCCTCCTCCTACTCCTCCTCTCTCCTCCTCCTCCTCCTCCTCCTCCCCCCCGTTGTGGTTTCCCGCCTAGCGGCTCTCCAGCGCCGCGGGCGCCATGCGGGCCGCGGCGGCGGCCTACCGCCGCGGCCACCGCCGGGCCTTTGTCGCGGCGGCGGGCGGCGGCGGGCGGCCGGCGCGGCGTGGCGGCTGCGGCGGGGCGGCTGGCGAAGCGGAGGCGCGCCGCCCGCGCCCTCCGCCTCCACCTCCACCTCCTCCACCTCCTCCTCCTCCTCTCCTCCTCCTCCTCCTCCTCCTTCTTCTCCGCTTCCTCTTCTCCACTTCTCCGCTTTCTCCTCCTCCTCAACCTCCACCTCCTCCACCTCCTCCTCGTCCTCGTCGTCCTCCTCCACCTACTCCTCCTCTCCTCATCATCAGCAGCATCATCAGCAGCATCATCATCGTCATCGTCATCGTCATCATCATCATCATCATCATCATCATCATCATCATCATCATCATCATCATCATCATCATCATCATCATCATCATCATCATCATCATCATCATCATCATCATCAGCATCATCATCATCCATCATCGATCATCATCAGCATCATCATCATCATCATCTCATCATCATCATCATCATCAATGCATCATCATCGTCGTCATCATCAGCAGCATGCAGCATCATCATCCGCCTCCCTCCTCCCCCTCCTTCCTCCTCCTCCTCCTTTC